>CM038409.1:55608221-55963087 GCA_021498475.1 Saguinus midas | reverse complement strand
CCTTTGGAAGGGCCCGAACTTGCCTTAAATCTTCCTCAACCAAATAAGTATTTTATTAGTGCTTTGAGAGAATCTGAATGTAGGATGGGTTCAACTGCACAAAAGGAATAGATTTTTACCACTTTTTTTATATAGATATAAAGTGAAGCGACCGCCTCTTAGTGCTGAAGTATGTAGTACATGAATATGCCTTGTTTAATTACAGAAAATTCCAAAACTTGTACTATTTTTTTTTTCCATGTAGAAAGGCAGGAATGTTTCCTAAGCTTTCCTGGACAGCAGATGAATGAGCGGTAGCTTTAGTTTGTACGTAGGTACAGTTGGAGCACTATATGTACTCTCTGGACTACTTTGACAAGTAGGTTTTTGAATGTACAAGATAAGTCAACTTGAGTTGTAATATATTTTGGGGAATCAGTTCACTACAAATTGTGACTGTAAACATTGTACTGTAAATGTTTTGTAGTTTTCCCCCAATAAAATTTTTGGGAAAAAAGGAAAAAAAAAAATAAATAAAAATAAATAAATAAATAAATATGTTAAACAAGTTAGATAATAAAATTAGAAATCATCCACTAACTGGCCAGATGCAGTGGCTCATGCCTGTAATGCCAGCACTTTGGGAGATGTCAAAGTGGGAGGATTACTTGAGCCCAGGAGTTCGAGACCAGCCTGGGCAACAAAGCAAGACACTGTCTCTACTAAAATAAAATTTTAAATTTCATTTTAAAGAAGAACTCATCCACTGACTATGCAGGCTAGCTGATGTTTGTTGAGAACCTAAAAGGAAAGGAGATGGCATAAGTAGCTGATTACATGCTGGAGATACGAATGTCCCAGCCATGTGGTTCACTGTGACAGTCATTAGCAATACCAAGAAACAAGAAA
Organism: Saguinus midas; assembly: GCA_021498475.1. NCBI lineage: Eukaryota > Metazoa > Chordata > Mammalia > Primates > Cebidae > Saguinus > Saguinus midas. The sequence goes on along the minus strand of CM038409.1, from coordinate 55,962,199 downwards.
CCTGGAACGGGTACACGAACACGCTGCCATTTTTGACGGGACACAATTTTAGTGTAGGTGCTGCTGAAGCGAGTACATGCCAAGCCCAGCTCAGCTTTATTATGTTTTTCTTTTTTTTATAGGGAGCTGGCTATGCTGTGTTTTTCGAGGCCAGTCTTGATCCTGTGACATCATGATCCTCCTGCCTCAGTATTCTTTTGTGCTGTTTCTACAGGCTTGACCGCGGAGCCCAATCCAAATTGCCTTTTTGTTTAAAGGACGCGATTTCACCATTTTGGTTGGTCGGGTCTCCAAGGTGCAACTTCTCATCATTCGCCAGCCTTGATTTTTGATGCAACCGAATGATATGCTGCTGTGAGCCACCGTGCCGGGCTGTTATAACGCATTGTTAAAAAAAAATCAGAGAAACTATGCGGGGCTCTGCCACTCACGCATGCAAAGTAAACATTTTGAAAGGCCGAGGTGGGCGGGATTTCTAAGGTCCAGAGGTCGAGGTCAGAATGTGCATTCCAGGGAAATCCCACTTCACATAATAAAAGAGAAAATAAAAGAAAGGTAATCAGACTGATGAGTGTGTGCTATTGAAACAAAACGAAATTCCCAGAGACTCCACCTTAAGATACCCCTTTCTTTATTACTTGCAGTTTCCCTCTTGTCACCAAGGCTGTGGTGCAACAGTGCGATCTTGGCTTATTGCAACACCTGCCATTTTAGTTCATAAGATTGTCATCCCAATGCCATTGAAGTAGCTGGGTTGCAGGCGTCCAAAACACCAGGTCAAACTCATTTTCTATTTTTATGTTTCTGTACCTCCAATCTTTCTTTATTTGATTTCCACAAAGTAGTAAATACATAGGAAGAAAATACGAAAAGCTGCACATTTGTGATGTCATTCTTTCACTGCGACCACGCCGGAATTTTTTGTAGCGTCCCAATTTTATTGTATGTCCTGATGAAGCGAGTACTTGCAAACACCAGCTCAACTTTTTATGTTTTTCTAGTTTTTTTTTTTGTTTTCAATCCAGAGTGGGCAATGCTTTATTCTTTGAGGCCAGTCTCGAAACTGTGACCTTATGATCTGCCTTCTTTGGCTTTCTTTTATGTTGAGACTACAGGCTTGAGCCTCGGAGAAAAACCCAAATTGTCTTTTTGTTTAAAGTCATGGTTTCACCATTTTGGTTGGGCAGGTCTCTAAAGCGCAACTTCTCGTGCTCCACCCCACTGGAATTTTGAGGCGACTCAGTTACAGGCTGCCATGAGCCAACGTGCCGGGCTGTTTTAATGTATTTTTAAAGAAGAAATCAGAGAAAATCTGCTGGGTGCTGCCTCTCAAGCTAGCGATATAAGCAATTTGAAAGGCTGAAGTTGACGGGTTTCCTGAGGTCGCGAGTTCGAGGTCAGCCTGTGCATTCTGGTGAAAACACACCTCACATAATAAAAGACAGAAAAAAAAATCAGCAAATCAGATGGATATGTGTGTGCAATTAAAAAAATCGAGGTGCCCGGATACTCCACCTTCAGCACAGCCTTTTTCGATTACATACTGATTCCCTCTTGTCATCAAGGTTGGCCTGCAACAGTGCGATTTTTGCTTATTGAAACACTTGCCTTTTACGTTCAAGTGATTGTCATCCAAATGCTGTTCAAGTAGTTGGGGTTGCAGGTGTCAACACCACCAGGTCCAACTAACTTTCTATTTTAGGTTTTCTGTACCACAATCTATCTTTGTTTGATTTCCACAATGCAGTTAATACGTAGAAATAAAATACGTACTGCTGCACGCCTGTGGTGTCACTTTTATGCCGCGAACACGCTGCCCTTGTTTGACGGGACTCAATTTTAATTTTTTATAGGAGCTGGCTATGCTGTGTTTTTCGAGGCCAGTCTCGAACCTGTGATCTCATGATCCGCCTGCCTCGGCATTCTTTTGTGCTGTTTCTAAAGGCTTGACCGTGGAGCCCAACCCAGATTGTCTTTTTGTTTTAAGGACGCGATTTCACCATTTTGGTCGGGTGGGTCTCCACAGCGCAAATTCTCGTGATTCGCCCGCCTTGATTTTTGAGGCAACTGAATGATACACTGCCATGAGCCACCGTGCCAAGCTGTTATAATGTATTGTTAAAAAGAAAATCAGAGAGACTATGCGGGGCTCTGCCACTCAGGCAAGCAAAGTACACATTTTGAAAGGCCAAGGTGGGCGGGATTTCTAAGGTCACGAATGCGAGGTCAGAATGCGCATTCCAGGGAAAATCCACCTCACATAATAAAAGAGAAAATAAAAGAAAGGTAATCAGAAAAACTAATATATCCTGGGGAGGAGGCAAGATGGTGTCAGAGAGGTGACTCAGGATTGCAGCTCAGTGAAGGCGCAGAGGGTGAGTCCTAGCCGCATTCTCGGATGTTCCTTTTATGCCCACAGAGCGTTGAAAGTCCCAGGTGTGGAGAGACACGGACGCTAGCGCAGCCGCTAACGCAGCCGGCTCCCGCCGCCTTCAGCCGGGCGCCACAGGACCCCAGAACTCACTGGTCTGGGTGCCCTGTTAAACCGGCAATCTGAGATTTGAAGGGCAGATTGGCATGTTCATCTGATTGAACGGGACTTGGACAATGAGCCAGACCAGGAGTTTCCTGGGAAGCGTGATCTGAGCCGGGTAGTGGGCAGTGGCACGGGAGATCACATGATCCCAGTGCCTCATCGGCAGGCTACTGGGGCGCCAGTGAGAGAGTCGACCTTCAGCTTGGGGAGAGGAAGAGAGAGAGAGAGGACGGACTCTGAGGCAGGGAGCTGGGTGATCGGCGGGTCCCACGCCACGGGACAAGCAGGGGCGAACTGAGGTGCTTGGGGCTGAGAGTTTTGCTGCCGACATCTAGGACGGTGCAGCCCAGGTGAGGAGGGGCGTCCACCATTGCTGACAGTCCACCCCACTGAAGTACCACCCAGGACTGACGCAGCCTGCCGTTGCCGAGGCAACCTGCCATAACAGAGAGACTCTGTGCCCACAGCAGAAGGGAGCCCAGCAGCAACAGGGCGGACCTGCGCTAGCAGGTCAGAGCCCGGCAGGCAATAGTGAATAGACTGCCGCCTAGTGGGGCAGGACAGTGCAACAGATACTCATAAAGAAAGCCCCAACTCCTGAGACAGAGCATCTAAGGGGAAAGGGTGGTGTTTTATGAGTTCTATTGCAGCAGACATAAACAACCTCCCAACAACCCTGAATGAACAACGGAGCTCACAGCTCAGCACTGGAGCTCCTATAAAGCACAGACTGTCTCCTCAAGCAGCCCCTGACCCCTGTATATCCAAGGAGTCACCCCAGAAAAGGACTAATCAGGCTGCCATGAGCCAACCGTGCCGGGCTGTTATAATGTATTGTTAAATAAGAAATCAGAGAGAATCTGCTGGGCTGCCTCTCACGCCAAGCAATATAAGCAATTTGAAAGGAGGTGGGGGTTTCCTGAGGTCGCGAGTTCGAGGTCAGCCTGTGCATTCTGGTGAAAACCCACCTCACATAATAAAAGAGAGAAAAAAAAGAAAGTAATCAATGATGAGTGTGTGCAATTAAAAAAACGAGGTGCCGGATACTCCACCTTCAGAACAGCCTTTTTTGATTACATACTGAGTTTCCCTCTTGTCACCAAGGCTTGGACTGCAACAGTGCGATTTTGCTTATTGAAACACTTGCCTTTACGTTCAAGTGATTGTCATCCAAATGCTGTTCAAGTAGCTGGGGTTGCAGGTGTCCACACCACCAGGTCCAACTAACTTTCTATTTTTTTGTACCACAATCTATCTTTGTTTGATTTCCACAATGCAAAGAAATAAAAGCTGCTGCACTGTGTGTCATTTTATGGAACAGCTGCCCTTGTTTGACGGGACCCAATTTTAGTGTAGGTCTGCGAGCGAGTACATGCCAACCCCAGCTCAGCTTTTTATGTTTTTCTGTTTTTATTTTTTATAGGGAGCTGGCTGTGCTGTCTTTTGAGGCCAGTCTCGAACCTGTGATCTGTGATCCGCTGCCTCGGCATTCTTTTGTGCTGTTACAGGCTTGACCGTGGAGCCCAACAGATTGTGTTTTGTTTTAAGGACGTTTCACCATTTTGGTCTGGGTCTCCAACTCGCAAATTCTCGTGATTCGCCGCCTTGATTTTTGAGGCCTGAATGATACACTGCCATGAGCCACCGTGCCAAGCTGTTATAATGTATTGTTAAAAGAAAATCAGAGAGACTGTGCGGCTCTGCTCACCAGGCAAGCAAAGTACACATTTTGAAAGGCCAAGGTGGTGGGTTCTAAGGTCACGAATGAGAGGTCAGAATGGGCATTCCAGGGAAAATCCACCTCACATAATAAAAGAGAAAATAAAAGAAAGGTAATCAGAAAAAAACTAATATATCCTGGGGGAGGAGGCAAGATGGTGTCGTAGAGGTGACTCAGGATTGCAGCTCTCAGTGAATGCACAGAGGGTGAATCCTAGCCGCATTCTCGGATGTTCCTTTTATGCCCACAGAGCCTTGAACGTCCCAGGTGTGGGAGAGACACTGGAGGCTAGCGCAGCCGGCTAATGCAGCCGGCTCCCGCCGCCTCTTCAGCCTCTGCCACAACAGGACCCACTCACTGGTCTGGGTGCCCTGTTAAACCGGCAATCTGAGATTTGAAAGGGCAGATTGGCATGTTCATCTGATTGAACGGGACTTGGACAATGAGCCAGACCAGGAGTTTCCTTGGAAGCGTGATATGAGCCGGGGTAGTGGGCAGTGGCACGGGATATCACATGGATCCCAGGGTTCTATCCGGAGTCTACTGGGGCGCCAGTGAGAGAGTCGACTTTTCAGCTTGGGGAGAGGAAGAGAGAGACAGAGAGGACGGACTCTGAGGCAGAGAGCTGGGTGATTGGGCTGAGCTGGTCTCATGCTCACGGATACAAGCTGGGTGGTAACTGGAGGTGCTTGGGGCTGAGAGTTTTGCTGCCGACATCTAGGACGGTGCAGCCCAGGGAGGGAGGGGCGTCCACCATTGCTGACAGAGTCCACCCCCAATGAAGTACCACCCAGGACTGACGCAACCTGCCGTTGCCGAGGCAACCCGCCATAACAGAGAGACTCCGTGCTCCACAGCAGAAGGGAGCCCAGCAGCAACAGGGCGGACCCGCGCTAGCAGGTCAGAGCCGTGGCAGGCAAATAGTGAATAGACTGCCGCCTAGTGGGGCAGGACAGTGCAACAGATACTCATAAAGAAAGCCCCAACCCCTGAGACAGAGCATCTAAGGGGGAAAGGGTGGTGTTTTATGAGTTCTATTGCAGCAGACATAAACAACCTCCCAACAACCCTGAATGAACAACGGAGCTCACAGCTCAGCACTGGAGCTCCTAAAGCACAGACTGTCTCCTCAAGCAGCTCCTGACCCCTGTATATCCAAGGAGTCACCCCAGAAAAGGACTAATCAGACTGACATTTGGCTGGCATCATTCTGGAACAAGGACAGCAGAAGAAGAAACTGGTATCATCCTCACTGTTCCGCAGCTGCTGCAGGTATACCCCAGACAAGCAGGGCCTGGAGTGGACCTCAGCACTCATACAGCAGAGGGGATAGACCATTAGAGGAAAACTAAGTAACAGAAATACTTCATCATCAACAATCTCAGCGTCCACACAGAGACCCAATTGAAAAATCAGCAACTACTAAGACGACAGGTGGATAAATCCATAAAGATGGGAAGAAACCAGCGCAAAAAGGAGGAAAACACCCGAAACCAAAACACCTCACCTCCAAAAAAGGACCAAAACTCCTCACCAGCAAGGGAACAAAGCTGGACGGAGAATGAATGTGATGAAATGACGGAATCAGACTTCAGAAAGTGGATAATGAGAAACTTCAGTGAGCTAAAGGAACATGTACTAAACCAGTGCAAAGAAACTAAGAACCTTGAAAAAGATTTGAAAAAAGATTCGAGGAATTGATAACAAGAATGGACAACTTAGAGAGGAATATGAATGAATTGAAGGAGCTGAAAACACAACACGAGAACTTCGTGAAGCATGCACAAGTTTCAACAGCCGAATTGACCAAGCAGAAGAAAGAATATCAGAAGTTGAAGATCAACTCAATGAAATAAAACGAGAAACCAAGATTAAAGAAAAAGTACAAAAAGGAATGAACAAAATCTCCAAGAAATGTGGGACTATGTGAAGAGACCCAACCTACATTTGATAGGTGTACCAGAATGTGACAAAGAGAATGAATCCAAGCTGGAAAACACTCTTCAGGATATTATCCAGGAAAATTTCTTCAACCTAGCAAGACAGGTCAATACTCAACTCCAGGAAATACAGAGAACACCACAAAGATACTCCACAAGAAGAGCAACCCCAAGGCACATAATCGTCAGATTCACCAGGGTTGAAATGAAGGAGAAAATACTAAGGGCAGCCAGAGAGAAAGGTCGGGTCACCCACAAAGGGAAGCCCATCAGACTCACAGCAGATCTCAGCAGAGACTCTACAAGCCAGAAGAGAGTGGGGCCAATATTCAACATCCTTAAAGAAAAGAGCTTTCAACCCAGAATTTCATATCCAGCCAAACTGAGCTTCATAAGTGAAGGAAAAATAAAATCCTTCACGAACAAGCAAGTACTCAGAGATTTTGTCACCACTAGGCCTGCTTTACAAGAGCTCCTGAAAGAGGCACTACACATAGAAAGAAACAACCAGTTCCAGCCATCCTAAAAGCATACCAAATGCTAAAGACCATCAACAAAATGAAGAATGTACATGAACCAACGGGCAAAACAGCCAGCTAGCATCAAAATGGCAGTATCAAATTCACACATAACAATATTAACCCTGAATGTAAATGGGCTAAATGCACCAATCAAAAGACACAGACTGGCAAATTGGATAAAAAACCAAAACCCATCAGTGTGCTCTATCCAGGAAACCCACCTCACACGCAAAGATACACAAAGGCTCAAAATAAAAAAAAGGAGGAAGATTTTCCAAGCAAATGGAGAGCAAAAAAAAGCAGGAGTTGCAATTCTCATCTTAGATAAAATAGACTTTAAAGCAACAAAAATCAAAAGGGACAAAGAAGGTCATTACATAATGGTAAAAGGATCGATACAACAAGAAGAGCTAACGATTCTAAATATATATGGACCCAATGTAGGAGCACCCAGATATATAAGGCAAGTTCTTAATGACTTACAAAGAGACTTAGACTCCCACACAATAATAGTGGGAGACTTTAACACTCCACTGTCAATAGCAGACAGATCAACCAGACAGAAAATTAACAAGGATATCCAGGACTTGAACTCAGACCTGGAACAAGCAAACCTGATAGACATTTACAGAACTCTCCACCCCAAATCCACAGAATATACATTCTTCTCAGCACCACATCACACCTACTCCAAAATTGACCACATAATTGGAAGTAAAGCACTCCTCAGCAAATGCAAAACAACGGAAATCATAACAAACAGTCTCTCAGACCATAGTGCAATCAAGTTGGAACTCAGAATTCAGAAAATAACTCAGAACCGCACAGCTTCATGGAAACTGAACAACTGGCTCTTGAATGTTGATTGGATAAACAATGAAATGAAGGCAGAAATAAAGAAGTTCTTTGAAACCAACGAGAATGAAGACACAACGTACCAGAATCTCTGGGACACATTTAAAGCAGTCTGTAGAGGAAAATATATAGCAATAAGTGCCCACATGAGAAGAGTGGAGAGATCCAAAATTGACACCCTATCGTCAAAATTGAAAGAGCTAGAGGAGCAAGATCAAAAAGCTCAAAACCTAAGACAAGAAATAACTAAGATCAGAGCAGAACTGAAGGAGATAGAGACAAGAAAACCCTTCAAAAATCAATAAATCTAAGAGCTGGTTTTTGAAAAGATCAACAAAATAGACAGACCACTAGCCAGACTGATAAAAAGAAAAGAGAGAACAACCAAATAGATGCAATAAAAACGATAAAGGGAAATCACCACAGATTCCACAGAAATTCAAACCATCATCAGAGAATACTACAAACAACTCTATGCACATAAACTAGTAAATCAGGAAGAAATGGATAAATTCCTGGACGCCTGTGTCCTCCCAAGCCTAAACCAGGAGGAAGCCAAACTATGAATAGACCAATAACAAGGTCTGAAGTTGAGGCAGCAATTAAGAGCCTACCACAAAAAAGCCCAGGTCCAGATGGGTTCACAGCTGAATTCTACCAGACACACAAAGAGGATCTGGTACCATTCCTTCTGAAACTATTCCAAATAATCCAAAAAGAGGGAACCCTTCCCAAATCATTTTATGAGACCAACATCATTCTGATACCAATACCTGGCAGAGACTCAACAAGAAAAGAAAACTTCAGGCCCATATCCATGATGAACATGGAGGCAAAAATCTTCAATAAAATACTGGTAAATGGACTGCAACAGCACATTGAAAAACTTATCCATCATGATCAAGTAGGATTCATCCCGGGGATGCAAGGCTGGTTCAACATACGCAAGTCTATAAATGTAATTCACCACATAAACAGAAGCAAAAACAAAACCACATGATTATCTCAATTGACGGAGAGAAGGCATTTGACAAAATTCCACAGCCTTTATGCTAAAAACCCTCAATAAACTTGGTATTGATGGAACATATCTCAAAGTAATAAAAGCTATTTACGACAAACCAACAGCCAATATCATACTTAATGGGCAAAAACTGGAAGCATTTTCTTTGAAATCCGGCACTAGACAAGGATGCCCTCTCTCACCACTTCTATTCAACATAGTACTGGAAGTTCTAGCCAGAGCAATCAGGCAAGAAAAAGAAATAAAGGGTATTCAAATAGGAAAGGTGGAAGCCAAATTGTCTCTATTTGCAGACGACATGATAGTATACCTAGAAGACCCCATCACCTCAGCCCAAAAGCTCCTGCAACTGATAAGCAACTTCAGCAAAGTCTCAGGATATAAAATCAATGTGCAAAAATCACAAGCATTCCTATACACCAATAACAGACTTAAAGAGAACCAAATCAAGAACGAACTGCCATTCACAATTGCTACAAAGAAAATAAAATACCTAGGAATACAACTCACAAGGAATGTAAGGGACCTCTTTAAGGAAAACTACAAACAACTGCTCAACGAAATAAGAGAGGACACAAACAGATGGAGAAACATTCCATGTTCGTGGTTAGGAAGAATCAATATTGTGAAAATGGCTATACTGCCCAAAGTAATTTACACAATCAATGCTATCCCCATCAAACTACCATTGAATTTCTTCACAGAACTGGAAAACCACCATGAATTTCATATGGAACCAAAAAGAGCCGCATAGCCAAGTCAATTCTAAGCAAAAGAACACAGTGGGAGGCATCACGCTACCAGACTTCAAACTATACTACAAGGCTACAGTAATCAAAACAGCATGGTACTGGTACCAAAACAGAGATATAGACCAATGGAACAGAACAGAGCATCGGAGGCAACACAACATATCTACAACCATATTATCTTTGATAAACCAGACAAAACAGGCAATGGGGAAAGGATTCCTATTTAATAAATGGTGTTGGGAAAACTGGCTAGCCATGTGCAGAAAGCAGAAACTGGACCCTTCCTGACACCTTACACTAAAATTAACTCCAGATGGATTAAAGACTTAAACGTAAGACCTGACACCATAAAACCCTAGAAGAAAATCTAGGCAAAACCATTCAGGACATAGGAGTAGGCAAGGACTTCATGAACAAAACACCAAAAGCATTGGCAACAAAAGCCAAAATAGACAAATGGGACCTAATCAAACTCCACAGCTTCTGCACGCAAAAGAAACAGTCACTAGAGTGAATCGGCAACCATCAGAATGGGAAAAATCTTTGCAGTTTACACATCTGACAAAGGGCTGATATCCAGAATTTACAAAGAACTCAAACAGATTTACAGAAAAACAAACAAGCCCATTCAAAATGGGCAAAGGATATGAACAGAAACTTTACAAAAGAAGACATACATGAGGCCAACAAACATATGAAAAGTGCTCATCATCATTGGTCATTAGAGAGATGCAAATCAAAACCACATTGAGATATCATCTTACACCAGTTAGAATGGCGATCATTAAAAATCTGGAGACAGCAGATGCTGGAGAGGATGTGGAGAAATAGGAACACTCTTACACTGTTGGTGGAGTGTAAATTAGTTCAACCATTGTGGAAGACAGTGTGGCGATTCCTCAGGGACCTAGAAATAGAAATTCCATTTGACCCAGCAATCCCATTACTGGGTATCTATCCAAAGACTATAAATCGTTCTACTATAAGGACACATGCACACGAATGTTCATTGCAGCACTGTTTACAATAGCAAAGACCTGGAACCAACCCAAATGCCCATCGATGATAGACTGACTGGGAAAATGTGGCACATATACACCATGGAATATTATGCAGCAATCAAAATGATGAGTTTGTGTCCTTTGTAAGGACATGGATGAATCTGGAGAACATCATTCTCAGCAAACTGACACAAGAACAGAAAAAGAAATACTGCATATACTCACTCATAGGTGGGTGAGAAAATGAGAACACATGGACACAGAGAGGCGGTCTACTATACACTGGGGACTGTTGGGGAAATGGGGAGGGACAGCTGGGGGCTGGGGATAGCCTGGGGATGAATACCAAGTGTGGGTGAAGGGAGGAAGGCAGCAAAACACACTGCCATGTGTGTACCTATGCAACTATCTTGCACGTTCTGCACATGTACCCCAAAACCTATAATGCAATAAAAATTAAAATAAAAATAAAAATAAACGGATAAAGGCTCTTACCAGTGGGTCGGGGCCAACTCCAGTTATTTAGAGGCCCGCCTGACGAAAACAAAATTCCACTAAAACATGCCTATTCGATATTTCCTTAGAATTGCCTTTTGTCTTGAATTTTCGATCAATCCTGATAATGAATTGCCTTTTTTTTTTTGAAAAAACCGCTTCAACGTTGGAGCATACTGTGGGCCAAATTCAAGTACCTTTAGCGAGGCACAAGATCCTGACTTTTTCTAAAAGCCACTAAGCCTAGTCAGCTTTGCTACGCAATCAGTTCTGCCTCAAAATGAAGTGGTGTAAGCTTAAAGCCCCATAAATGCGAGTAACTTGAGCCTTTTTTGGGGCCTTATGCCAAAATCTTGAAATAAACTGCCTTGCCAGAAAAGATTATTTTGGGTGGGTCTACCCTAAAGGTCATATAGAGTCACTTCCAGCCACTTACTAAAAGAGCTCTTGGGCACTGCTCCGAGGGCATTGGGGAACTGTCCACTTGAAAGAGGTAAGTCTAAAATAGACTGGGCACCTTTCTCAGCAGACCATGAAATAGAAAAAAGAAAAAGAAAAAGTTTCCATGGGCCCCTTAATGAGAGGGCCAGATACGTATTTGCTTCTGAAAGGCTGCCCCAATTTATTTGAAGCTCAGACTAGGTTGAGGCTTTAAAACAGTATCTGGAACCATTTGCCTTATCCTTAAAGGTAAACAAAAGCTGCCTTGCTACTTTCAGAGGCTTAAGGAAGTGCTAGACTATTGAAAAAAAGGACCCTGACTATTCCCAGGTAAAGTGCTACTTCAAGTGTAATCAAAGTCAGGATCCAGGGTTTTCTGAATACTAATAGCCTTCAGGTATTATGCTCAACTAAGTTTTCTGAGTACCTGGCATTGCCAGAAAAAAGTAAACGTTGTTCAGACTGTCTTAAGAAATCTGGACTAAATTGACTTGTCTTGCCTGGAATTTTCTAAGCTAAAATCATAGCCTTCTGCACTGACAGGAACTAAACAATTTGACCTAAATACTTTTGCTACTGATGCCTTGCCTGAATTAAATGCAGCCTGCTGCTCCTTGCCTGAACAGAAGTATCTAGTGCTACTTCAATGCCGGTTCAGAAGGCTTCAGGTACTTTGAGAAGAGACTATCCAATCCTGGAGCCTTGCCTTAAATGCTTAAATACCTTTTCAAGGATCGCGTAATGACTTGCCACTACTAGGCGTACTCCTTGCAGTTACAATGCTAAAAAAAAGGCTTAGGCTCCCAGTTTCTACTGCCTGATAGCACTTACGTACCCCAGGACGCTTACAGACCTAGATTCTGCGGTCTCCCCGAATCCACACTTTGAATTTTGCTTCCCCAGCATGCATTTTCTTACTTTTATCCTCGAATAAATTTCCATGGACTGCATCCATCGCATTGTAAATCATTAAAGGGCTTGGTCTGGGGCTCCGAGGGTCAAAGTTATGCAGGCTTTGCCTGGAATTTAAAAATGCCTGAATTGCCTTGATTAGCCTGAAATTTTCCTAAAATCGTATACTCTTGCCTGATTAAACGAGGTTACTCATGGGCTAATATCGACAACTGATATGGTCAAGTTTTTGGTCCCCATTTATAAGGTCCTAAACAAATTTCATATAATCGGGCTGCTTGCCCTCGAGGTGTACTTCATGGGGTCCCATATTGCCTGAAAGATTAGGGGCTTAAACCTTGTCCTGAAATAATGCCAAGGCTTTTGTTCTAATCTACTTCTACTTTCCTGTCTTGAGGCAGTGGCTAGTCCCCCAGTCCAGTGAGCCAAAAATAAAAGCCACTGGCTGATCATGAGTTTCCTGAGCTTTGCCACGGGATTATCTTGCCTTGCCTGAAATTTTTTGGCCTTTAGACGCTTAAAGCCTCAGATCACTGCTTTTTATCACTTTCTTGTCGACCACAATGAGCCAGCATGTTATATATGCCCGAAATTTTGGGCTAGCCTTTTTTCCAGTTCTAGCTTTCAATAGCCTAATGTTTTGGCATTTTCCTTTGTACCTCCTGGTGGAAAAAAAATCGATAATTCCTGCCTTTTGAGGCGCTGAGTTGTCACCTAATACTCCCTGGGCCCCCGGTACTATTCCCCTAATGAAGGGCAAAAACTGCCACACAGGTGAACAACTTCTCTTGTCTTTAGCCTTCAATATGGTAAAAGAAAAAAAAAAAGCAAGTTCTGAAACCACCTGAAGTAGATTGCCTTGAACCTAAAAGGTAAGCAAACAGGTATGGGCTTGTGTTTCCTTATTGAGGCTTGCCATACCATTAGGGGCAGGCTTTCCCCGCTTTAGGGAGGATTGGCCTGCCGTGCATTGGCGAATGTTATTACCAGTAGTAAAGTTGCCTCTTGAAGGTGATTAAGTACCCGAAAATTCCCTTGTCGTGCTAAAATTTTACCTGCCTCAAATTGTCCGCAGAACTATGGGAAGACCCGCCTAAATTGTCAAACTTCCCGGACATAATGGGAAGGACATGGCCTTTTGGCGTTGCCTTGGTGAGGACTGGCATTAAACATTCTGTACATTTTGGAAACGCGCCCTTTCTGCCAATATTGGGGAATTGCCTTGTTGGCCACACTGTTCTAAAAAATAGCCTTGAGCTTGCCTTTTAGCCTAATGCTGCCCACTCGTGCATTAGTCCCCTCCCAATCCCACACTGTCGATCAGGTACTTTTGCCAGTTAGTGCCTGAGCAACCGTAACTGCCTAAAAACAAACTTACACCTTCCCTTGCCTTGCCTTCCCTTGCCTTGGACCTTGGCCTAAATCCCCAGTTGACACGAAGATGCAGCAGCTTTTCAGCTTCACCGGTAATAAAATCGTGCCGCTGTGCCTTAATTTGTCTTGCACCCAAGGGAGTGGTGAACTAATTGCCTTTTCTGCCAAAAGTATGGATTTGACTTAATCTTGACTTGTTTTCACTGCCTTGACTGAATTTGCCTTGCCCAGACACTGCTGAAGGACACCTCATATGATTTTTCTTGCAGACTTGGTACTTTAGACAATTAAGCAATGTTTGCAATATGCAGTGATTTGCGCTACTTCCACTTTTTGACCAATGGGCCAGGGAAAGTGAGCACTTTCGCCCTAAAATATGCGACCACATGGTCTTGCTCAGCTTTTGTCTTATTGAGCTTGTTAGGGTCTTTTGAGTGGCATCACTTAGGAATTTCCATTGCCTCTGAATTCGTGCTTTGCTTTGTCTTGCCCCCATTTCATGTACTAGCTTCTAAATACTGCACAGTTACTGACAGGCTGTGAAATTTGACTCAGTTTTTCTTGGTCTGCCCATCCAGTGTACCTGCCTTAATGAAACTAGACCAACTAGCCTTTTTTTTTTTTTGAGCAAAAGCATGGATGTTCGTCTGTCTGTAACGGTTTGTCCTTGGATACTTACGTGCGTGACCCCGAGTTGGCGTCCGTCGGAAAGGGACTTCCATAAAGGAGTCCCTAGCCTTTGCTCTTCTTGGAAAGTTCCCTGCCTGGATTTGCCTTGCCTGGATTTTTTTTTGATTGGCACTTGGAACAATCCCAGCCTGAACTCCTTTCCATTTCTGTTGTTTAAAGGTTCTACGCCTTGCCTTGCCCACCTGTTCTTATTTTTTGCCTGTGATTGCCAGGTTGATGCCTTGCCTTAATCGTAATGCCTGGCTCAATTATTGCTTGTCCCCGGAATTGCTTGTCTAGTTTTGTCTTGTCTTTATGTTGCCTGTAAAATTGCCTTGCCTTGCCTCACCTGAAATTGCCTTGCCTGGTTTAAAAGGGCACATGATTTTCAATCAGCTGACGATCTTGAGGACAGTCTTGACTGAACTCGTCCGGCTTTTTTCATGCCCGTGAATTGCCTCATTCGTTTGAATTGCCTTCCTGACCATACCCTGGGAAAAAGAATCTAAGTGGGCAATGTTTTGTTTCCCTCCGATCCTTGCCTTGCCTTGCCTTGCCTGAGGTAATTTCAGGCCCCCAAAAAACCTAGGTTCAGGCCATTTGACTTATGGTTCACCCTAAAGCCCTTTCAGAATAGTCTTGAGAGAAGCGTTTATGAAAACCCTTCGGGGTAGCCCAGGGTAATGCTTCATGATTCTCTGCCTTGCCTAAAATTGCCTTGCCTTGCCTTGCCTTGCCTTGCCTTGCCTTGCCTGGAATTGCCTTGCCTGAAATTGCCTTGCCTTGCCTTGCCTTGCCTTGCCTTGCCTTGCCTGGAATTGCCTTGCCTTGCCTTGCCTGGAATTGCCTTGCCTGGAATTGCCTTGCATTGCCTTGCCTTGCCTTCCTTGCCTGGAATTGCCTTGCCTTGCCTGAAATTGCCTTGCCTTGCCTTGCCTGGAATTGCCTTGCCTTGCCTTGCCTGGAATTGCCTTGCCTTGCCTTGCCTAAAATTGCCTTGCCTTGCCTTGCCTTGCCTTGCCTTGCCTGAAATTGCCTTGCCTTGCCTTGCCTTGCCTGGAATTGCCTTGCCTGGAATTGCCTTGCCTGGAATTGCCTTGCCTTGCCTTGCCTTGCCTTGCCTTGCCTTGCCTTGCCTTGCCTTGCCTTGCCTGGAATTGCCTTGCCTGAAATTGCCTTGCCTGGAATTACCTTGCCTTGCCTTGCCTTGCCTGAAAGTGCCTTGCCTTGCCTTGCCTAAAATTGCCTTGCCTGGAATTGCCTTGCCTTGCCTTGCCTTGCCTGGAATTGCCTTGCCTGAAATTGCCTTGCCTGAAATTGCCTTGCCTTGCCTTGCCTTGCCTTGCCTGGAATTGCCTTGCCTTGCCTGGAATTGCCTTGTCTTGCCTTGCCTTGCCTAAAATTGCCTTGCCTTGCCTTGCCTAAAATTGCCTTGCCTTGCCTGGAATTGCCTTGCCTTGCCTTGCCTTGCCTTGCCTTGCCTTGCCTTGCCTGGAATTGCCTTGTCTGGAATTGCCTTGCCTTGCCTGGAATTGCCTTGCCTTGCCTTGCCTTGCCTTGCCTTGCCTGAAATTGCCTTGCCTTGCCTGGAATTGCCTTGCCTTGCCTTGCCTTGCCTTGCCTTGCCTTGCCTTGCCTGGAATTGCCTTGCCTTGCATTGCCTTGCCTTGCCTGGAATTGCCTTGCCTTGCCTTGCCTTGCCTTGCATTGCCTGGAATTGCCTTGCCTGAAATTGCCTTGCCTTACCTAAAATTGCTATTCCTGGAATTGCCTTGCCTTGCCTTGCCTTGCCTGGAATTGCCTTGCCTGGAATTGCCTTGCCTTGCCTGGAATTGCCTTGCCTTGCCTTGCCTTGCCTTGCCTTGCCTTGCCTGGAATTGCCTTTCCTTGCCTTGCCTTGCCTGGAATTGCCTTGCCTGAAATTGCCTTGCCTTGCCTTGCTTTGCCTTGCCTTGCCTGGAAGTGCCTTGCCTTGCCTTGCCTGAAATTGCCTTTTCGTGTCTTGTCTTGCCTTGCCTTGCCTAAAATTGCCTTTCCTTGCCTAAAATTGCCTTGCATTGCCTTGCCTTGCCTTGCCTTGAATTGCCTTGCCTTGCCTGGAATTGCCTTTCCTGGAATTGCCTTGCCTTGCCTGGAATTTTGCCTTGCCTTGTCTTGCCTGGAATTGCCTTGCCTGAAATTGCCTTGCCTTACCTTGCCTTGCCTTGTCTTGCCTGGAATTAACTTGCCTGGGATTACCTTGCCTTGCCTGGAATTGTTTTGCCTTGCCTTGTTTTGCCTTGCCTTGCCTGGAATTGTTTTGCCTTGCCTTGTTTTGCCTTGCCTTGCTTTTCCTGGAATTGCCTTGCCTGAAATTGCCTTGCCTAGAGTTGCCTTGCCTTGCTTGCCTTGCCTTGCCTGGAAGTGCCTTGCCTTGCCTTGCCTTGCCTTGCCTGGATTGCCTTGCCTTGTCTTGCCTGGAATTGCCTTGCCTTGTCTTGCCTTGCCTTGCCTTGCCTGAAATTGCCTTGCCTTGCTTTCTCTGGAATTGCCTTTCCTTGCCTTGCCTTGCCTTGCCTTTCCTGGAATTGCCTTGCCTTACCTAAAATTGCTATTCCTGGAATTGCCTTGCCTTGCCTTGCCTTGCCTGGAATTGCCTTGCCTGAAATTGCCTTGCCTTGCCTGGAATTGCCTTGCCTTGCCTTGTCTTGCCTTGCCTGGAATTGCCTTGCCTTGCCTTGCCTGGAATTGCCTTGCCTGGAATTGTTTTGCCTTGCCTTGTCTTGCCTTGCCTTACCTAAAATTGCTATTCCTGGAATTGCCTTGCCTGGAAGTGCCTTGCCTTGCCTTGCCTGAAATTGTCTTGCCTGGAATTGCCTTGCCTGGAATTGCCTTGCCTTGTTTTGCCTTGCCTTGTCTTGCCTTGCCTAAAATTGCCTTGCCTTGCCTCACCTGAAATTGCCTTGCCAGAAATCGTTTTTCACTGTCTTGTCTTGCCTTGTTTTGCCTGGAATTGCCTTGCCTTGCCTTGACTTGCCTTGTGTTGCCTTTTTTGTCTTGTTTCCCCTGGAGTTGCCTTGTCAGGAATTGTACTGTCTTCCATTGCCTTACTTTTCCTTAAATTTCCTTGCATTGTCTTGCTTTGTGTTGCCTTGCCTGGAATTTCTTTGCCTGAATTGCCTTGATTAGCCTGAAATTTTTTTCTCTTGCCTGATTGGAATTGCCTCGCCTTGCATTGCATTGCCTAAAATTGCCTTGCATTGTCTTACCTGAAATTGCTTTGCCTGAAATTGCTTTCCCCTTTCCTGTCTTGCCTTACCTTGCCTGGAATTCACTTTCCTGGGATTATCTTGCCTTGCCTGAAATTTTTTTCCTTGCCTTGCCTTGCTTTTCCTGGAATTGCATTGCCCGAAATTTTTTAGCCTTTCCTTGCTTTGCCTTGCATTGCCTGGAATTAATTTGCCTTGCCTTACCTAAAATTGCTATTCCTGGAATTGCCTTCCCCTCTCTTGTCTTGCCTTGACTTGCCTGGGATTGCCTTGCCTGGAAATGCCTTGCCTTGCATAGCCTTGATTCGCCTGGAATACTCTTGCCTTGCCTTGACTTGCCAGGCATATCCTTGCCTTGCTAAAATTGTCTTGCATTGACTTGCGTTGCCTTGACTGTAATTGCAGGGCCTTGCCTGGAATTGCCTTTCCTGTAATAGCCTTGCCTTGAGCTGCCTTGTCTCACATGGAATTGCCTTGCCTAGAATTGTCTCACCTTCCCTTGCCTTGCCTTCCCTTGCCTTGCCTTGTCTGAATTGCCCTTCTTGGAATTGCCCTGCCTTGTCTTGCATGAAATTGCCTTGCCTTGCCTTGACTTGTTTTGACTGAATTTGCCTTGCCTGGAAGTACCTTGCCTTTCTTTTCCTTACTGCAATTGCATGGAATTGCCTTGCCTGGAATTGCTGTACCTTGCCTTGTCTTGCGTTGTCTGGAATTGCCTTGCCTGGAATGGCTTTGCTTTGTCTTGCCTTGCATTGCCACAAATTGCCTTCTCTGGAATTGCCCTGCATTCCATTGCCTTGCCTTTCCTGGAATTGCCTTGTCTGAAATTTCCTTGCATGGAATTGTCTTGCCTTGCCTAGCCTTTTCTTCTTTTGCCTGGATTTGCCTTGCCTGGAGTTGACTTGCCTAGCCTTTCCTTTCCATTTCTGGAATAGCCTTGCCTTGCCTGCAAGTTTTTTGCCTGTGATTGCCTTGATGTGCCTTGCCTTTCCTTGCCTAAAGTTGCCTTGCCTTGCCTAGAGTTGCCTTGCCTTGCATCACTTGAAATTGCCTTGCCAGAAATTATTTTTCCCTGTCTAGTCTTGACTTTTCTTGCATGGCATTTCTGCTCCTAAAATTGCTTTACCTGGAACTGCCTTGCCTTGCCTTGCCTTGCTTTCTCTGGAATTGCCTTTCCTTTCCTTTACTTTCATTGCATTGCCTTGCCTTGCCTAAAATTGCCTTGCCTTGTCTCACTTGAAATTGCCTTGCCAGAAATCGTTTTTCACTGTCTTGTCTTGACTTGTCTTGCCTGGAATTTTCTCTCCTAAAATTGCCTTGCCTGGAGCTGCCTTGCCTTGCCTTGCCTGGAATTGCCTTGCCTTGCCTGGAATTGCCTTGCCTTGCCTTGACTTTTGTTGCATTGCCTTGCCTTGCTTAAAATTTTCTTGACTTGCCTTGTGTTGCCTTTTTTGTCTTGTTTCCCCTGGAGTTGCCTTGTC
Organism: Saguinus midas; assembly: GCA_021498475.1. NCBI lineage: Eukaryota > Metazoa > Chordata > Mammalia > Primates > Cebidae > Saguinus > Saguinus midas. The sequence goes on along the minus strand of CM038409.1, from coordinate 55,943,230 downwards.
AGGAATTGTACTGTCTTCCATTGCCTTGCCTTGCATTGCCTGGAATTGCCTTGCATTGCCTTGCCTTGTCTTGCCTTGCCTGGAATTAATTTGCCTTGCCTGAATTGCCTTGCCTTTCCTGGAATTTCTTTCCTTGCCTTGCCTGGAATTGCCTTGCCTTACCTTGCCTTGCCTAAAATTGCCTTGCCTTGTCTTGCCTGGAATTGCCTTGCCTGAATTGCTTTCCCTTTCCTGTCTTGCCTTACCTTGCCTGGAATTCACTTTCCTGGGATTATCTTGCCTTGCCTGAAATTTTTTTCCTTGCCTTGCCTGGAATTTCTTTCCTTGCCTTGCTTTGCCTTGCATTGCATTGCCTAAAATTGCCTTGCCTTGCCTTGCTTTGCCTTGCATTGCCTTGCCTTGCCTCGCCTTACCTGGATTTGCCTTTTGGGAATGGTTTTTCTTGCCTTGCCTTTCATTGCCTGGAATTAAATTGCCTTGCCTTACCTAAAATTGCTATTCTTGGAATTGCCTCTTCTTCCTTGTCTTGTCTTGCCTGGAATTTCTTTCCTTGTCTTGACTGGAATTGCCTTGCCTTGACTTGCATTGCATTGCCTAAAATTGCCTTGCCTTGTCTTGTCTTGCCTGGAATTGCCTTGCCTTGAATTGCCTTGCCTTTCCTGGAATGGTTTTGCCTTGCCTTGTCTTGCCTTGCCTGGAATTAACTTGCCTGGGATTACCTTGCCTTGCCTTGAATTGCCTTGCCTTGCCTTGCCTTGCCTTGCCTTGCCTGAATTGCCTTGCCTTGCCTTTCCTGGAATTGCCTTTCCTGGAATGGTTTTGCCTTGCCTTGTCTTGCCTTGCTTTGCATTGCCTGGAATTAAATTGCCTTGCCTTTCCTAAAATTGCTATTCCTGGAATTGCCTTCCCCTTCCTTTTCTTGTCTTGCCTTGCCTTGAATTGCCTTGCCTGGAGTTTTTTCTTTTTTTGCCTTGCCCTGACTTGCGTTGCATTGCCTAAAATTGCCTTTCCTTTCCATGCCTGGAATTGCCTTGCCTTGACTTACGTTGCATTGCCTTGCCTTGCCTTGCCCTGTTTTGCCTCGTCTGGAATTTTCCTGTCTTCCATTGCCTTACATTCCCTGGAATTGCCTTGCATTGCTTGCCTTGTCTTGCCTTGCATGGAATTTACTTGCCTGAAATTGCCTTGCCTTTCCTGGAATTTTCTTTCCTTGCCGTGACTGGAATAGACTTGCCTTACCTTGCTTTGCCTAAAATTGCATTGAATTGTCTTACCTGGAATTGCCTTGCCTGAAATTGCCTTCCCCTTTCTTGTCTTGCCTTGCCTTGCCAGGAATTGACATTCCTGGGATTACTTTGCCTTGCCTGGAATTTTCTATCCTTGCCTTTCCTTGCATTGCCGAGAATTGCCTTGTTTTGCCTTACCTAGAATTGCATTGCCTGGTATTTTTTAGCCTTGCCTTGCTTTGCCTTGCATTGCCAGGAAGTTTCTTGCCTTGCCTTGCCTTACCTGGAGTTTCCTTTCCTGGAATGGTTTTGCCTTGCCTTGTCTTGCATTGCCTTGAATTAAATTGCCTTGTCTTACCTAAAATTGCTATACCTGGAATTGCCTCCCCCTCCCTTGTCTTGCCTTGCCTTGCATGGAATTGCCTTGCCTGGAATGGCTCTGCCTTGTCTTGCCTTGCATTGCCTCAAATTGCCTTCTCTGTAATTGTTCTGCCTTCCATTGCCTTGCCTTTCCTGGAATTGCCTTGCCTGAAATTTTCTTCCCTGGAATTGCCTTGCCTTGCCTAGCCTTTCCTTCTTTTGCCTTGGTTTGCCTTGCCTGGAGTTGACTTGCCTAGCCTTTCCTTCTTTTGCCTTGGTTTGCCTTGCCTGGAATTGCCTTGCCTGGAATTTTCTTTCCTTGCCTTGCCTGGAATTGTTTTGCCTTGCTTTACCTGGAATTGCCTTGCCTTGCATGGAATTGCCTTGCATTGTCTTACCTGAAATTGCCTTGCCTTGCCTTGCCTGAATTGCCTTGCCTGAAATTTTTTTCCTTGCCTTGCCTTGCTTTTCCTGGAATTGCATTGCCCGAAATTTTTAGCCTTTCCTTGCTTTGCCTTGCATTGCCTGGAATTAATTTGCCTTGCCTTACCTAAAATTGCTATTCCTGGAATTGCCCCTCCTCTCTTGTCTTGCCTTGACTTGCCTGGGATTGCCTTGCCTGGAAATGCCTTGCCTTGCATAGCCTTGATTCGCCTGGAATACTCTTGCCTTGCCTTGACTTGCCAGGCATATCCTTGCCTTGCTAAAATTGTCTTGCATTGACTTGCGTTGCCTTGACTGTAATTGCAGGGCCTTGCCTGGAATTGCCTTTCCTGTAATAGCCTTGCCTTGAGCTGCCTTGTCTCACATGGAATTGCCTTGCCTAGTTTTATCTTGTCTTGTCTTGCCTTGCCTTGCCTAAAATTGCCTTGCCTTGCCTAAAATTGCCTTGCCTTGCCTGGAATTGTTTTGCCTTGCCTTGTCTTGCCTTTCCTGGAATGGTTTTGCCTTGCCTGGAATTAGCTCACCCTGGAATTGCCTTGCCTGAATTGCCTTGCCTTGCCTTGCCTTGCCTTGCCTTGTCTTGCCTTGCCTTGCCTTGCCTTGCCTTGCCTTGCCTTGCCTTGCCTTGCTTTTCCTTGCCTTGCCTTGCCTTTCCTGGAATTGCCTTGCATTGCTTGCCTTGTCTTGCCTTGCCTTGCCTTGCCTAAAATTGCCTTTCCTTTCCATGCCTGGAATTGCCTTGCCTTGACTTACGTTGCATTGCCTTGCCTTGCCTTGCCCTGTTTTGCCTCGTCTGGAATTTTCCTGTCTTCCATTGCCTTACATTCCCTGGAATTGCCTTGCATTGCTTGCCTTGTCTTGCCTTGCATGGAATTTACTTGCCTGAATTGCCTTTCCTTGCCTAAAATTTCCTTTCCTTTCCTTGCCTTGTTTTCCTGCCTGGCCTGGCTTGGAATTGCCTGTTCTGGGATTTCCCTGTCTTTCATTGCCTTATTTTTCCTGGAATTGCCTTGCATTGCCTTGCCTTGCCTTGCATTGCCTGGAATTTTTTTCTAAAATTGCTTTGCTTTGCCTGGAATTTTCTTTCCTTGTCTTGACTGGAATTGCCTTGCATTGACTTGCCTTGCATTGTCTAAAATTGCCTTGCATTGTCTTACCTGAAATTGCCTTGCCTGAAATTGCCTTTTCGTGTCTTGTCTTGCCTTGCCTGGAATTAATTTGCCTTGCCTGGAATTGCCTTTCCTTGCATTGCCGAGAATTGCCTTGTTTTGCCTTGCCTTGAATTGCCTTTCCTGGAATTGCCTTGCCTTTCTTTACCTGGAATTGCATTGCCTGGAATTTTTAGCCTTGCCTTTTTGCCTTGCGTTGCCTAAGAGTGCCTTGCCTTTCCTGGAATTGCCTTTCCTGAAATGGTTTTACCTTGCCTTGCCTTGCATTGCCTGGAATTATATTGCCTTGCATTACCTAAAATTGCTATTCCTGGAATTGCCTTGCCTTGCCTTGTCTTGCCTTTCCTGGAATTTTCTTCCTTGCCTTGACTGGAATTGCCTTGCCTTGCCTTACCTTGCCTTGCCTTGCCTGGAATTGACTTGCCTTGCATTGACTTGCATTGCATTTTCTTGCCTTGACTTGCATTGCATTTTCTTGCCTTGCCTAAAATTTCCTTTCCTTTCCTTGCCTTGTTTTCCCTGCCTGGCCTGGCTTGGAATTGCCTGTTCTGGGATTTCCCTGTCTTTCATTGCCTTATTTTTCCTGGAATTGCCTTGCATTGCCTTGCCTTGCCTTGCATTGCCTGGAATTTTTTTTTCTAAAATTGCTTTGCTTTGCCTGGAATTTTCTTTCCTTGTCTTGACTGGAATTGCCTTGCCTTGCATTGCATTGCCTATAATTGCCTTGCATTGCATTGCCTGGAATTAAATTGCCTTGCCTTGCCTAAAATTGCCTTGCCTTGCCTGAAATTGTTTTTTCCTGTCTTGTCTTGCCTTGCCTTGCCTGAAATTGCCTTGCCTGGAAGTGCCTTGCCTTACACCTCTTACCTGGATTTGCCTTTTTGGGAATGGTTTTTTCTTGCCTTGCCTTTCATTGCCTGGAATTAAATTGCCTTGCCTTACCTAAAATTGCTATTCTTGGAATTGCCCTCTTCTTCCTTGTCTTGTCTTGCCTGGAATTTTCTTCCCTTGGGTTGACTGGAATTTCCTTGCCTTGCCTTGCCTTGCATTGCTTAAAATTGCCTTGCATTGTCTTACCCAAAATTTTTTTCGCAGAATTTCCTTCCTTTTTCTTGTCTTGCCTTGCCTTGCCTGGAATTAACTTGCCTGGGATTATCTTGCTTGCCTGGAATTTTCTTTCCTTGCCTTGCTTTACCTGAAACTGCATTGCTTGGAACTTTTTAGTCTTGCTTTTTTTTGCATTGCATTGCCTGGAATTGCCTTGCCTTGCATTACCTAAAGTTGCCTTTCCTGGAATGGTTTTGTCTTGCCTTGCTTTGCATTGCCTGGAATTAAATTGCCTTGCCTTTCCTAAAATTGCTATTCCTGGAATTGCCTTCCCCTTCCTTTTCTTGTCTTGCCTTGCCTTGAATTGCCTTGCCTTGACTTGCCAGGCATATCCTTGCCTTGCCTTGACTTGCCTTGTCTTGCCTTGCCTTGCCTAAAATTGCCTTGCCTAAAATTGCCTTTCCTTGCATTGCCGAGAATTGCCTTGTTTTGCCTGGAATTGCCATTCTTGGAATTGCCTTTCCTGTAATAGCCTTGCCTTGCCTTGCATGGAATTGCCTTGCCTGGAGCTGCCTTGCCTTGCCTTGGTTTGCCTTGCCTTGCCTTGACTTTCCTTTCCTTGCCTTGTTTTCCTGCCTGGCCTGGCTTGGCCTGGAATTGCCTTGTCTGGAATTTCTCTCTCTTATATTGCTGAACTTGTTCTGGGTTTGCCTTGCGTTGCTTTGCCTTGCCTTGCCTTGCCTTGCCTGGAATTTTCTTGCCTGAAATTGCCTTTCCTTGCCTAAAATTTTATTCCCTTGCCTTGACTGGAATTGCTTTGCCTTGCCTTGCATTGTCTAAAATTGCCTTGCATTGTCTTACCTGAAATTGCCTTGCCTGAAATTGCCTTTTTCGTGTCTTGTCTTGCCTTGCCTGGAATTAACTTGCCTGGGATTACCTTGCCTTGCTTGGAATTTTGTTTCCTTGCCTTGCATTGCATTTCTGGGAATTGCCTTGCCTTTCTTTACCTGGAATTGCATTGCCTGGAATTTTTTAGCCTTGCCTTTTTTTGCCTTGCGTTGCCTAAGAGTGCCTTGCCTTTCCTGGAATTGCCTTTCCTGAAATGGTTTTACCTTGCCTTGCCTTGCATTGCCTGGAATTATATTGCCTTGCATTACCTAAAATTGCTATTTTTGGAATTGCCTTCCTCTCACTTGTCTTGCCTTTCCTGGAATTTTCTTCCCTTGCCTTGACTGGAATTGCCTTGCCTTGCCTTACCTTGCCTTGCCTTGCCTTGCATTGTCTTACTCGAAAGTGCCTTTCCTGACATTCTTTTTCCCTTTCTTGTCTTGTTTTGCTTTGCCTTGAATTAACTTGCCTGAAATTATCTTGCCTTGCCTGAAATTTTCTTTCCTTGCCTTTCCTTCCATTGTTGGTAATTGGCTTGCCTTGCTTTACCTGGAATTGCATTGCCTGAAATATTTTAGCCTTGCTTTTCTTTGCCTTGCATTGCCTGGAATTGCCTTGACTTGCCTTGCATTTTCTGGAATGAAATTACCGTGCCTTACCTAAAATTGCTTTTTCTGGAATTGCCTTTTCCTCACTTGTCATGCCTTTCCTTGCCTGAAATTGCCTTGCCTGGAAGTGCCTTGCCTTGAATTGCCTTGCCTCGCCTGGAATATCCTTGCCTTGCCTTGACTTCCCTGGTCTTGCCTTGCCTTGCTAAAATTGTCTTGCATTGACTTGCCTTGTCTTGCCTGGAATTGCCATGCTTTGCCTGAAATTGCCTTTTTTGGCATAGCCTTGCCTTGGCCTGCCTTGTCTAGCATGGAATTGCCTTGCCTGGAGCTCCCTTGCCTTGCCTTGTTTTGCCTTGCCTTGCCTTGACTTTCCTTTCCTTGCCTTGCCTTGCCTGGAATTCCCTTGCCTTGCTTGACTTGCGTTGCATTGCCTTGCCTAAAATTGCCTTGCCTTGCTTGCCTTGCCTTGTCTGTCCTCGCCTAAAATTGCCTTGTCTGGAATTTCCCTTTCTTCCATTGCCTTACTTTCCATGGAATTGCCTTGCGTTGCCTTGCCTTGCCTTGCCTTGACTGAAATTTTCTTGCCTGAAATTGCCTTGCGTTCCCTGGAATTTTCTTTTCTTGCCTTTACTGGATTTCCCTTGCCGTGTTTTGCCTTGACTTGCATTGTCTAAAATTGCCTTGCATTGTCTTACCTGGAATTGCCTTGCCTGAAATTGCCTTTCCATTTCTTGTCTTGCCTGGCCTCACCTGGAATTAACTTGCCTGGGATTACCTTGCCTTGCCTGGAATTTTCTTTCCTTGACTTGCCTTGAGTTACTGGGAATTGTGTTGCCTTGCTTTACCTGGAATTGCATTGCCTGGAATTATTTAGCCTTGCCTTGCTTTGCCTTGGATTGCCTAGAAGTGCTTTGCCTTGCCTTGCCTTACCTGGAGTTGTCTTTCCTGGAATGGTTCCGCCTTGTTTTGCCTTCCATATCCTGGAATTAAATTGCCTTGCCTTACCTGAAATTGCTATTTCTTGAATTGCCTTCCTCCCTTGCCTTGCCTTGTTTTGCCTTGCCTTGCCTGGAATTAACTTGCCTGGGATTACCTTGCCTTGCCTGGAATTTTCTTCCTTGCCTTGACTGGAATTGCCTTGCCTTGCCTTACCTTGCCTTGCCTTGCCTTGCATTGTCTTACTGTGCCTTTCCTGACATTCTTTTTCCCTTTCTTGTCTTGTTTTGCTTTGCCTTGAATTAACTTGCCTGAAATTATCTTGCCTTGCCTGAAATTTTCTTCCTTGCCTTTCCTTCCATTGTTGGTAATTGCCTTGCTTTACCTGGAATTGCATTGCCTGGAATTGCCTTGCCTGAAATTGCCTTGTCTTGTCTTGTCTTGCCTTGCCTTGAATTGCCTTGCCTGGAATTTTCTTTTCTTGCCCTGCCTTGCCTTGCCTTGCCTGGAATTGCCCCTCCTGGACTTGCCCTTTCTTGTCTTATATAAAATTGCCTTGCCTTGCCTTGACTTCTTTTGACTGGATTTGCCTTGCTTGGAAGTACCTTGCCTTGCTTTGCCTTGCCTGAGTTTCATGGAGTTCCTTGCCTGGAATTGCTGCACCTTACCTTGCCTTGCGTTGCCTGGAATTGCCTTGTCTGGAATGGCTCTGCCTTGTCTTGCCTTGCATTGACTCAGATTGCCTTCTATGGAATTGCCCTGCCTTCCATTGCCTTGTCTTTCCTGGAAGTGCCTTGCCTGAAATTTTCTTGCCTGGAATTGCCTGGCCTTGTCTAGCCTTTTTTTCTTTTGCCTGGATTTGCCATGCCTGAAGTTGACTTGCCTAGCCATTCCTTGCCTTGTCTGGAATAGCCTAGCCTTGTCTTGCCTGGAGTTGCCTGGCCTGGACTTGTTTTGTCTTACCTTTTATTGCCTTCCCTTGCCTAAAATTTCTTTGCCTGTAATTTCCTTGAGGTGCCTTGCCTTGCCTTGCCTAGAATTATCTTTCCCTGGAGTTGCCTTGCCTAGTTTTTTCTTGTCTTATCTTGCCTTGCCTAAAATTGCCTTGCCTTTCCTCACTTGAAATTGCCTTGCCTGAAATTGTTTTTCCCTGTCTTGCCTTGAATTGTTTTGCCTGGAATTTTCGTTCCTGGAATTGCCTTGCCTGGAACTGTTTTGCCTTGCCTTGCCTTCCCTGGAATTTCTTTACTTAGCATTCCATTGCCTTGCCTTGCATTACCAGAAATTGCCTTGCTTAGCATTTGCTTGCCTTGCGTTGAATTACCTTGTCTAGCATGGAATTGCCTTGCCTGGAGCTCCCTTGCCTTGCCTTGCCTGAAATTTTCTTTCCTTGCCTTTCCTTCCATTGTTGGTAATTGCCTTGCTTTACCTGGAATTGCATTGCCTGGAATTATTTAGCCTTGCCTTGCTTTGCCTTGCCTTGCCTAAAATTGCCTTGCCTTTCCTGGAATTGCCTTTCCTGAAATGGTTTTACCTTGCCTTGCCTTGCATTGCCTGGAATTATATTGCCTTGCATTACCTAAAATTGCTTTTTCTGGAATTGCCTTCCTCTCACTTGTCTTGCCTTTCCTGGAATTTTCTTCCTTGCCTTGACTGGAATTGCCTTGCCTTGCCTTACCTTGCCTTGCCTTGCCTTGCCTTGCATTGTCTTACTGAAAGTGCCTTTCCTGACATTCTTTTCCCTTTCTTGTCTTGTTTTGCTTTGCCTTGAATTAACTTGCCTGAAATTATCTTGCCTTGCCTGAAATTTTCTTTCCTTGCCTTTCCTTCCATTGTTGGTAATTTGTTGCCTTGCTTTACCTGGAATTGCCTTGCCTGAAATTTTCTTGCCTTGCCTTGCTTGCCTTGCCTTGCCTGGAATTGCCTTGACTTGCCTTGCATTTTCTGGAATGAAATTACCGTGCCTTACCTAAAATTGCTTTTTCTGAATTGCCTTTTCCTCACTTGTCATGCCTTTCCTTGCCTGAAATTGCCTTGCCTGGAAGTGCCTTGCCTTGAATTGCCTTGCCTTGCCTGGAATTTCCTTGCCTTGCCTTGACTTCCTGGTCTTGCCTTGCCTTGCTAAAATTGTCTTGCATTGACTTGCCTTGTCTTGCCTGGAATTGCCTTGCCTTGCCTGAAATTGCCTTTTGGCATAGCCTTGCCTTGCCTTGCATTGTCTTACCTGGAATTGCCTTGCCTTGCCTGCCTTGCCTTGCCTTGTTTTGCCTTGCCTTGCCTTGACTTCCTGGTCTTGCCTTGCCTTGCCTGGAATTCCCTTGCCTTGCTTGCCTTGCCTTGCTTGCCTTGCCTTGCCTGCCTTGCCTTGCCTTGCCTTGCATTGTCTTACCTGGAATTGCCTTGTCTGGAATTTCCCTTTCTTCCATTGCCTTACTTTCCATGGAATTGCCTTGCGTTGCCTTGCCTTGCCTTGCCTTGACTGAAATTTTCTTGCCTGAAATTGCCTTGCCTGGAATTTTCTTTTCTTGCCTTTACTGGATTTCCCTTGCCGTGTTTTGCCTTGACTTGCATTGTCTAAAATTGCCTTGCTTGCCTTGCCTTACCTGGAATTGCCTTGCCTGAAATTGCCTTTCCATTTCTTGTCTTGCCTGGCCTCACCTGGAATTAACTTGCCTGGGATTACCTTGCCTTGCCTGGAATTTTCTTTCCTTGACTTGCCTTGAGTTACTGGGAATTGTGTTGCCTTGCTTTACCTGGAATTGCATTGCCTGGAATTATTTAGCCTTGCCTTGCTTTGCCTTGGATTGCCTAGAAGTGCTTTGCCTTGCCTTGCCTTACCTGGAGTTGTCTTTCCTGGAATGGTTCCGCCTTGTTTTGCCTTCCATATCCTGGAATTAAATTGCCTTGCCTTACCTGAAATTGCTATTTCTTGAATTGCCTTCCCCTCCCTTGCCTTGCCTTGCCTTGCCTTGCCTTGCCTGGAATTGCCTTTTCTGGAAATGCCTTGCCTTGCATTGCCTTGCCTCGCTTGCAATATTCTTTCCTTGCCTTGACTTGCCTGGCGTTGCCTTGCCTTGCTAAAATGATCTTGCATTGACTTGCTTTTAATTGCCGTGCCTTGCCTGGATTTGCCTTTCCTGGAATAGCCTTGCTTTGGCCTGCCTTGTCTCACCTGGAATTTCCTAGCCTAGAATATACTTTCCTTTTCTTTTCTTGCCCTGCCTTGCCTTGCCTTGCCTGGAATTGCCCCTCCTGGACTTGCCCTTTCTTGTCTTATATAAAATTGCCTTGCCTTGCCTTGACTTCTTTTGACTGGATTTGCCTTGCTTGGAAGTACCTTGCCTTGCTTTGCCTTGCCTGAGTTTCATGGAGTTCCCTTGCCTGGAATTGCTGCACCTTACCTTGCCTTGCGTTGCCTGGAATTGCCTTGTCTGGAATGGCTCTGCCTTGTCTTGCCTTGCATTGACTCAGATTGCCTTCTATGGAATTGCCTTGCCTTGCCTTGTCTTTCCTGGAAGTGCCTTGCCTGAAATTTTCTTGCCTGGAATTGCCTTGCCTTGCCTTGCCTTGCTTTGCCTTGCCTGGATTTGCCATGCCTGAAGTTGACTTGCCTAGCCATTCCTTGCCTTGTCTGGAATAGCCTAGCCTTGTCTTGCCTGGAATTGTCCTGCCTTGTCTTGTTTTGCCTTGCCTTTCCTGGAATTGCCTTGCCTTGCCTAAAATTTCTTTGCCTGTAATTTCCTTGAGGTGCCTTGCCTTGCCTTGCCTAGAATTATCTTTCCCTGGAGTTGCCTTGCCTAGTTTTTTCTTGTCTTATCTTGCCTTGCCTAAAATTGCCTTGCCTTTCCTCACTTGAAATTGCCTTGCCTGAAATTGTTTTTCCCTGTCTTGCCTTGAATTGTTTTGCCTGGAATTTTCGTTCCTGGAATTGCCTTGCCTGGAACTGTTTTGCCTTGCCTTGCCTTCCCTGGAATTTCTTTACTTAGCATTCCATTGCCTTGCCTTGCATTACCAGAAATTGCCTTGCTTAGCATTTGCTTGCCTTGCGTTGAATTACCTTGTCTAGCATGGGCTTCTCTAGCTTTGCCATGCCTTGCCTGGAATTACCTTTTCTGGAGTTTCCTTGCCTTTTCTTTTTTGCCTTGCCTGAAATTGCCTTGTCTTGCCTTGCCTGAAATTGCCTTGCATTGCCTTGCCTGGATATGCCTTGCCTGGAATTTCTTTTTCTTGCCTTGCCTTGAATTGTTTTTTCCGGAATTGTCTTCCTTTGCTTTCCTTTGTTTTCCCTTTCCTCATATTGCCTTGCCTGGAATTATGTGGCCTTGCCTTGTGTTCACTTGCTTTGCCTGGAATTGCCTTGCCTTGACTTTCCTTGCTTTGCCTTGCCTTACATTGCCTGTAATTGTTTTGCCTTGTCTTGTCTTGTCTTGCCATGACTAAAATTGCCTTGCCTGAAATGTTCGTCTTTTGTTTTCCCTTGCCTTTCCTGAAATTGCCTTGCCTGAAATTGCCTTGCAATGCCCTGCCTTGCCTGGAATTGCCTTTCCCGGGATTTCCCTGCATTGCCTTGCCTTGCCTTGTCTTGTTTTGCCTTGCCTGGTTTTGCCTTGCCTGGAATTGCCTTACCTGGAATTGCATTGCCTGGAATTGCCTGGTCTTGTCTTGTTTTGCCTGAAATTTCCTTTCCTTTCCTTGCCTTGCCTTGCCTATTCTTGCTTTGCCTGGAATTGCCTTGCCTTGCCTGAATTTGCCTTGCCTGGAATTTCCTTGCCTTGCCTTGCCTCTAATCGCCTTGCCTGAAATTGCCTTGCCTTGCCTGGAAGTGCCGTTTCTTGCATTGCCTCACCTTGCTTGGAATTGCCTTGCCTGGAATTTCCCTTCCTTGCCTTGTCTTTACTTGCCTTGCCTGAAATTGTTTTGCCAGTAATTGTCCTGTCTTGTTTTGCCTTGCCTTGCCTGAATTTGCCTTGCCTGAAATTGTCTTGCCTGGAATTTCCTTGCCTGGAATAGGCTTTTTTGACTTGATTTGCCTTGCCTTGCCTACAATTTCCTTGCCTTGCCTTGACTTGACTTTACATGCCTGGAATTGTCCTGCCTTGTCTTGTTTTGCCTGGAATTGCCTTGTTTTGGCTTGTGTTTCCTGGAATTGCTTTGCCTGGAATTGCCTTACCTGGAATTGTCTTGCCTGGAATTGCCTTGCCTGGTTTTGCCTTGCCTGTCCCAAAATTGCTTTGACTGGAATTGCGCTGTCTTGCCTGGAATTGCATTGCTTGAAACAGCCTTGCCTTCATTTGTCTTGCCTTTCCTGGAATTGCCTTACCTAGAATTGCCTTGCCTTGCCTTACCTAGAATTGCCCTTCCAGGAATTGTCCTGCTTTGCCTTGCCTTGATTTCAATTGACTTTCCTTGAACTGCCTTGCTCAGAATTGCCTTTCATTGCCTTGCCTTTTTTTGCATGTAATTGTTTTGCCTGAAATTGCTTTTCCTCGCCTTGCCTAGCCTTGCCTGATATTGCCTTGCCTGAAATTGGCTTGCCGTGACTTTTCTTGCATTTTCTAGAATTGACTTTACGGCCTTTTCTTGTCTTGCATTTTCTTTTTTTAAAATTTTTATTGCATTATAGGTTTTGGGGTACATATGCAGAACGTGCAAGGTAGTTGCATAGGTACACACATGGCAGTGTGTTTTGCTGCTTTCCTCCCCTTCACTCACACTTGGAATTTATCCCCAGGATAAACCTCCCCAGCCCCCCCACTGTCCCTCCCACATTCCCCCCAATAGACCCCAGTGTGTAGTAGAAACCCTCCCTGTGTCCATGTGTTCTCATTTTTCTCACCCGCCTATGAGTGAGAATATGTAGTATTACGTTTTCTGTTCTAGTGTCAGCTTGCTGAGAATGATGTTCTCCAAATTCATCCATGTCCTTACAAAGGACACAAACTCATCATTTTTTTTAGTGTTTAAATTTCTTCATTTGATTACAGCGTGTGGCCAAGCCCCAAAACCACTTCTTTAAACAATACTTTTTGGTAAACTAGTTACAAATTATCTTTCAAATGAATATAAAATATTTTCTACTGAGTTGGATCTTTTCAGTCTTAGCTGCATTATCTAATTATCCCTTGCAGAAACTGGCCTCTGCTACTTGTTTTTTTCCCTAATCGACACAGTTCTATATGTACTTAGTGCTTACTGTGCTAGGGACTAGTGCAAAGTATTGCATCCTTGCTGAGCATAGTTGCTGAAAAAAGATTTGCTGGAATAAAATAAAATTATTTATCTTAAGAAATTAAAACCATGTCATGACCAAATTAAGGCAGAAATAAAATGACCCAGGGTGTCTCAAGGTTAGGACATTAATCAGTATTTTAGAATATTTAATATTATTCGATAGTGCCATAAATAATTGTATTTCACTTCAAAACCAAAACATATGAAATACTGCCATTATTCTGAGATGCTAACTTAAAATTTGCATGCAGATATAAAATATTTAAATTTTTATTGATGTACAACATGCATGCAGAAATGTACACAAATATTCATGTAAGTCTTGATGGATTATAACAGAGAATTTACTTTAGTAACTGATATATAAAATCAGCTTTGGAGGAGGCAAGATGGCGTCGTAGAGGTGACTCAGGATTGCAGCTCTCAGTGAAGGTGCAGAGGGTGAGTCCTAGCCGCATTATCAGATGTTCCTTTTATGCCCACAGAGCGTTGAAAGTCCCAGGTGTGTGAGAGACACGGGACGGTAGTGCACCTGGCTAGCGAAGCTAGCTCCCACCACCCCTTCTGCCGGCGCCATGGCGGGACCTGGCATGGAACTCACTGGTCTGGGTGCCCTGTTAAACCGGCAATCTGAGATTTGGAAGGGCAGATTGGCATGTTCATCTGATTGAAAGGGACTTGGACAATGAGCCAAACCAGGAGATTCCTGGGAAGCGTGATATGAGCTGGGGTAGTGGGCAGTGGCACAGGAGATCACACGGATCCCATTGCCCTGTCGGCAGGCTAATGGGGCGCCAGTGAGACAGTCGACCTTTCAGCTCGGGGAGAGGAAGAGAGAGAGAGAGGATGGACTCTGAGGCAGGGAGCTGAGTGATCGGGATCGGCGGGTCTCACGCTCACGGGGACAAGCAGGGCGGCGACTGGAGGTGCTTGGGGCTGAGTTTTGCTGCCGGCATCTAGGACTGTGCAGCCCAGTGAGGGACGGGCGTCCACCATTGCTGATGCAGTCCACCCCCATTGAAGTACCGCCCAGGACTGATGCAGCCCGCCATTGCCGAGGCAACCTGCAATAACAGAGAGTCTCCCAGGAGCCGGGAGCGCTCCACAGCAGAGGGAGGCCAGCAATAGGGCGGACCCGCGCTAGCAGGTCAGAGCACCGGCAGGCAAATAGTGAATAGACTGCCGCCTAGTGGGGCAGGACAGTGCAACAGATACTCATAAAGAAGGACCCAACTCCCTGAGACAGAGCATCTAAGGGGGGGAAAAAAGGGTGGTGTTTAATGAGTTCTATTGCATCAGACATAAACAACTTCCCAACAACCCTGAATGAAAAACGGAGCTCACAGCTCAGCACTGGAGCTCCTATAAAGCACAGACTGTCTCCTCAAGCAGCTCCCTGACCCCTGTATCTCCAAGGAGTCACCCCAGAATAGGACTAATCAGACTAATATTTTGCTGGCATTATTCTGGAACAAGGAAAGCAGAAGAAAAAACTGGTATCATCCCTCATTGATCCGCAGCCACTGCAGGTATACCCCAGACAAGCAAGGCCTGGAGTGGACCTCAGAACTCACACAGCAGAGAGGATAGACAATGAGAGGGAAAACTAAGCAACAGAAATACTTCATCATCAACAATCTCAGCGTCAGCACAGAGACCCAATTGAAAAATCAGCAACTACTAACACGACAGGTGGATAAATCCATAAAGATGAAAAGAAACCAGCGCAAAAAGGAGAAAAGCACCCGAAATCAAAACACCTCACCTCCAAAAAAGGACCAAAACTCCTCACCAGCAAGGGAACAAAGCTGGATGGAGAATGAATGTGACGAAATGACAGAATCAGACTTCAGAAAGTGGATAATGAGAAACTTCAGTGAGCTAAAGGAACATGTTCTAAACCAGTGCAAAGAAACTAAGAACCTTGAAAAAAGATTTGAAAAAAGATTCGAGGAATTGATAACAAGAATGGACAACTTAGAGAGGAATATGAATGAATTGAAGGAGCTGAAAACACAACACGAGAACTTCGCGAAGCATGCACAAGTTTCAACAGCCGAATTGACCAAGCAGAAGAAAGAATATCAGAAGTTGAAGATCAACTCAATGAAATAAAACGAGAAACCAAGATTAAAGAAAAAAGTACAAAAAGGAATGAACAAAATCTCCAAGAAATGTGGGACTATGTGAAGAGACCCAACCTACGTTTGATAGGTGTACCAGAATGTGATGAAGAGAATGAATCCAAGCTGGAAAACACTCTTCAGGATATTATCCAGGAAAATTTCCCCAACCTAGCAAGACAGGTCAATACTCAACTCCAGGAAATACAGAGAACACCACAAAGATACTCTGCAAGAAGAGCAACCCCAAGGCACATAATCGTCAGATTCACCAGGGTTGAAACGAAGGAGAAAATACTAAGGGCAGCCAGAGAGAAAGGTCGGGTCACCCACAAAGGGAAGCCCATCAGACTCACAGCAGATCTCTCGGCAGAGACTCTACAAGCCAGAAGAGAGTGGGGGCCAATATTCAACATCCTTAAAGAAAAGAGCTTTCAACCCAGAATTTCATATCCAGCCAAACTGAGCTTCATAAGTGAAGGAAAATAAAATCCTTCACGAACAAGCAAGTACTCAGAGATTTTGTCACCACTAGGCCTGCTTTACAAGAGCTCCTGAAAGAGGCACTACACATAGAAAGAAACAACCAGTTCCAGCCATCCTAAAAGCATACCAAATGCTAAAGACCATCAACAAAATGAAGAATGTACATGAACCAACGGGCAAAACAGCCAGCTAGCATCAAAATGGCAGTATCAAATTCACACATAACAATATTAACCCTGAATGTAAATGGGCTAAATGCACCAATCAAAAGACACAGACTGGCAAATTGGATAAAAAAACCAAAACCCATCAGTGTGCTGTATCCAGGAAACCCACCTCACATGCAAAGATACACAAAGGCTCAAAATAAAAGGATGGAGGAAGATTTACCAAGCAAATGGAGAGCAAAAAAAAGCAGGAGTTGCAATTCTCATCTCTGATAAAATAGACTTTAAAGCAACAAAGATCAAAAGGGACAAAGAAGGTCATTACATAATGGTAAAAGGATCGATACAACAAGAAGAGCTAATGATTCTAAATATATATGGACCCAATGTAGGAGCACCCAGATATATAAGGCAAGTTCTTAATGACTTACAAAGAGACTTAGACTCCCACACAATAATAGTGGGAGACTTTAACACTCCACTGTCAATAGCAGACAGATCAACCAGACAGAAAATTAACAAGGATATCCAGGACTTGAACTCAGACCTGGAACAAGCAAACCTGATAGACATTTACAGAACTCTCCACCCCAAATCCACAGAATATACATTCTTCTCAGCACCACATCACACCTACTCCAAAATTGACCACATAATTGGAAGTAAAGCACTCCTCAGCAAATGCAAAACAACTGAAATCATAACAAACAGTCTCTCAGACCATAGTGCAATCAAGTTGGAACTCAGAATTCAGAAAATAACTCAGAACCGCACAGCTTCATGGAAACTGAACAACTGGCTCTTGAATGTTGATTGGATAAACAATGAAATGAAGGCAGAAATAAAGAAGTTCTTTGAAACCAACGAGAATGAAGACACAACGTACCAGAATCTCTGGGACACATTTAAAGCAGTCTGTAGAGGAAAATATATAGCAATAAGTGCCCACATGAGAAGAGTGGAGAGATCCAAAATTGACACCCTATCATCAAAATTGAAAGAGCTAGAGGAGCAAGATCAAAAAGCTCAAAACCTAGCCAAGACAAGAAATAACTAAGATCAGAGCAGAACTGAAGGAGATAGAGACAAGAAAAACCCTTCAAAAATCAATAAATCTAAGAGCTGGTTTTGAAAAGATCAACAAAATAGACAGACCACTAGCCAGACTGATAAAAAGAAAGAGAACAACCAAATAGATGCAATAAAAAGCGATAAAGGAAATCACCACAGATTCCACAGAAATTCAAACCATCATCAGAGAATACTACAAACAACTCTATGCACTAGTAAATCAGGAAGAAATGGATAAATTCCTGGACGCCTGTGTCCTCCCAAGCCTAAACCAGGAGGAAGCCGAAACTATGAATAGACCAATAACAAGGTCTGAAGTTGAGGCAGCAATTAAACCTACCACACAAAAAAGCCCAGGTCCAGATGGGTTCACAGCTGAATTCTACCAGACACACAAGAGGATCTGGTACCATTCCTTCTGAAACTATTCCAAATAATCCAAAAGGGAACCCTTCCCAAATCATTTTATGAGACCAACATCATCCTGATACCAAAACCTGGCAGAGACTCAACAAGAAAAGAAAACTTCAGGCCAGTATCCATGATGAACATAGATGCAAAAATCTTCAATAAAATACTGGCAAACCGATTGCAACAGCACATTAAAAAACTTATCCATCATGATCAAGTAGGATTCATCCCGGGGATGCAAGGCTGGTTCAACATACGCAAGTCTATAAATGTAATTCACCACATAAACAGAAGCAAAAACAAAACCACATGATTATCTCAATTGATGCAGAAGGCATTTGACAAAATTCAACAGATCTTTATGCTAAAACCCTCAATAAACTTGGTATTGATGGAACATATCTCAAAGTAATAAAAGCTATTTATGACAAACCAACAGCCAATATCATACTTAATGGGCAAAAACTGGAAGCATTCCCTTTGAAATCCGGCACTAGACAAGGATGCCCTCTCTCACCACTTCTATTCAACATAGTACTGGAAGTTCTAGCCAGAGCAATCAGGCAAGAAAAAGAAATAAATAGTATTCAAATAGGAAAGGTGGAAGCCAAATTGTCTCTATTTGCAGACGACATGATAGTATACCTAGAAGACCCCATCACCTCAGCCCAAAAGCTCCTGCAACTGATAAGCAACTTCAGCAAAGTCTCAGGATATAAAATCAATGTTCAAAAATCACAAGCATTCCTATACACCAATAACAGACTTAAAGAGAACCAAATCAAGAATGAACTGCCATTCATAATTGCTACAAAGAAAATAAAATACCTAGGAATACAACTCACAAGGAATGTAAGGGACTCTTTAAGGAAAACTACAAACAACTGCTCAACGAAATAAGAGGACACAAACAGATGGAGAAACATTCCATGTTCGTGGTTAGGAAGAATCAATATCGTGAAAATGGCTATACTGCCCAAAGTAATTTACACAATCAATGCTATCCCCATCAAACTACCATTGAATTTCTTCACAGAACTGGAAAAAAACCATGAATTTCATATGGAACCAAAAGAGCCCGCATAGCCAAGTCAATTCTAAGCAAAAAGAACACAGCGGAGGCATCACGCTACCAGACTTCAAACTATACTACAAGGCTACAGTAATCAAAACAGCATGGTACTGGTACCAAAACAGAGATATAGACCAATGGAACAGAACAGAACCATCGGAGGCAACACAACATATCTACAACCATATTATCTTTGATAAACCAGACAAAAACAGGCAATGGGAAAAGGATTCCCTATTTAATAAATGGTGTTGAGAAAACTGGCTAGTATGTGCAGAAAGCAGAAACTGGACCCCTTCTGACACCTTACACTAAAATTAACTCCAGATGGATTAAAGACTTAAGCGAGACCTGACACCATAAAAACCCTAGAAGAAAATCTAGGCAAAACCATTCAGGACATAGGAGTAGGCAAGGACTTCATGAACAAAACACCAAAAGCATTGGCAACAAAAGCCAAAATAGACAAATGGGACCTAATCAAACTCCACAGCTTCTGCAGCAAAAGAAACAGTCACTAGAGTGAATCGGCAACCATCAGAATGGGAAAAATCTTTGCAGTTTACATCTGACAAAGGGCTGATATCCAGAATTTACAAAGAACTCAAACAGATTTACAGGAAAAAAAACAAACAAGCCCATTCAAAAATGGGCAAAGGATATGAACAGAAACTTTACAAAAGAAGACATACATGAGACCAACAAACATATGAAAAAGTGCTCATCATCATTGGTCATTAGAGATGCAAATCAAAACCACATTGAGATACCATCTCACACCAGTTAGAATGGCGATCATTAAAAATCTGGAGACAGCAGATGCTGGAGAGGATGTGGAGAAATAGGAACACTCTTACACTGTTGGTGGGAGTGTAAATTAGTTCAACCATTGTGGAAGACAGTGTGGCGATTCCTCAGGGACCTAGAAATAGAAATTCCATTTGACCCAGCAATCCCATTACTGGGTATCTATCCAAAGACTATAAATCGTTCTACTATAAGGACACATGCACGAATGTTCATTGCAGCACTGTTTACAATAGCAAAGACCTGGAACCAACCCAAATGCCCAAGATGATAGACTGGACTGGGAAAATGTGGCACATATACACCATGGAATATTATGCAGCAATCAAAAATGATGAGTTTGTGTCCTTTGTAGGACATGGATGAATCTGGAGAACATCATTCTCAGCAAACTGACACAAGAACAGAAAAAGAAATACCGCATATACTCACTCATAGGTGGGTGAGAAAAATGAGAACACATGGACACAGAGGCGGTCTCTACTATACACTGGGGACTGTTGGGGAAATGGGGAGGACAGCGGGGGGCTGGGGGATAGCCTGGGGATGAATACCAAGTGTGGGTGAAGGGAGGAAGGCAGCAAAACACACTGCCATGTGTGTACCTATGCAACTATCTTGCACGTTCTGCACATGTACCCCAAAACCTATAATGCAATAAAATTAAAAAAAAAAAAATAAAGAGACTTTAACACTTTTGAATATAAAAATAAGTCCTCTTATAAAATCTAACAACTGATTATTATAGTAGTTTATTTTGTTTAACTCTATGATGTCTCTTAAGCAGGTTTGATTATTAAAATATTTTTATTTTCTTTAGTACCACTTTATAAATTACATTTACCTAGAAAAGTGAATGTGTTATTGATCTCTAATAGATTAATGCAGAAATTTCTTGGAATTTTATTTTTTAATCACAGAAAATTGGGCTTAGAAAGTATTCAAGATGTTACAAAATTTAATTGAGAAAATATTGTAGGGTTAGAATACTATCAAATAACTGCCATTGGCTTTGTAGACCCTAATATTATTATTTAAGTTCATTTTGCTTTTAAAAGTGCATTGGCTTTTTCAGTCTGGCACAGAAACAGTCATAATTTCATTCATATTCTCCTATTTATACAATTTTCAAGAACTTTCTTGAAAATCTTGTTTAATCTGAGCCCATATTTCACTTGCCTTATTAAAATAAATCAATGACTTTCCTTGAATTATTTTGATATGACTGTTGGTTAGCCTGGTCCATTATGCTCATTTCATGACATTTTGTAAGAAGAACTTAATAACATTGTTCAGTGCTTGTTATTATATCTTTCATATTTTTCAGAAATTCATTACTTCATATAATAGTGTATATTTTGTATATTTCTATCATAAACAAAAGTCAAGTTTTAAATCTGAATTGAATAAAGTTACCTGTTCATTTAAAAAAAAATAATAAATAAATAAATAAATCAGCTTTACTCATGTCCAAAAATATCTATTCCTGCTCTTTTTCAGAGTTAATCTAGCATATTTCATACAAATTTGTCTATGCAGTTTTACTCAGAATATTTAAACACATAATAAAAGTATAGATTTGTTATCAGCTTCCCTAATCATGTGCCATTTTTTGTTCTCTAACTTTATAAAATGTTACTTACTTTCCACATTTTCTTAGACTTTTCATGACATAGATGTAGTTAAAGGCACAGATCTTAACTGTACATTTTTATAAATAAATAAATCCATATAAATTTATCTCTTTAAAAAAAACAGAATCTGATTATCCTCAGAAAATTCACTTGTGTTTTGTCCCAGGCAATATTTCAACCAGATGCCATTTGTATTTATTTTCACCATGTGGTTTTACTTTTGCCTGAATGATACTATAAATAGCATAAAATACAATTTTTTACCAACTTTCTCATTTAGAATGTTTGAATGAGGCATTCAGTGTGTTCATTAGTTTCTTTCTTTGTATTCCTGTGTGTTGTATTTTTAATATGAATGCTGTAAAATTAGTTTATCCATTTTCTTATTGACATTTTTCTGTTTCCTGCCTTGGTCTATTATGACTATCTTTTACTATTTTATAAAGTTTACATTTAAAAATTATAAACTTAAAATATAGTGTTATAAACGTTGCTTTATACATTGTGGGTCTGTTTAAGAAATTGATAAAAGCTGTGACTATTTGAAGGTAGATATAGAACACAAATTTGTTCTTTAGTTTTAGCAATTGCATTTCTCCAGGAATCTTACCTAAATAATGAACTGTGTGTTCTAGTGTTGTTTTTCTATTTTGCATTATCTATCCTGATCTGTGTTTGAATTCTGTAATATTTCCTTCCTTCTTGACATATTTATTTAATCTATTAAATGTCCATGTAAACTCATAAATATTTATTTACTCTGTGGGCATAATCCAATGGGGCTACTGGTGTTGTTTATGTTGTTTATATTGGTTTCTGATGTGCCCTGTCCATTTGAAAATTTTTTTCTTTGTGCTTTACAAGATACGCTTAAGCTCAACTTGTGTTTCCTGCAACACTAAAATCATCCATTTCTACAAGTAACCCTGGTTCCTTTTAGTAAAGATGTATTTAGAAATTCTAGAAATTGTTCACTAATACTGGGTGTCACTGTTTCTGGGCCCATAAGAGTTGAATATATATGTACAAATAAGCCCATATGGTATAAATATAAACTCAAATATGCATATATCTGTCAATATTCTCTGTCACTGTCTTGATGGATGAATATATTACAATAAATATGAGTTCATTCTCATATTTTGAATTAGCTCAGACCAGAAGATTTACTATACAGCTTCCTTTTGTTTATTTTTTTTTGTGAGAATGTGAAACAGTTTCTGCACATCTATAATATATGTACTAGCATGTAAATTGTTTCATAATGGCTAACTCAAACACTGTTGGTTTTCATATGGATAATATACATGTATCCATATTCAACAAGGGTTTGAATCATATATATTCCATATGTATCCAACAAGGTCTTTCACTAACACACACACACACACACACACACATATTAATGAATATATAGCTAAGTAGATACAGTTTTGTGCAGTCTTGCAACAAACATTGTTTTTTGTAATTAATCAGAACTTCTATCCCCATTTTCAAAATGGTTACACATTTTGTACAGTAAGACTCATTTTCACTGTCTGCATTACATAAAAAAAATTACCAACATTCTAGTTAGTTTTTTTTTTAATTCACATTGAGGAAAATTGCTCTTTGTGATATACAGTTCACTGGGTTTTGACACTATTTCAATATCCACCCCACAGTATTATACAGAACTGTCTTTTACATGTATGCCTCTTTTGTAATTACTGCCTGTCCTCATTTCATTTTCTGGCAACCACTAATCATTTTTACACTATAATTGTTTTGTAAAATGTTATAAAAGAGAATCATTTAATGGCTTTGTGTCAGTTTGAGAATGATGTTCTCCAGATTCATCCATGTCCTTACAAAGGACACAAACTCATCATTTTTGATTTGCATAATATTCCATGGTGTATGTGCCACATTTTCCCAGTCAGTCTATCATCATTGGGCATTTGGGTTGGTTCAGGTCTTTGCTATTGTAAACAGTGCTGCAATGAACATTCGTGTGCATGTGTCCTTATAGTAGAACGATTTATAGTCCTTTGGATATATACCCAGTAATGGGATTGCTGGGTCAAATGGAATTTCTATTTCTAGGTCCTTGAGGAATCGCCACACTGTCTTCCACAATGGTTGAACTAATTTACACTCCACCAACAGTGTAAAGTGTTCCTATTTCTCCACATCCTCTCCAGCATCTGCTGTCTCCAGATTTTTAATGATTGCCATTCTAACTGGCGTGAGATGGTATCTCAATGTGGTTTTGATTTGCATCTCTAATGACCAATGATGATGAGCATTTTTCATGTGTTTGTTGGCCTCATGTATGTCTTCTTTTGTAAAGTGTCTGTTCATATCCTTTGCCCATTTTGAATGGGCTTGTTTATTTTCCTGTAAATCTGTTTGAGTTCTTTGTAAATTCTGGATATCAGCCCTTTGTCAGATGTGTAAACTGCAAAGATTTTTCCATTCTGATGGTTGCCAATTCACTCTAGTGACTGTTTCTTTTGCCATGCAGAAGCTGTGGAGTTTGATTAGGTCCCATTTGTCTATTTTGGCTTTGTTGCCAATGCTTTTGGTGTTTGTTCATGAAGTCCTTGCCTACTCCTATGTCCTGAATGGTTTTGCCTAGATTTTCTTCTAGGGTTTTTATGGTGTCAGGTCTTATGTTTAAGTCTTTAATCCATCTGGAGTTAATTTTAGTGTAAAGGTGTCAGGAAGGGGTCCAGTTTCTGCTTTCTGCACATGGCTAGCCAGTTTTCCCAACACCATTTATTAAACAGGGAATCCTTTCCCCATTGCTTGTTTTGTCTGGTTTATCCATTGGTCTATATCTCTGTTTTGGTACCAGTACCATGCTGTTTTGATTACTGTAGCCTTGTAGTATAGTTTGAAGTCTGGTAGTGTGATGCCTCCGCTGTGTTCTTTTGCTTAGAATTGACTTGGCTATGCAGGCTCTTTTGGTTCCATATGAAATTCATGGTGGTTTTCCAGTTCTGTGAAGAAATTCAATGGTAGTTTGATGGGGATAGCATTGATTGTGTAAATTACTTTGGGCAGTATAGCCATTTTCACGATATTGATTCTTCTAACCACGAACATGGAATGTTTCTCCATCTGTTTGTGTCCTCTCTTATTTCGTTGAGCAGTTGTTTGTAGTTTTCCTTAAAGGGTCCTTACATTCCTTGTGAGTTGTATTCCTAGGTATTTTATTTTCTTTTTAATTCACATTGAGGAAAAGTTACTCTTTGTGATATACAGTTCACTGGGTTTTGACAACTATCTAGACTAACATATCCACCCCACAGTATTATACAGAACTGTCTTTTACATGCTGCCTCTTTGTAATTACTGCCTGTCCTCATTTCATTTCTGGCAACCACTAATCATTTTTTACACTATAATTGTTTTGTAAAATGTTATAAAAGAGAATCATTTAATGGCTGGGTGTGATAGCTCATGCCTGTAATCCCAGCATTTTGGGAGGCCAAAGTGGATGGATTGCCTGAGGTCAGGAGTTTAAGACCAGCTTAGCCAACATGGTGAAACCCCATCTCCACTAAAAATACAAAAAATTAGCTGGAAGTCATGGTGGGTGCCTGTAATTTCAGCTACTCAGGGGGCTGAGGCAGGAGAATTGCTTGAATCCAGGAAGCGATGGTTACAGTGAGCTGAGATCTCATCATTGCACTCCAGCCTGACACTCAGGTGACAGGCCTGCAGAACTTGATTCTCTCTGTAGTCTCTGAATCAGGCAAAACCCACCTTCTTTACTTCTCAGTCATGGTCTTCCCAGCCTCCAGTATCTTGAGTCAAATACACTTCTCTTCTTCATCAACAGCACTCTGTGCTATTCTGGTAGAGCAGCACAAATGCAATTCCCAGGTTCCAGGATGTCCTGGCGTCTTATCTATGCCTTCCCAAAGACTTGCAGATCACAGGGTAATAGAGGCGGTGAGGGAGCCGCCAGGGGCTCCAGAGGTGGAAGATGGAGAACACTGGAGGCGTATCTCAGGCTCTGGCCCAAACTCATCATTTTTGATTGCTGCATAATATTCCATGGTGTATATGTGCCACATTTTCCCAGTAAAGTCTATCATCGATGGGCATTTGGGTTGGTTCCAGGTCTTTGCTGTTGTAAACAGTGCTGCAATGAACATTCGTGTGCATGTGTCCTTATAGCAGAAGGATTTATAGTCCTTTGGATATATACCCAGTAATGGGATTGCTGGGTCAAATGGAATTTCTATTTCTAGGTCCTTGAGGAATCGCCACACTGTCTTCCACAATGGTTGAACTAATTTACACTCCCACCAACAGTGTAAGAGTGTTCCTATTTCTCTACATCCTCTCCAGCATCTGCTGTCTCCAGATTTTTTTTTCTAGAGAGATAGTTTTTTTTAATTTTTATTGCATTATAGGTTTTGGGGTACATATGCAGAACGTGCAAGGTAGTTGAATAGGTACACACATGGTAGTGTGTTTTTCTGCCTTCCTCCCCTTCACCCACACTTGGCATTTATCCCCAGGCTAACCCTCCGCAGCTCCCCCCCACTGTCCCTCTCCCATTCCCCCAAATAGACCCCAGTGTGTAGTAGACCCCCTCCCTGTGTCCTTGTGTTCGCATTTTTCTCACCCGCCCATGAGTGAGAATGTGCTGTATTTCTTTTTCTGTTGTTGTGTCAGTTTGCTGAGAATGATGTTCTCCAGATTCATCCATGTCCTTACAAAGGACACAAACTGATCATTTTTGATTTCTGCATACTATTCCATGGTGTACATGTGATACATTTTCCCAGTCCAGTCTATCATCATTGGACATTTGGGTTGGTTCCAGTTGTTTGCTTTTGTAAACAGTACTGCAATGAACATTTGTGTTCATGTGTCCTTATAGAAGACAGATTTATACTCCTTTGGATATATACCCAGTAATGGGATTGCTGTGTCAAATGGAATTTCAATTTTTAGGTCCTTGAGGAATCGCCACACTGTCTTCCACAATGATTGAACTATTTTACACTCCCACCAACAGTGTAAATGTGTTCCTCTTTCTCCACATTCTCTCCAGCATCTGCTGTCTCCAGATTTTTTAATGATCGCCATTCTAACTGGAGTGAGATGGTATCTCAATATGGTTTTGATTTGTATCTCTAATGAACAGTGATGATGAGCATTTTTTCATGTGTTTGTTGGCCTCATGTATGTCTTCTTTTGTAAAGTGTCTGTTCATTTCCTTTGCCGATTTTTGAATGGGCTTGTTTGTTTTTTTCCTGTAAATCTGTTTGAGTTCTTTGTAAATTCTGGATATCAGCCCTTTGTCAGATGCGTAAACTGCAAAGATTTTTTTCCATTCTGATGGTTGCCAATTCACTCTAGTGACTGTTTCTTTTGCCATGCAGAAGCTGTGGAGGTTGATTAGGTCCCATTTGTCTATATTGGCCTTTGTTGCCAGTGCTTTTGGTGTTTCGGTCATGAAGTCCTTGCCTACTCCTCTGTCCTGAACGGTTTTGCCTAGATTTTCTTCTAGAATTTTTATGGTGTCAGGTCTTATGTTTAAGTCTTTATTCCAACTGGAGTTAATTTTAGTGTAAAGTGTCAGGAAGGGGTCCAGTTTCTGCTTTCTTCACATGGCTAGCCAGTTTTCCCAACACTATTTATTAAACAGGGAATGCCTCTGTTCTGTTCCATTGGTCTACATCTCTGTTTTGGTGCCAGTACCATGCTGTTTTGATTATTGTGTCCTTATAGTAGAACGATTTATAGTCCTTGATATATACCCAGTAATGGGATTGCTGGGTCAAATGGAATTTCTATTTCTAGGTCCTTGAGGAATCGCCACACTGTCTTCCACAATGGTTGAACTAATTTACACTCCCACCAACAGTGTAAGAGTGTTCCTATTTCTCCACATCCTCTCCAGCATCTGCTGTCTCCAGATTTTTAATGATCGCCATTCTAACTGGCGTGAGATGGTATCTCAATGTGGTTTTGATTTGCATCTCTAATGACCAGTGATGATGAGCATTTTTTCATGTGTTTGTTGGCCTCATGTATGTCTTCTTTGTAAAGTGTCTGTTCATTTCCTTTGCCCATTTTTGAATGGGCTTGTTTGTTTTTTCCTGTAAATCTGTTTGAGTTCTTTGTAAATTCTGGATATCAGCCCTTTGTCAGATGCGTAAACTGCAAAGATTTTTTCCCATTCTGATGGTTGCCGATTCACTCTAGTGACTGTTTCTTTTGCTGCAGAAGCTGTGGAGTTTGATTAGGTCCCATTTGTCTATTTTGGCTTTTGTTGCCAATGCTTTTGGTGTTTTGGTCATGAAGTCCTTGCCTACTATGTCCTGAATGGTTTTGCCTAGATTTTCTTCTAGGGTTTTTATGGTGTCAGGTCTTATGTTTAAGTCTTTAATCCATCTGGAGTTAATTTTAGTGTAAGGTGTCAGGAAGGGGTCCAGTTTCTGCTTTCTGCACATGGCTAGCCAGTTTTCCCAACACCATTTATTAAACAGGGAATGCCTCTCTGTTCTGTTCCATTGGTCTACATCTCTGTTTTGGTACCAGTACCATGCTGTTTTGATTACTGTAGCCTTGTAGTATAGTTTGAAGTCTGGTAGTGTGATGCCTCCGCTGTGATCTTTTGCTTAGAATTTACTTGGCTATGCAGGCTCTCTTTTGGTTCCATATGAAGTTCATAGTGGTTTTTTCCAGTTCTGTGAAGAAATTCAATGGTAGTTTCATGGGGATACCATTGACTGTGTAAATTACTTTGGGCAGTATAGCCATTTTCACGATATTGATTCTTCCTAACCATGAACATGGAATGTTTCTCCATCTGTTTGTGTCCTCTTATTTCGTTGAGCAGTGGTTTGTAGTTTTCCTTCTAAGAGGTCCCTTACGTTTCTTGTAAGTTGTATTCCTAGGTATTTTATTTTCTTTGTAGCAATTGTGAATGGCAGTTCATTCTTGATTTGGTTCTCTTTAAGTCTGTTATTGGTGTATAGGAATGCTTGTGATTTTTGAACATTGATTTTATATTCTGAGACTTTTCTGAAATTGCTTATCAGTTTCAGGAGTTTTTGGGCTGAGGTGATGGGGTCATCTAGTTATACTATCATGTCGTCTGCAAATAGAGACAATTTGGCTTCCACCTTTCCTATTTGAATATCTTTTGTTTCTTTTTCTTGGCCTGATTCCTTGGCTAGAACTTCCAGTACTATGTTGAATAGGAGTGGTGAGAGAGGGCATGCTTGTCTAGTGCCGGATTTCAAAGGAAATGCTTCCAGTTTTTGCCCATTCAGTATGATATTGGCTGTTGGTTTGTCGTAAATAGCTTTTATTACTTTGAGATATGTTCCATCAATACCAACTTTATTGAGGGTTTTTAGCATAAAGTGCTGTTGAATTTGGTCAAATGCCTTCCCTTCATCAATTGAGATAATCCTGTGGTTTTTGTTTTTGGTTCTGATTATGTGGTGAATTACATTTATAGGCTTGCATATGTTGAACCAGCCATGCATCCCCGGGATGAATCCTACTTGATCATGATGAATAAGTTTTTTAATGTGCTGTTGCAATCGGTTTGCCAGTATTTTATTGAAGATTTTTGCATCTATGTTCATCATTGATATTGGCCTGAAGTTTTTTTTTCTTGTTGAGTCTTTGCCGGGTTTTGGTATCAGGATCATGTTGGTCTCATAAAATGATTTGGGAAGGGTTTCCTTGTTTTGAATTATTTGGAATAGTTTCAGAAGGAAAGGCACCAAATCCGCGTTGTATGTCTGCTAGAATTCGGCTGTGAACCTAGCTGGACCTGGACTTTTTTTGTGTGGTAGGCTCTTAATTGCTGCCTCAACTTCAGACCTTGTTATTGGTCTATTCTTAGTTTTGGCTTCCTCCTGGTTTAGGATTAGGAGGACACAGGCGTCCAGGAATTTATCCATTTCTTCCTGGTTTACTAGATTATGTTCATAGAGTTGTTTGTAGTATTCTCTGATGATGGTTTGAATTTCTGTGGAATCTGTGGTGATTTCCCCATTCTCGGTTTTTATTGCATCTATTTAGTTATTCTCTCTTTTCTTTTTTATCAGTCTTGCTAGTGGTCTGTCTATTTAGTTGATCTTTTCAAAAAACTGGCTCTTGGATTTATTAATTTTTGAAGGGTTTTTCTTGTCTCTATCTCCTTCAGTTCTGCTCTTATCTTAGTTATTTCTTGTCTTCGGCTAGGTTTTGAGCTTTTTTGATCTTGCTCCTCTAGCTTTTTCAATTTTGATGATAGGGTGTCAATTTTGGATCTCCACTCTTCTCATGTGGGCACTTATTGCTATATATTTTCCTCTACAGACTGCTTTGAATGTGTCCCAGAGATTCTGGTACATTTTGTCTTCGTTCTCATTGGTTTCAAAGAACTTCTTTATTTCTGCCTTCATTTCATTGTTTATCCAATCAACATTCAAGAGCCAGTTGTTCAGTTTCCATGAAGCTGTGCGTTCTGAGTTATTTTCTGAATTCTGAGTTCCAACTTGATTGCACTATGGTCTGAGAGACTGTTTGTTATGATTTCAGTTGTTTTGCATTTGCTGAGGAGTGCTTTACTTCCAATTATGTGGTCAATTTTGGAGTAGGTGTGATGTGGTGCTGAGAAGAATGTATATTCTGTGGATTTGGGGTGGAGAGTTCTGTAAATGTCTATCAGGTTTGCTTGTTCCAGGTCTGAGTTCAAGTCCTGGATATCCTTGTTAATTTTCTGTCTGGTTGATCTGTCTGATATTGACAGTGGAGTGTTAAAGTCTCCCACTATTATTGTGTGGGAGTCTAAGTCTCTTTGTAAGTCATTAAGAACTTGCCTTATATATCTGGGTGCTCCTGCATTGGGTCCATATATATTTAGAATCGTTAGCTCTTCTTGTTGTATCGATCCTTTTACCATTATGTAATGACCTTCTTTGTCCCTTTTGATCTTTGTTGCTTTAAAGTCTATTTTATCAGAGATGAGAATTGCAACTCCTGCTTTTTTTTGCTCTCCATTTGCTTGGTAAATCTTCCTCCATCCCTTTATTTTGAGCCTTTGTTGCGTTGCATGTGAGGTGGGTTTCCTGGATACAGCACACTGATGGGTTTTGTTTTTTATCCAATTTGCCAGTCTGTGTTTTTGATTGGTGCATTTAGCCCATTTACATTTAGGGTTAATATTGCTATATATTTTCCTCTACAGACTGCTTTAAATGTGTCCCAGAGATTCTGGTACGTTGTGTCTTCATTCTCATTGGTTTCAAAGAACTTCTTTATTTCTGCCTTCATTTCATTGTTTATCCAATCAACATTCAAGAGCCAGTTGTTCAGTTTCCATGAAGCTGTGCGGTTCTGAGTTATTTTCTGAATTCTGAGTTCCAACTTGATTGCACTATGGTCTGAGAGACTGTTTGTTATGATTTCAGTTGTTTTGCATTTGCTGAGGAGTGCTTTACTTCCAATTATGTGGTCAATTTTGGAGTAGGTGTGATGTGGTGCTGAGAAGAATGTATATTCTGTGGATTTGGGGTGGAGAGTTCTGTAAATGTCTATCAGGTTTGCTTGTTCCAGGTCTGAGTTCAAGTCCTGGATATCCTTGTTAATTTTCTGTCTGGTTGATCTGTCTGATATTGACAGTGGAGTGTTAAAGTCTCCCACTATTATTGTGTGGGAGTCTAAGTCTCTTTGTAAGTCATTAAGAACTTGCCTTATATATCTGGGTGCTCCTGCATTGGGTCCATATATATTTAGAATCGTTAGCTCTTCTTGTTGTATCGATCCTTTTACCATTATGTAATGACCTTCTTTGTCCCTTTTGATCTTTGTTGCTTTAAAGTCTATTTTATCAGAGACGAGAATTGCAACTCCTGCTTTTTTTGCTCTCCATTTGCTTGGTAAATCTTCCTCCATCCCTTTATTTTGAGCCTTTGTGTATCCTTGCATGTGAGGTGGGTTTCCTGGATACAGCACACAGATGGGTTTTGTTTTTTTATCCAATTTGCCAGTCTGTGTCTTTTGATTGGTGCATTTAGCCCATTTACATTTAGGGTTAATATTGTTATGTGTGAATTTGATACTGCCATTTTGATGCTAGCTGGCTGTTTTGCCCATTGGTTCATGTAGATTCTTCATTTTGTTGATGCTCTTTAGCATTTGGTATGCTTTTAGGATGGCTGGTACTGGTTGTTCCTTTCTATGTGTAGTGCCTTTCAGGAGCTCTTGTAAAGCAGGCCTAGTGGTGACAAAATCTCTGAGTACTTGCCTGTTCAAGAAGGATTTTATTTTTCCTTCACTTATGAAGCTCAGTTTGGCTGGATATGAAATTCTGGGTTGAAAGTTTTTTCTTAAGGATGTTGAATATTGGCCCCACTCTCTTCTGGCTTGTAGAGTCTCTGCCGAGAGATCTGCTGTGAGTCTGATGGGCTTCCTTTGTGGGTGACCTGACCTTTCTCTCTGGCTGCCCTTAGTATTTTCTCCTTCATTTCAACGCTGGTGAATCTGACGATTATGTGCCTTGGTGTTGCTCTTCTTGCAGAGTATCTTTGTGGTGTTCTCTGTATATCCTGGAGTTGAGTATTGACGTTTCTCGCTAGGTTGGGGAAATTTTCCTGGATAATATCCTGAAGAGTGTTTTCCAGCTTGGATTCATTCTCTTCATCACTTTCTGGTACACCTATCAAACGTAGGTTGGGTGTCTTCACATAGTCCCACATTTTTTGGAGATTTTGTTCATTCTTTCTTGCGCTTTTTTCTTTATCTTGGTTTCTCTTGTTTTATTTCATTGAGTTGATCTTCGACTTCTGATATCCTTTTTTCTGCTTGGTCAATTCGGCTGTTGAAACTTGTGCATGCTTCACGAAGTTCTCTTGTTGTGTTTTTCAGCTCCTTCAATTCATTCATATTCCTCTCTATGTTGCCCATTCTTGTTATCAATTCCTCGAATCTTTTTCAAATCTTTTTCAAGGTTCTTAGTTTCTTTGCACTGATTTAGAACATGTTCTTTAGCTCACTGAAGTTTCTCATTATCCACTTTCTGAAGTCTGATTCCATTTGTCACACTCATTCTCCGTCCAGCTTTGTTCCCTTGCTGGTGAGGAGTTTTGGTCCTTTTAGGAGGTGAGGTGTTTTGGTTTCGGTGTTTTCCTCCTTTTGCGCTGGTTTCTTCCCATCTTTATGGATTTATCCACCTGTCATCTTAGTAGTTGCTGATTTTTCAATTGGGTCTCTGGTGGGCCCAGATTGTTGATGATGAAGTATTTCTGTTACTTAGTTTTCCTTCTAATGGTCTAGCCCTCTGCTGTATGAGTGCTGAGGTCCACTCCAGGCCCTGCTTGTCTGGGGTACACCTGTAGCAGCTGCAGGAACAGTGAGGGATGCTACCAGTTTCTTCTTCTGCTATCTTTGTTTCAGAATGATGATCACCAAATATCAGTCTGATTAGTCCTTTTTTGGAGAGACTCTTTGGATATACAGGGGTCAGGGAGCTGCTTGAGGAGACGGTCTGTGCTTTATAGGAGCTCCAGTGCTGAGCTGTGAGCTCTGTTGTTTATTCAGGGATGGTGGGAGGATATGTTTATGTCTGCTGCAACAGAACTCATAACGCCCCCCTATTTTTTTTCTTTTAGATGCTCTGTCTCAGTGAGTTGGGGCTTCCTTTATGAGTATCTGTTGCACTTTTCTGCCCCGCTAGGTGGCAGTCTATTCACTATTTGCCTGCCGGGGCTCCACCCTGCTAGCGCGCGTCTGCCCTGCTTCCAGGGGATCTGTTTTGCTGTGGTTCGCTCCGCACTCTTAGTGGAGTCTCTCTGTTATGGCAGGTTGCCTCAGCAATGGCAGGCTGCGTCAGCCCTGGGTGCTACTTTAGCAGGTGCGGATTGCCTCTGTAGTGGTGGACGCCCCTCCACCACCGGGCTGCAGCGTCCTAGATGCCGGCAGCAAAATTCTCAGCCGTGAGCACCGCCAGACGCCGCCCTGCTTGTCCCCGTGAGGGTGGGACCCGCTGAGCTCGATCACTCAGCTTCCTGCCTCAGAGTCCGTCCTCTCTCTCTCTTCCTCTCCCCAAGCTGAACGGTTGACTTTCTCACTGGCGCCCCAGTAGCCTGCCGATAGGGCACTGGGATCCGTGCAATCTTCCATGCCGCTGCCCACTGCACTGGCTCAGATCACGTTTCCCGGGAATCTCCTGGTCTGTCTCATTGTCCAAGTCCCGTTCAGTCTGATGGACATGCCAATCTGCCCTTCCAAATCTCAGGTTGCCGGTTTAACAGGGCACCCAGACCAGTGAGTTTTCTGCCATGTGCCACTGTTCTGTGGCTGACCCGGCCCAACTGGCCATGTGAGCCGGCTGCACGAGCATCCTGTGTCTCTCCCACACCTGGGACTTTCAACGTTCTGTGGGCAAAAAAGGACTGTCTGAGAATGTGGCTAAAACTCACCGTCTGTGCCTTCACTGAGAGCTGTAATCCTGAGTTGCCTCTATGACGCCATCTTCCGAAGCATTGTCTTGCCTTTTCTTGCTTGGAGTTGCTTTGCCTGGGATTTCCTTTCCTTGCTTTGCCTAAAATTGCCTTGCCTGGGATTGGCTTGCCTGAAATTTTCTTTCCCCGCCTTGTCTTGCCTTGACTTGCCTGGAATTGCCGTCCTGAAACTTTCTTGCCTGAAACTTCCTTGCCTTGCCTTGCCTTGCCTTTCCTGGCCTGGCCTGGAATTCCCTGGTCTGGAATTTCCCTGTCTTTAATTGCGTTATTTTCCCTGGAATTGCCTTGCGTTGCCTGGAATTTTATTTTCTGAAATTGCCTTGCTTTGCCTGGAATTTTCTTCCCTTGCCTTGCCTAAAACTGTCTTGCCTTGCCTTGTGTTGCTGGCCTAGAATTGCCTTGTTTGAATTTTCCCTGCCTTGCCTGGAATTGCCTTTCCGGGAATAGCCTTGCTTTTGCTTGCCTTATGTCGCCTGGAATTGCCTTGTCTTTCCTGGAGTTGACCTGCCTAAAATTTTCCTACCTTGTCTTGTCTGAATTTGCCTTGCCTTGCCTTAACTTGTTTCGTCTGGATTTTCTTTGCCTGGTACTGCCTTGCCTTGCCTTTACTGAATTACCTGGAGTTTGCCTTGCCTGAAATTGCTCTACCTTGACTTACCTTGCCTGAAATTGCCTTGCCTGGAATTGCCCTGTGTTGCCTTGTCTTGACCTTCCTTGCATATATTTGCCTTGCCTGGAATTGCCTTGTCTTGACCTTCCTTGCATATATTTGCCTTGCCTGGAATTTTCTTCCCTTGCCTTGCCTTTTCGTGCCTCGAATTGCCCTGCCTTGCATTGTCTGGAATTGCCTTGCCTTGCCATGACTTGCGTAGCATTGCTTTGCCTTGCCTAAAATTGTCTTGCCTTGCCTGGCCTGGAATTTCCTTGCTTGAAATTGCCGTGCCTTGCCTGGAATTGCCTTGCCTCAAATTGCCCTGCATTTTATTGCCTTGCCTTGAATTTTATTGGTTCAAATTTCTTTGCCTTGCTTAGCCTTTCTTTGTTTTGCCTGGATTTTCCTTTCCTGGAATTGACTTGCCTAGTCTTTCCTTGCCTTGCCTTTCCTTGCCTTATCTGGAATAGCCTTACCTTGCCTTGCCTTTCCTGGAATTGCCTTGTCTTGCCTTTTCTTGCTTTTTCTTGCCTAAAATTTCTTTGCCTGTGATTGCCTTGAGGTGCCTTGCCTTGTCTTGTCTGGAATTGCCTTTCCCTGGAATTGTTTTGCTTTGTTTTGTCTTGCCTTGCCTGGAATTGCCTTGCCTTAACTTACCTGAAATTGCCTTGCCTGAAATTGTCTTTCCCTGCCTTGTCTTGGCTTGCCTTGCCTTGATTTGCCTTGCCTAGAATCGCCTTGCCTAGCCTTGCTTTTCCTTGTCTTGCCTGAAATTTCAAGGCAATTGCCAGGACTTGCCTTGCCTTGCCTATCCTTGCATTTCCTGAAATTTTGTTGCCTTGCCTTGCCTTGCCCGGATTTGCCTTGCCTGGAATTTTTTTGCCTTGCATTGCCTGGAATTGCCTTTCCCGTAATTACCTTGCTTTGTTTTGCATTGCCTTGCCTTGCCTGCTATTGCCTTGCCTTGCCTGCTATTGCCTTGCCCAGAATTGCATGGCCTTGCCTTGTGTTCACTTGCCTTGACTGGTATTGCCTTGCTGGAATTTTCTTGCTTTGTTTTTACTTGCCTTGCCTTTCCTTGTCTGGTATTGCCTTGCCTGGAATTACGTGGCCTTACCTTGTGTTCACTTGCCTTGCCTGAAATTGCTTTGCCTTGACTTCCCTTGCCTTGTCTTGCCTGGAATTGTGTTGCCTTGCCTTGACTGGAATCCCTTGACTGGAAGTGCCTTGCCTAAATTTTATTTTGTTGCTTTGCCTTGCCCTGTGTGAAATTGCCTTGCCTATAATTGCCTTGGATTGCCCTGACTGCCTGGAATTGCCTTCCCTGGGATTGCCCTGCATTGCCTTGTTTTACCTTGCCTCGAATCACCTTGCCTGAAATTGCCCTACCTTGCCTTGTGTTACATTACTTGGAATTGCATTGCCTGAAATTACCTTGCCTTGCCTGAAATTTCTTTGCCTTGACTTGCCTGGAATTGCCTAGCTGGAATTGCCTTATCATGCCGGAAATTGCCTTACCTGGAAATGCCCTGTTTTGCCTTGCCTATTCTTTCCTTGCCTGAAACTGCCTTGCCTTGCCTCAAATTTCTTTTCCTGGAGTTATTCTGCCTTGCCTTACATTTTGTTGCCTCAAATTGTCCTGCCTTCCCTTGCCTTGACTTGCCTTGTCTGAAATTGCCTTGCCTAGAATTGCCCTGCCTTCCCTTGCCTTGAATTGTTTTGTCTGAAATTACCTTGCCTAGAATTGCCCTGCCTTGCCTTGCCTTGTCTGAAATTGCCTTACATATAATTGTTTTGCATTGCCTTGCCTGGAATTGACTTGCCAGGATTTTCTTTGCCTTGTATTGCCTGCAATTGCCTTGCCTTTCTTGGCTGGAACTGCCTTGTCTGGCATTGCCTTGCCTTATCTTGCCTTGTCTGACCTAGTATTGCATTGCCTGGAATTGCCTTGCCTGGAATTGCCTTGCCTTGCCATGAATTGCCTTGCCTTGCATTGTTTTGCTTTGCCTAAAATTGTCTTGCCTTGTTTTGCCTTTAGTGGCCTGAAATTGCCTTGCTTGAAATTGCCCTGCCATGCATGGTATTGCCTTTCCTGGAGTAGCCTTCCCTTTACTTGCCTTGTCTTGCCTGGAATTGCCTTTTCTAGGATTGCGTTGCCTTGCCCGGCCTGGTCTTGCCTTGCCTGGAATTGCCCTGACTGGGATTGCCCTGCCTTGTCTTGCCTCAAATTGCCTTGCCTTGCCTTTACTTGTTTTGACTGGATTTGCCTTGCTTGGAACTGCCTTGCCTTGCCTGAATTACCTAAAATTGCCTTGCCTGGAATTGCTGTAACTTGCCTTGCCTTGCCTGAAATCTCCTTGCCTGGAATGGCCCTGCCTTGCCTTACCTTGCATTGCCTCAAATTGCCTTTTCTGGAATTGCACTGTCTTCTATTGCCTTGCCTTGCCTGGAATTTTGTTGCCTTGCCAAGCCTTTTTCTGTTATGCCTGGATTTTCCTTGGCTGGAATTGACTTGCCTAGCCTTTCCTTGCCTCGCCATAAATTTCCTTCTCTGGAATAACCTTGCCTTGCCTTGCCTTGCCTTGCCTGGAATTGCCTTGGCTGAAATTGCCTTGTCTTGCATTTTCTTGCCTTCCCTTGCCTACAATTTCTGTACATGTGATTGCTGTGACGTGGCTTGCATTGCATTGCCTGTAATTGCCTTTCACTGGAATTACCTTGCCTTGTTTTGTCTTGTCTTGCATTGTCTGGAATTGCCTTGCCTTTCCTTACCTGGAATTGCCTTGCCCTAAAGTCTCTGTCTCTGCCTTGTCTTGCCTTGCCTTGCCTAAAATTGCCATTCCTGGAATTGCCTTCCCTGGAACTGCCTTGCTTTGCCTTGGCTTGCCATACCTGAAATTGCCTTGCTTAACATTGCCTTGCCTTGCCTTGCCTTGAGTTGCCTTGCCAAGAATCGCCTTGCCTAGCCTTGCTGTACCTTGCCTGGAATTGTCTTGCTGGAATTGCCTTGCCGTGCCTCGTGTTTGATTTCCTGGAATTGCCTTGCATAGAATAGTTTTGCTTGCCTTACCTTGTTCTGCCTGGAATTGCCTTGCCTGAAATTGCCCTGTTTTGCCTTGTCTTACCTTACCTTGCCTTTCCTGGGATTGCCTTGCGTGAAATTGCTTTGTCTTGCTTTGCCTTGCCTTGACTTGTGTTGCCTGGGATTGCATTGCTTGAAATTGCATTGTGTTGCCTTGCCTTGCCTGGGATTGTCTTGTCTTGCCATTTTTTTTTTGCCCTGCCTGAGATTGCATTGCCTGAGATTACCTTGCCTGGGATAATGTTACCTTGCCTTGCATGACATTGCCTTCCCTGTGATTGCCTTGCCTTACGTTGCCTTACTTTGCCTGGAATTGCCTTGCCTGGGATTGCCTTTCCTTGTCTTGCCTTGCCTGGAATTGCCTTTCCTTGTCTTGCCTTGCCTGGGATTGCCTTTCTTTGTTTTGCCTTGCCTGGGATCGCCCTGCCTTGCCTTGCCTTGCCTGGATTTGCCTTACTGAAATTGCCTTTCCTTTCCTTGCCTTGCCGTATCTTACCAGGCCTGGGATTGCCTGGCCTGGGATTTACTTGCCTGGGATTGCTTTGCGTTGCCTTCCCTGTGATTGCCTTGCCTTGCCTTTCCTTGCCTGGAATTGCCTTGTCTTGCCTTACCTTGCCTTGCCTAGATTTACCTTACCTGGAATTTCCTTGCCTTGTCTTTCCTAAAATCAACTTGCCTAAAATTGCCTTGCCTTGTATTGCCTGCAATTGTCTTGCTTTCCTTGGATGGAATTGCCTTGCGTGAAAATGTCTTGCCTTGTCTGGCTTGCCTGGGATTGCCTTGCCTTGCCTTGCTTTTTCTTGCCTTTCCTGAGATTGCCTTGACTTGCTTTGCCTTGCCTGGGATTGCCTTGCCTTGCCTGGCCCTGCATGGATTTGCCTTAACTGGAATTGCCTTGCCTTTTCTTGTCTTTCCTTGCATGAAATTGTTTTGCATTGCCCTTCATTGTCTTGCCTTGCCTTGCCTGAAATTGACTTGCCTGGAATTGTCTTTCCTTGTATTGCCTGCATTAACCTTGTTTTGCTTGGCTGGAATTGCCTTGCCTGGATTGCCTTGATTTACCTTGCCTTGCCTGGCCTAGTGTTGCCTTGCATGGAATTGCCTTGCATTGCCTGAAACTGGCTTGACTGGAATACCCTTGCCTTGCTTTGCCTTGCCTGAAATTGCCTTGCCTAGAATTGAGTTGCCTTTCATTGCCTGAAATTGTTCTTCCTGGAATTGTCCTGCCCTGTCTTGCATGGCCTGTCCTGTATTTGCTTTGCTTTGCCTTGCCTGGATTTGCATTGCATAGAATTGCCTTGCATTGCTTTGCCTAGAATTGCCTTGCCTGGAATTGCCTTGGGTTCCCTTTTTGGAATTGGCTTACCTGTAGTTGGCTTGCCTTGCTTTTCCTTGCCCTGCCCTTCTGGCCTGACCTGAAATTACTTTGCCTGGAATTGTCTTTTTTTGCCTAAAATTGCCTTGACTTGACTTGCCTTAGCTACCCTGAAATTGCCTTGCCTAAAATTGTTTTGCCTTGAATTGCCTTGTTGTCCCTGGAATTTCCTTCCCTGGAATTGCCATGCCTTGTCTGGAATTTTTTTTTTCTTTCTTGGAATTGCCTTGCCTAAAATTGCCTTGACTTGACTTACCTTACCTTTCTTTGCCTTGCCTAGTCTGAAATTGCGTTGCCTTGCTTTGTGTTGTTTTGCTTGGAATTGCCTTGCCTGGAATTGCTTGAATTTCTTGAAATTTTCTTGCCTTAACTTGACTGGAAATGCATTGCCTGGGATTGCTTTTCCTTGCCTGGAATTACCCTACCTTGCTTTGGCTTTCCTTGCCTCAAATTGCCTTACCTGGAATTGCCTTGCCTTGTTTAGGGTTGCCTGGAATTTTCTTGCCTGGAACTGCCCTGCCTTGTCATG
Source organism: Saguinus midas (assembly GCA_021498475.1). Classification (NCBI taxonomy): domain Eukaryota; kingdom Metazoa; phylum Chordata; class Mammalia; order Primates; family Cebidae; genus Saguinus; species Saguinus midas. The sequence goes on along the minus strand of CM038409.1, from coordinate 55,904,436 downwards.
CCTGAAATTGTCTTGCCTGGAATTTTCTTGCCTTTTTGGTCTTGTCTTGCCAGGAATTGCCTTGCATGGAATTGCCTTGCCTTGCCTTGCATTGCCTTGCCCTGTGCATTGCCTTGTCTTGCTTTGCCTTGCCTAGCCTGGAATTGCCTTGCCTGAAACTGCCCTGCCTTGCCTGGAATTGCCTTCCCTGAAATAGCCTTGCCTCTGCTTGCCTTGTCAGGTCTGGAATTGCCTTGCCTAGAATTGTCTTGCCTTGACCCTTCTTGCCTAAAATTGCACTGCCTGGAATTGCCCTGCCTTTTTTTGCCTGAAATTTCCTTGCCTTACCTTAATCTGTTTTGACTGGATTTGCCTTGCCTGGAACTGCCTTGCCTTACCTTGCCTTGCCTTGCCTGAATTTCCTGGAATTGACTTGCCTGGAATTGCTCTACCTTGCCCTGCCTGGAATTGCCTTGTCTGGAATGACCCTGCCTTGGTTTCCTTTGCCTTGCCTCGCTTCAAATTGCCTTGCCTGGAATTGCCCTGCCTTCCTTTTCCTTGCCTTGCCTGGAAGTGCAGTGACTGGAATTGCCTTGCACAGAATTGCCTTGTTTTGCCTAGCGTTTCCTTGTTTTGCCTGGATTTGCCTTGCCTGAAATTGCCTTGCCTAGTCTTTCTTTGCCTTGCCTGGAATTGCCTTGCCTGGGCATGCCTTGCCTTGTCTTGCCTTGCCTTGCCTTGCATGGAATTGTCTTTTTTTGCCTTGCCTTGCCTTGCATTGCCTGAAATTGTCTTGCCTTGTTTTGCCTGAATTTGCTTTGCCTGAAATTTTCTTGCCTTTCCTCGCCTGGAATTTTCTTTCCCGAAATTGCCTTGCTTTGTTTTGCCTTGCCTTGCTTTATCTGGTATTGCCTTGCCTGGAATTGAATGATCTTGCCTTGTGTTCCCTTGCCTTGCCTGGAATTGCCTTTCCTTGACTTTCCTGGAATTGTTTTGCCTTGCCTTGTCTTGCCTTGATTGGAAGTGACTTGCCTGGAATTTCCTTGTGTTGGTTTCCCTTTCCTTGCGTGAAATTGTCTTGCCTGGAATTGACTTGCATTGCCCTGCCTTGCCTGGATTGCCATCCCTTAAATTGCTCTGTATGGCCCTGCCTTGTTTTGCCTTGCCTCGAATCGTCTTGCCTGAAATTGCCCTATGCTGACTTCTCTTACATTACCTGGAATTGCATTGCCTGGAATTGCCTGGTCTTCCCTTGCCTTGCCTGACATTTTCTTGCCTTGACTTGCCTGGAATTGCCTTACGTTGCGTGCAATTGCCTTGCCTGGAATTTCTCTGTGTTGTTTTGCATTGCCCTTCATTGTCTTGCCTTGCCTTGCCTGAAATTGACTTGCCTGGAATTGTCTTTCCTTGTATTGCCTGCATTAACCTTGTTTTGCTTGGCTGGAATTGCCTTGCCTGGATTGCCTTGATTTACCTTGCCTTGCCTGGCCTAGTGTTGCCTTGCATGGAATTGCCTTGCATTGCCTGAAACTGGCTTGACTGGAATACCTTGCCTTGCTTTGCCTTGCCTGAAATTGCCTTGCCTAGAATTGAGTTGCCTTTCATTGCCTGAAATTGTTCTTCCTGGAATTGTCCTGCCCTGTCTTGCATGGCCTGTCCTGTATTTGCTTTGCTTTGCCTTGCCTGGATTTGCATTGCATAGAATTGCCTTGCATTGCTTTTGCCTGAAATTTTCTTGCCTTTCCTCGCCTGGAATTTTCTTTCCCGAAATTGCCTTGCTTTGTTTTGCCTTGCCTTGCTTTATCTGGTATTGCCTTGCCTGGAATTGAATGATCTTGCCTTGTGTTCCCTTGCCTTGCCTGGAATTGCCTTTCCTTGACTTTCCTGGAATTGTTTTGCCTTGCCTTGTCTTGCCTTGATTGGAAGTGACTTGCCTGGAATTTCCTTGTGTTGGTTTCCCTTTCCTTGCGTGAAATTGTCTTGCCTGGAATTGACTTGCATTGCCCTGCCTTGCCTGGATTGCCATCCCTTAAATTGCTCTGTATGGCCCTGCCTTGTTTTGCCTTGCCTCGAATCGTCTTGCCTGAAATTGCCCTATGCTGACTTCTCTTACATTACCTGGAATTGCATTGCCTGGAATTGCCTGGTCTTCCCTTGCCTTGCCTGACATTTTCTTGCCTTGACTTGCCTGGAATTGCCTTACGTTGCGTGCAATTGCCTTGCCTGGAATTTCTCTGTGTTGTTTTGCATTGCCTTGCCTGGAACTGCCTTGCCTTGCCTTGCCACGAATTTCTTTGCCTGGAGTTATTCTACCTTGCCTTACCTTTTCTTGCCCCGAATTGCCCTGCCTTGCCTTGCCTGGAAGTTCCTTGCCTTCCCTTGCCTGAAATTGCCTTGCTGTGCCTTATATTGCATTGCCTGGAATTACTTGTGTAGAATAGTTTTGCCTTGCCTTTCCTTGCCTTCCCTTGTTTTGCCTGGAATTGCCTTGCCTGGCATTGACCTGTCTTGCCTTGCCTTCCCATGCCATGCCTAGCCTGGAATTGCCTTGCCTGGAATTGGCTTCTTTGGAATAGCCTTGGCTTGCCTTGTCTTGTCTCACTTGGAATTTCCTTGCCTAGAATTTCCTTGCCTTGCCTTTCCTTGCCTGGACTTGCACTGTCTTGTCTTACCTAAATTTGTCTTGCCTTGCTTTGACCTGGTTTGACTTGATTTGCTTTGCCTGAAACTGCCTTGCCTTGCCTTGCCAGAGTTGCCTGGAATTGACTGGCCTGGAGTTGCTCTACGTTGCCTTGCCTTGCCTGGAATTGCCTTGCCTGAAATGGCCCCGCCTTGCCTTTTCTTGCATTGCATCAAATTGCTTTGCATTGCCTCAAATTGCCTTGCCTAGAATTCCCCTGCCTTCCATTGCCTTGCCTTGCCTGGAATTGCCTTGCCTGGAGTTGCCTTGCCTGAAATTTCCTTGCCTTGCCCAGTTTTTCTTGTTTTGCCTGGATTTCCCTTGCCTGGAATTGACTTCCCTAAACTTTTTTGCCTTGCCTGGAATTGCCTTGTCTAAAATAAACTTGCCTTGCCTTCCCTGGAACTGATTGGCCTGAATTGCCTTGTCTTGCCTTTTCTTGCCTTCTCTTGCCTAAAATTTCTTTGCTGTGATGCCCTGACGTGCCTTTCTTTGCCTTTCCTGGAATTGCCTTTCCCTGGAATTGCCTAGCCTTGTTTTATCTTGTCTTGCCTTGCCTTGCCTTGCCTGGAATTGCCTTGCCTTACCTTACCTGAAAGTGCCTTGCCTGAAATTGTCTTTTCTGCCTTGTTTTGTGTTGCCTTGCATATAATTTCAGTTCCTGGAATTTTCTTGCCTGGAATTGCCTTGCCTTGCCTGGGATTTTTTGCCTTGCCTTGACTGAAATTACCTTGCCTTGTCTTGACTTGCATTGCCTGGAATTGCCTTGCCTTTTCTTACCTGGAATTGCCTTGCATGAAATTGCCTTCTCCGCCCTTCTCTTGCCTTGCTTTGCCTGGAATTAACTTGCCTGGGATTACTTGCCTTGCCTGTAATTTTCTTGCCTTGCCTTGCCTTGCATTGCATTGCCTGGAATTGCCTTTCCTTATTTTATCTGGAATTGCTTTGCCTGGAATTGTTTTGCCTTGCCTTGCCTTGCCTTGCCTTGCTTTGCCTGGAATTGCCTTGCCTTGCCTTACCTGGAATTGCCCTGTCTTCCCTTGCCTTGCCTTGTATTGCTTATGCTTGCCTTGCCTGGAACGTCCTTGCCTTACCATGTCTCAAAATTCTTTTTCTGGAGTTATTCTGCCTTTTCTTACCTTTTCTTGCCTCGAATTGCCCTGCCTTGCCTTGCAAAATAACTGCAGGCAAAAAATTTTTAGGCATAGTAAGGCAAGGATGTTCCAGGCAAGGCAAGAATAAGCAATGCAAGGCAAGGCAAGGGAAGACAGGGCAATTCCAGGCAAGGCAATTGCAGGCAAGGCAAGGCAAGGTAGAGTAATTCCAGGCAAGGCAACTCCAGGAAATTTAGGAAATGCCTTGCCTTCCTTGGAATTTCCTTGCCTGGAATTGCCCTGCCTTGCATTGCCTGGTATTTCCTTGCCTGGAATTGCCTTGCCTTGCCTTGTTCAGCGTTACCTGGAATTGCGTTGAGAGGAATTGCCTTACTTTGTCTTGTTTTGCCTTGTCTGGAATTGCCTTGCCTGGAATTGCATTGCTGGCTTTTTTTTTTTTTTTGCCTTGCCTTGCCTTACCTGCGATTGCTTTTCCTGGGATTTCCCTGCCTGAAATTGCGTTGTGTTGCCTTGCTTTTTCTTGCCTGTGATTACGTTGACTGGAATTGTCTTGCCTTGCCTTGTTTTCCCTTCCTGGATTTGCCTTGCCTGGAATTGACTTGCCAAGCCTTTCCTTGCCTTTCCTGGAATTGCCTTGTGTGGAATAGCCTTAACTTGCCTGGAATTGTCTTGCCTGGAATTGTCTTGTCTTGCTTTTTCTTGCCTTTGCTTTCCTAAAATTTATTTGCCTGTGATTGCCTTGACGTGCCTTGATTGCCTTGCCTGGAATTGCCTCTCTGTGGAATTCCCTTGCCTTGATTTGTCTTGTCTTGTTTTGCCTTGTCTGAAATTGCCTTGCCTTGCCTTGCCTTACCTAAAATTGCCTTGCCTGAAATTGTCTTTTTCTGCCATGTCTTGCCTTACCTTGCCTGGAATTGTCATTCCTGGAATTGCCTTGCTTGGCACTGCCTTGCCTTGCCTTAATTTGCCAAACCTGAAATTGCCTTGTCTAGCATTGTCTTGCCTTGCCTGGAATCGCCTTGTTTAGGCTTGCCATGCCTTGCCTGGAGTTGCCTTGTCTGGAGTTGCCTAGCCTGGTCTTTCCTTGCCTTGCCTGGAATTGCCTGGTCTTGCCTTGCCTGAAATTGCCTGAAATTGCTTTGTCTTGCCTTTCCTAAATTTGCCTTGCCTGAAATTTCTTTGCCTTGCATTGCCTGAAATTGTTTTGCTTTGTTTTGTCTTGCTTTGCTTTGCCTGGTATTGCCTTGCCCTGAATTGCATGGCCTTGCCTTGTGTTCACTTGCCTTGCCTGGAATTTTCTTGCCTTGACTTCCTTTGTCTTGACTTTTCTTGCATTGCCTGGAATTGTTTTGCCTTGCTTTGTCTGGCCTTGACTGGAAGTGCCTTGCCTGGAATTTTCTTGTGTTGCTTTCCCTTGCCTTGTGTGGAATTGCCTTGCCTGGAATTGCCTTGCTTTGCCCTGCCTTGCCTGGAATTGCCTTCCCTGGGATTGCCCTGCATCGCCTTGTCTTGCCTCGAATCACCTTGCCTGCAATTGTTCTACCTTGCTTTGTCTTACATTACCTGGAATTGCCTTGCCTTGTCTTGCTTTGCCTGAAGTCTCCTTGCTTTGATTTGCCTGGAATTGCCTTGCTGAAATTGCCTTACCTTGCCTGCAATTGCCTTGCCTTGTATTGCCCTGTCTTGCCTTGCCTTGCATTGCGTTGCCTATTCTTGCCTTGTCTGGAACTGCCTTGCCTTGCCTTTCCTCAAATTTCTTTGCCTGGTTTTATTCTGTCTTGCCATACCTTTTGTTGCCTCAAATTGTTCTGCCTTGCCTTGCCTAGAAGTGACTTGCTTTGCCTTGCCTTGCTTGGAATTAACTTGCCTGGAATTGCCCTGTCTTGCCTTGACTTGACTTGCCTTGCCTGGAATTGCTCTGCCTTGCCTTGCCTTGCGTGAAATTGCCTTGCCTGAAATTGCCTGGAATTGCTCTGCCTTGCCTGGAATTGACTTCTCTGGGATTTTCCTGCCTTGCCTTGCCTTTCCCTGCCTCAAATCACCTTGCCTGCAATTTCCCCACCTTGCTTTGTCTTACATTACCTGGAATTACCTTGCCTTGCTTTGCCTTGACTTGCCTGTGATTGCCTTGCATTGACTTGCCCGAGATTGCCTTGCCTTGCCTGGGTTGCTTTTCCTTGCCTTGCCTGGGCTTACCTTTCCTTGCCTTGCCTGGGAATGCCTTGCCTTGCCTTGTTTTGCCTTGCCTGCAATTTTCTTGCTTTGCCTGGGATTGCCTTGCCTTGCCTTGCCTGCAATTGCCTTGCCTTGCTTTGCCTTCCATTGTCTGGAATTGCCTTGCCTTGCATGGGATTGCCTTACCTTGCCTTGCCTTGCCTGGAATGGCCTTTCCTTGCCTTGCCTGGGATTGACTTGCCTTGCATTGTTTTGCTTGGGATTGCCTTGCCTTGCCTTGCCTGGGATAGTTTTTCCTTGCCTCGCCTGGGATTGCTTTGCCTGAGATTACCTTGCCTTGCTTTGCCTGGAATTGTCTTGCCTGGGATTTTCTTGCCTTTTCATGCCTGGGATTGCCTTGCCTCTGATTGCCTTGCCTCTGATTGCCTTGCCTTGCCTCACCTTGCCTTTCCTTGCCTGGGTTTGCCTTTCCTGGGATTGCCTTGCCTTGCCTTGCCTGTGATTGCCTTGCCTTGCCTTGCCTGGGATTGCCTTGCCTTGCCTTGCCTGGCATTGCCTTGCCTTGCCTTGCCTGGGATTTCCTTGCTTTGCATCGCCTTGCCTTGCCTTGCTTTGCCTTGTCTTGCCTGGAGTTGCCTTGCCTTCAATTGCCTTGCATTGCCTTGCCTTGCCAGGCCTTGCCTTGCCTTTCCTGATCCATCAGGGAACACAGATTTTGTCCAGTTTGTGCCGCGTGTGTTGAGGAACCCCCCCACTTCCTCTCCCTCCACACTGTGAGCCAGACCTGCTCGTCCATGCCTGCAACCAGCTGGGCCAGTTCCTGCATCACTGGGAGACCAACCTTCACTACCAGGTCCTGGAGAGCATGTGCACTCTGGCCACCTCTGAGTTCTCCCACAAAGCCATCAAGATACACTTTGAGATGGTCATCAATGGCCTGAAGGCAAGTCCCTGTCCTTGGTGTCTGCTCACTCCCTGTGCAGGTACCATGGGTCTTCCCGTGAATGCTGGGAGATGCAGTGTTTCCTGGCTCCTTACAGAGATAGGGGTGATGTTGGTGCTACTGGCCTCCACCTGACACCTGCTCTCAGGAGGGCACACCACTGTTCAGGGCCGCACTGCCTCCTGGCTAGGTTGAGCGCAGGGAGAGGACTGCCATGGGCAGGCCCCCATGTGCCATCCTGCACGTGCACAGTCCCAACAAGTAGAAATGGTTCTTCTTGGTAGAAATATTAAAAGTTTTTTTACCTTATTTCCAAAAAACCCACCTTTTGCTAAATAAATTCACTTCTTTTGAGAATTAAAATTTCAGAGTTGGAAGAGCCCAGATGAGGCTGTCTGTTGCCAGCCTTTGTGAGTCTTTAGAGCGACCCCTAAGGGTTTACTCCATGTGAGGTCGCCCGAGGCATACCTATTACATTTCCTGTCTGAGGCAGCCTTGCGCTGTGGTAGGGCTGCTCCCACTGCCGCTGCAGTGGTTGAGGCTGCTGTGAGCTGAGATCGTGTCACTGCACTCCAGGCTGGACAACACAGTGAGACCCTGTCTTAAAACAATTAGCATTTTTGGTGGAGTCATTTGGTCTTGAAAGTAACTAAAATGCTGCCCTGTGTGGCTTATCTGGCCTGCCTGTCCTTTTGGTGGTGGCACTGAAGCCCCAGGTCTGAGTGAGGCTGCAGCGCCTATGCTGGGGCTGCACAAATCAGGACTTCTCTGGGCAGAATTCTTCCTAACTGTGTTGCATTCAAGCCTCTGAATTAATCTTTTGTCGCTTGGCTTTTGTGTGTGTGTGTCTCTTGATCTTTGGAGACATGTGATCTAGGCCATAGCTTAGTTCCCTGTGTTATTTTTATTACAGAGTAAGTGTGAATACCTGCCAGATGGCTGAAGGCTGAGCGTGACTGAAAACCTGAGGGCGGAAACCCTTGTGGAGGCCACATGGTCAGCAGAGAAGAGGGCCTGAGGCCTCCACCATGCTCACAGGCCTCTCAGGCTCACTGTGTCTGTGGATGGTGGGGTTTAAGGGGGACCCATGTGTCCTCAGGGGAGGCTGGCCACTGTCACCAGCCAGGACCACAGCTTCTAATTAAAGCTGAGACAGTGCCTCCGTTGTATAGGAAGCACTTTGTTATTTGTCTTTTTGAGCAAAGTGCTGTTTGAGTCCTCCTTGGGAGCTTTGCCAAGAGTCAGGGTTGGAGCTGGTGGCAGGTGATCAGGTTGCCCTGGGCAGGTGTGCATGGTCATGCCCAGGTGAGAGACTTAGGTTTTCAAGGATCTTTGAGTGAACAGAGGGGTATGGGTGCCGAAAATAAAATGAACACGGACTGAGCTTAAGTGAGGCACTGAACCTACAGAGAGCAGGGGCCAGGAGGTGGCTCTCCCACTGGACTGTCCACACTGCAGGACAGTGGGCCTGGGTGGGTGAGGGGGATGGGAGAGGGGTGGGCTGACTATTGACAGGAGGCCCCAAGGGCAGGCCCTATGGGGTGGGTTTGGTGTAGGGAAGGGCTGAGCATGTTCTGTTTGTGGAGTGGCCAGGCAGGTGCTTGTTGACTATGGCCAGGGATCTCTCTCTTGCCTGGCTGGGGCAGTGTGACCTGGTCTCAACACCTGTAATGAAGTGGGGCTGGTTCTGAAGACAGCTGTCTCAGGAGCTCATTCCTGATTATCCTGAGTGTTCTGAGCAGACAGAAGCAGTGTGCATCTGAGTGCTTTTTTGCAGATTTTTAGGTCCTGGGCATTCATCAGCCTGGTGTCTGCTTTCACCCCTCTATGCAATGAGTGACAATCCTGAGCCAGCTCCTGCTGTGGGGAGGAAGACACTTGTGATTAGTGACCTCAGCTGCTCCTGCTGTGAGGAGTAAGACAGGTGTGATGAGCGGTGACCTCATGGCTCCTGCTGTGGGGAGTAAGACAGGTGCTGCGCCTCAGCCTGAGTGGTTCTCCCCACACCCCATTCCTTCAGCCAAGCATGGCAGAGCATGTTCTCTGGCTGTGCTAGGTGATGGGTATCCACACCGGACCTGGCCCACTCCTACTCTGCACCATCCCATCTGTGGAGGGGCATGGATTAAGGGCAGGGTCGAGGGTCGCTTTGCTGTAGGTGAAATGGCTGGAGGAAGTGCCCCATGTTACAGGGCCTCAGGGGGCATTACACTCTGGAGGCGCTGTGTGGACTTCTGCAGGAGATGGGAGGGCCATGGTCTGGAGAGAATGATGCTGCAAGGGCCACTGGGAGGGCAGAGCAGCAGTTTGTGAAGGGGTGGTGGATGGCTCAGCACAGGGTGGTGAGCAGGACATGTGACACGGGTAGAGGATGCATGGGGACCCTGCCAGTGAGGCATAAGGGCCCTTGTGCACAGCCCCAGGCTGAGGCAGGGCTCAGAGACAATGCATTATGGAATGATGCTCTAGAAGTTTCATGGAGTTTTTCAGGGTCCAGGCTCCAGGGAGGGACTCTGGGGAGGCAGTCATTAGCATCTGAGAGGCCAGAAGCAGGGCATTGGGGAGGGTGGCAGGGCATGGGAGGGGGTGACAAGGCATGGTGAGGGGTCAGCAAAGCTGGGGAAAGGACAGCAGGGGATTTCGGGGGTGTTCTCTGGAGGTATGTGGTCTTGATGCCTGCCAGCATTTGTGTTGGCAGCTGGTGCTGTTGGAGGGGGCTTGGTGCAAGGTGAAGTGACTTTGGGAAGATGAATTTGGTGTTTAACAGCCTGGCAGAACTCCATGCATGTGGCTGCCACGTGGGTATGGGCTGGACAGGTGCCTCTGTACTCCTGAGGGTAAAAGAGTGGTGGGTCTCCCATGAGATTGAGCCAGAAAGGGGAAGAATAGGGACCCCCAGGTGAGTCTTGAAAGAAAGATTGGCTGGAGCAGGAGAAAACCATCAGAGAAGTGGCTTCCAGGACCCCAGGGTGGGACAGTCAGAGGGTGCTGCAGGCAGGTGCTGGGGCTTCAGGAGAGGAGGGCCCAGGTGGGAGATAGCCTGGCTGTGGCTAGGTGCTGGGGCTTCGGGAGAGGTGGGCCCAGGCAGGAAATGGCGTGGCTGCAATCATGGCTGCCTGTGCGCTGGGCTCTGCGTTTTCCTGGGATTCAGGCTGGCTTTACTTGCTTAAGTCAGGGAATGTTAAACTTTCTGGGCTTGTGGCTTTTTATTGAGAATCTAGTGCAAGCTCCTTGTGTGTCCCAAACTTTTGTAGACACATAGGTGTTTCTGAAACCCTCACTTTGACATTGGGTGATAGTTTAGTTTTGGGATTGCCATGGCCTGCGGTTGTCTGCCCTCAGCCACCAATCACCTGCAGATGCTGAAGGTCGCCATCCTGGCCGAGAAGTATGCCATGGAATACACCTGGTATGTGGACACCATCTTGAACTTAATTTCAATCGCTGGTGATTAGGTGAGTGAAGAGGTGTGGTACCGAATCATTTAGATCATAATCAGCCAGGACAACATGCAGGGCTGCACAGCCAAGACTGTGTTTGAGTTACGACCCGCAGGACTGCCAGGAAGAATGAGGTGGGGGGAGTTGTAGATGGTGAGTCATGGTCCCAGCCCTCGTTGGTGAAGGTACTGAGGGCTGTGGCTGAACCCTCATGCTCCTAAGCTTTTCCCTGAGGCTCTGGCTCCTCTGCTGCTGGTGTCTCTGGCTGAGTCCCAGTTTCTTCTCATCCTAATTTTCAAACTGTGACTCTCTGGGGCCACCTGAGAAAGCTGGCCTCCATGTGTGTGAGGGCATGCTGTGCCTGCAGAGTGGGGCATGCCGGTCCATGGAGAGAATTAGGCCACCGGGGCTGGTGTGCTGTGAGGGTGCTGGAAGAACTTCCCTGGATGCAGCCTGTTCAGGATGCTGCAGCTCCCTCCAGGGCAGGTCAGTGTGTGACAGCCTCCAGCTCCTTGCTGCTGACACAGAACCTGAGGATGCTGCAGGAAGGCGGGGGTAGGGGGGCAGGGCGTGCGCTCAGACTGGGGTTTCCAGGAAACTGAGGGCTGCTGCTGGCACAGAGTGCAGACTTCCAGGAAGTGCCTGCCTCGCCTTCATTCTGGCCACATGGCTGCCATGCCCCTCATTGTGTTTGTGGCTTTGCAGGCTCTCCAGTCTTTCACATGCAATGAGAACCTGGTCAAAGTGGGTGGCTACATCCTGAGGGAGTTTGGAAACCTGATAGCCAGTGACCCAAGATCCAGATTAGGGGTTCTGTGCATGTTGGCGTTGTGTGTGCTCCAGTGGGCCAGGGTGGCCGGTGTCCTTGCTTGTTACCTTAACAGCCCTGAGGCACGAGCCACCTTTGTTGTGAGGCCCCGAAGAGCCACTCCTCCTGGCGCTGTCATTTTGTTTTCCTTCAGGGTACAGAAAAAGCTGGCCTCCATGTGTGTGAGGCATGCTGTGCCTGCAGAGTGGGGCATGCCTGTCCATGGAGAGGATTAGGCCACCGGGCTGGTGTGCTGAGGGTGCTAGCAGAACCTACCTGGCCACAGCCTGTTCAGGACACTGCAGCTCCTCCAGGGCAGGCCAGTGGGTGGCAGCCTCCAGCTCCTTGCTGCTGACACAGGACCTGAGGATGCTGCAGGAAGGCGGGGTAGGGGGGCAGGCGTGCGCTCAGACTGGGGTTTCCAGGAAGCTGAGGGCTGCTGCTGGCGTGGGGTGCAGCCTGCCAGGAAGTGCCTGCCTCGCCTTCACTCTGGCCACATGGCTGCCATGCCCCTCATTGTGTTTGTGGCTTTGCAGGCTCTTTAGACTCTTCACATGCCATGAGAACCTGGTCAAAGTGGGTGGCTACATCCTGGGGAGTTTGGAAACCTGATAGCCAGTGACCCAAGATCCAGATTAGGGGTTCTGTGCATGTTGGCGTTGTGTGTGCTCCAGTGGGCCAGGGTGGCCGGTGTCCTTGCTTGTTACCTTAACAGCCCTGAGGCACGAGCCACCTTTGTTGTGAGGCCCCGAAGAGCCACTCCTCCTGGCGCTGTCATTTTGTTTTCCTTCAGGGTACAGAAAAAGCAGGGATTCTAGTGGGAAGTAGAGAGACAGGGTCCATAGCTGACCTTGTGAATGGGTGCCTTGCAGTGGGCTCTGGAGCTGGAAGAGGGGCATCACCAGCGGCCTGTGGTGCAGGCGAGGGGTCTGGTGGCCATCCCTCCTTGCACGGTCATGCTGGAGGCCTGCAGAAATGATGGGTTCCCTGCTGTGCTCTCCCTGCCCAAGCCTGCTGATCCAGTTCAACCTGCTACACTCCAAGTTCCACCTGTGCAGTGTCCCCACCTGTGCGCTGATCCTGTCCATCTACATCAAGATTGTGAACCTCTTTCCGGAGGTGAAGCCCACCTTGCAGGACATGCTGCACAGTGACAGCCAGCTGCAAAATGCGGATGTAGAGCTGCAGGAGCACGCCATGGAGTACCTGTGGCTCAGCACCATGGCCAGCACCCACATCCTGGTAGGAGTCCTCACCCTGTGCTCGTGTGACCAGGGGTCAAGGGTTGGCAGTTGGGGCTCTGCTTAAGCTCACCTTGTCTTCCCAAGGCAACCGTGTTAAAGGAGATGCCTCCATTCCCAGAGTGGGAGTCCTCCATCCTGGCCAAGCCCAAGAAGAAAATCCGCAACATCGTGGCAGACCTGGAGAACAATAAGTGGGAGAGGAATGTCGATGTGAATGGGGGCAAAGAGTCTGCCCCAGCCAGCACCAGCGCTGTGATGGGTCCCTCCTCTGCTATGCACCAAGACCTGTCAGGGTCTCTTTCCCAAGACGTGGAATGAGCAGGGCATTAGTCTGTCAGGGAGCAGTGTGAACTCTGAACTCATGCATTGGCTGTGGCTCTGGACACCCACGATGGCCTGTCCCGGAAGCCACTGTCTTTGCTAGGTGAGGTAAGTTTTCCAGGCCAGTGTTTTGAGTCCAGCTCAGCTCCCACATTTTCTGTGGTGACTTGTTTTATGGGATTGGCCACCCCTCTCCTGCAGGACAGCCTCACCCAGGCGGCTGTTGACACATGCTTTGTTGATTTAGGGCAGACCTGTCTTGCCCTTTTCGTGGAGGTTTTCTGCAGTGAGTTGGGTTAGGTCCAGTTTTCCTTGTATGTGTGATGTGATGAGAGTAATTCTGTAACTGAGAATGTTTCCTGTGGTATTTGTCAGGTGAGAAGTGACATTTTGAGAGTTGTGTTTTTGCTTGGCTCTGCTTGCTGTACTGTTGAATAGGGCTCCTGTCAGGGTCACTCGGGCTGTCTGTATCCAGTTAGAGGAGTTATGAAGAGAGGGTGTCCTCTCCAGAATGCTGGTCCAGTGCTGTAACCTGGCATATTTTTTTTTACTTAAAAGTTTCTTTTTTAAAAAATTTTTATTGCATTATAGGTTTTGGGGTACATGTGCAGAAGGTGCAAGATAGTTGCATAGGTACACACGTGGCAGTGTGTTTTGCTGCCTTCCTCCCCTTCACCCACACTTGGAATTCATCCCCAGGCTATCCCTCCCCAGCTCCCCAGGCTGTCCCTCCCCCATTCCCCCAATAGACCCCAGTGTATAGTAGACCGCCTCTCTGTGTCCATGTGTTCTCAATTTTCTCACCCGCCTATGAGTGAGTATATGGTATTTCTTTTTCTGTTCTTGTGTCAGTTTGCTGAGAATGATGTTCTCCAGATTAATCCATGTCCTTACAAAGGCCACAAACTCATCATTTTTGATTGCTGCATAATATTCCATGGCGTATATGTGCCATATTTTCCCAGTCCAGTATATCGTCGCTGGGCATTTGGGTTGGTTCCAGGTCTTTGCTATTGTAAACAGTGCTGCAATGAACATTCGTGTGCATGTGTCCTTATAGTAGAACGATTTATAGTCCTTGATATATACCCAGTAATGGGATTGCTGGGTCAAATGGAATTTCTATTTCTAGGACCCTGAGGAATCGCCACACAGTCTTCCACAATGGTTGAACTAATATACACTCCCACCAACAGTGTAAGAATGTTCCTATTTCTCCACATCCTCTCCAGCATCTGCTGTCTCCAGATTTTTTAATGATCGCCATTCTAACTGGCGTGAGATGGTATCTCAATGTGGTTTTGATTTGCATCTCTAATGACCAGTGATGATGAGCATTTTTTCATATGTTTGTTGGCCTCATGTATGTCTTCTTTTGTAAAGTGTCTGTTCATATCCTTTGCCCATTTTTGAATGGGCTTGTTTGTTTTTTCCTGTAAATCTGTTTGAGTTCTTTGTAAATTCTGGATATCAGCCCTTTGTCAGATGTGTAAACTGCAAAGATTTTTTCCCATTCTGATGGTTGCCGATTCACTCTAGTGACTGTTTCTTTTGCCGTGCAGAAGCTGTGGAGTTTGATTAGGTCCCATTTGTCTATTTTGGCTTTTGTTGCCAATGCTTTTGGTGTTTTATTCATGAAGTCCTTGCCTACTCCTATGTCCTGAATGGTTTTGCCTAGATTTTCTTCTAGGGTTTTTATGGTGTCAGGTCTTATGTTTAAGTCTTTAATCCATCTGGAGTTAATTTTAGTGTAAGGTGTCAGGAAGGGGTCCAGTTTCTGCTTTCTGCACATGGCTAGCCAGTTTTCCCAACACCATTTATTAAATAGGGAATCCTTTCCCATTGCTTGTTTTTGTCTGGTTTATCAAAGATAATATGGTTGTAGATATGTTGTGTTGCCTCCGATGCTTCTGTTCTGTTCCATTGGTCTATATCTCTGTTTTGGTACCAGTACCATGCTGTTTTGATTACTGTAGCCTTGTAGTATAGTTTGAAGTCTGGTAGTGTGATGCCTCCGCTGTGTTCTTTTTGCTTAGAATTGACTTGGCTATGCGGGCTCTTTTTGGTTCCATATGAAATTCATGGTGGTTTTTTCCAGTTCTGTGAAGAAATTCAATGGTAGTTTGATGGGGATAGCATTGATTGTGTAAATTACTTTGGGCAGTATAGCCATTTTCACGATATTGATTCTTCCTAACCACGAACATGGAATGTTTCTCCATCTGTTTGTGTCCTCTTATTTCGTTGAGCAGTGGTTTGTAGTTTTCCTTAAAGAGGTCCCTTACATTCCTTGTGAGTTGTATTCCTTGGTGTTTTATTCATGAAGTCCTTGCCTACTCCTATGTCCTGAATGGTTTTGCCTAGATTTTCTTCTAGGGTTTTTATGGTGTCAGGTCTTATGTTTAAGTCTTTAATCCATCTGGAGTTAATTTTAGTGTAAGGTGTCAGGAAGGGGTCCAGTTTCTGCTTTCTGCACATGGCTAGCCAGTTTTCCCAACACCATTTATTAAATAGGAATCCTTTCCCATTGCTTGTTTTTGTCTGGTTTATCAAAGATAATATGGTTGTAGATATGTTGTGTTGCCTCCGATGCTTCTGTTCTGTTCCATTGGTCTATATCTCTGTTTTGGTACCAGTACCATGCTGTTTTGATTACTGTAGCCTTGTAGTATAGTTTGAAGTCTGGTAGTGTGATGCCTCCGCTGTGTTCTTTTTGCTTAGAATTGACTTGGCTATGCGGCTCTTTTTGGTTCCATATGAAATTCATGGTGGTTTTTTCCAGTTCTGTGAAGAAATTCAATGGTAGTTTGATGGGGATAGCATTGATTGTGTAAATTACTTTGGGCAGTATAGCCATTTTCACGATATTGATTCTTCCTAACCACGAACATGGAATGTTTCTCCATCTGTTTGTGT
Organism: Saguinus midas; assembly: GCA_021498475.1. Taxonomy (NCBI): domain Eukaryota; kingdom Metazoa; phylum Chordata; class Mammalia; order Primates; family Cebidae; genus Saguinus; species Saguinus midas. The sequence goes on along the minus strand of CM038409.1, from coordinate 55,888,815 downwards.
CCTCTTATTTCGTTGAGCAGTGGTTTGTAGTTTTCCTTAAAGAGGTCCCTTACATTCCTTGTGAGTTGTATTCCTAGGTATTTTATTTTCTTTGTAGCAACTGTGAATGGCAGTTCGTTCTTGATTTGGTTCTCTTTAAGTCTGTTATTGGTGTATAGGAATGCTTGTGATTTTTGAACATTGATTTTATATCCTGAGACTTTGCTGAAGTTGCTTATCAGTTGCAGGAGCTTTTGGGCTGAGGTGATGGGGTCTTCTAGGTATACTATCATGTCGTCTGCAAATAGAGACAATTTGGCTTCCACCTTTCCTATTTGAATACCCTTTATTTCTTTTTCTTGCCTGATTGCTCTGGCTAGAACTTCCAGTACTATGTTGAATAGGAGTGGTGAGAGAGGGCATCCTTGTCAAGTGCCAGATTTCAAAGGGAATGCTTCCAGTTTTTGCCCATTAAGTATGATATTGGCTGTTGGTTTGTCATAAATAGCTTTTATTACTTTGAGATATGTTCCATCAATACCAAGTTTATTGAGGGTTTTTAGCATAAAGGGCTGTTGAATTTTGTCAAATGCCTTCTCTGCGTCAATTGAGATAATCATGTGGTTTTTGTTTTTGCTTCTGTTTATGTGGTGAATTACATTTATAGACTTGCGTATGTTGAACCAGCCTTGCATCCCCGGGATGAATCCTACTTGATCATGATGGATAAGTTTTTAATGTGCTGTTGCAATCGGTTTGCCAGTATTTTATTGAAGATTTTTGCATCTATGTTCATCATGGATATTGGCCTGAAGTTTTCTTTTCTTGTTGAGTCTCTGCCAGGTTTTGGTATCAGGATGATGTTGGTCTCATAAAATGATTTGGGAAGGTTCCTCTTTTGGATTATTTGGAATAGTTTCAGAAGGAATGGTACCAGATCCTCTTGTGTGTCTGGTAGAATTCAGCTGTGAACCCATCTGGACCTGGGCTTTTTGTGTGGTAGGCTCTTAATTGCTGCCTCAACTTCAGACCTTGTTATTGGTCTATTCATAGTTTCGGCTTCCTCCTGGTTTAGGCTTGGGAGGACACAGGCGTCCAGGAATTTATCCATTTCTTCCTGATTTACTAGTTTATGTGCATAGAGTTGTTTGTAGTATTCTCTGATGATGGTTTGAATTTCTGTGGAATCTGTGGTGATTTCCTTTATCGCTTTTTTATTGCATCTATTTGGTTGTTCTCTTTTCTTTTTATCAGTCTGGCTAGTGGTCTGTCTATTTTGTTGATCTTTTCAAAAACCAGCTCTTAGATTTATTGATTTTTGAAGGGTTTTTCTTGTCTCTATCTCCTTCAGTTCTGCTCTGATCTTAGTTATTTCTTGTCTTCGGCTAGGTTTTGAGCTTTTTGATCTTGCTCCTCTAGCTCTTTCAATTTTGATGATAGGGTGTCAATTTTGGATCTCTCCACTCTTCTCATGTGGGCACTTATTGCTATATATTTTCCTCTACAGACTGCTTTAAATGTGTCCCAGAGATTCTGGTACGTTGTGTCTTCATTCTCGTTGGTTTCAAAGAACTTCTTTATTTCTGCCTTCATTTCATTGTTTATCCAATCAACATTCAAGAGCCAGTTGTTCAGTTTCCATGAAGCTGTGTGGTTCTGAGTTATTTTCTGAATTCTGAGTTCCAACTTGATTGCACTATGGTCTGAGAGACTGTTTGTTATGATTTCAGTTGTTTTGCATTTGCTGAGGAGTGCTTTACTTCCAATTATGTGGTCAATTTTGGAGTAGGTGTGATGTGGTGCTGAGAAGAATGTATATTCTGTGGATTTGGGGTGGAGAGTTCTGTAAATGTCTATCAGGTTTGCTTGTTCCAGGTCTGAGTTCAAGTCCTGGATATCCTTGTTAATTTTCTGTCTGGTTGATCTGTCTGCTATTGACAGTGGAGTGTTAAAGTCTCCCACTATTATTGTGTGGAGTCCAAGTCTCTTTGTAAGTCATTAAGAACTTGCCTTATATATCTGGATGCTCCTGCATTGGGTCCATATATATTTAGAATTGTTAGCTCTTCTTGTTGTATCGATCCTTTTACCATTATGTAATGACCTTCTTGTCCCTTTTGATCTTTGTTGCTTTAAAGTCTATTTTATCAGAGATGAGAATTGCAACTCCTGCTTTTTTTGCTCTCCATTTGCTTGGTAAATCTTCCTCCATCCTTTATTTTGAGCCTTTGTGTATCTTTGTATGTGAGGTGGGTTTCCTGGATACAGCACACCGATGGGTTTTGGTTTTTATCCAATTTGCCAGTCTGTGTCTTTTGATTGGTGCATTTAGCCCATTTACATTTAGGGTTAATCTTGTTATGTGTGAGTTTGATACTGCCATTTTGATGCTAGCTGGCTGTTTTGCCCATTGGTTCATGTAGATTCTTCATTTTGTTGATGGTCTTTAGCATTTGGTATGCTTTTAGGATGGCTTGTACTGGTTGTTTCTATGTGTAGTGCCTCTTTCAGGAGCTTTGTAAAGCAGGCCTAGTGGTGACAAAATCTCTGAGTACTTGCTTGTTTATGAAGGATTTTATTTTTCCTTCACTTATGAAGCTCAGTTTGGCTGGATATGAAATTCTGGGTTGAAAGTTCTTTTCTTTAAGGATGTTGAATATTGGCCCCCACTGTCTTCTGGCTTGTAGTGTCTCCGCCGAGAGATCTGCTGTGAGTCTGATGGGCTTCCCTTTGTGGGTGACCCGACCTTTCTCTCTGGCTGTCCTTAGTATTTTCTCCTTTATTTCATCCCTGGTGAATCTGACCATTATGTTCCTTGGGGTTGCTCTTCTTGCGGAGTATCTTTGTGGTGTTTTCCATATTTCCTGGAGTTGAGTATTGACCTGTCTTGCTAGGTTGGGGAAATTTTCCTGGATAATATCCTGAAGAGTGTTTTCCAGCTTGGATTCATTCTCTTCATCACATTCTGGTACACCTATCAAACGTAGGTTGGGTCTCTTCACATAGTCCCACATTTCTTGGAGATTTTGTTCATTCCTTTTTGTGCTTTTTTCTTTAATCTTGGTTTCACGTTTTATTTCATTGAGTTGATCTTCAACTTCTGATATTCTTTCTTCTGCTTGGTCAATTCGGCTGTTGAAACTTGTGCATGCTTCACGAAGTTCTCGTGTTGTGTTTTTCAGCTCCTTCAATTCATTCATATTTCTCTCTAAGTTGTCCATTCTTGTTATCAATTCCTCGAATCTTTTTTCAAATCTTTTTCAAGGTTCTTAGTTTCTTTGCACTGATTTAGAACATGTTCTTTTAGCTCAATGAAGTTTCTCATTATCCACTTTCTGAAGTCTGATTCCGTCATTTCGTCACATTCATTCTTCATCCAGGTTGTTTCCCTTGCTGGTGAGGAATTTTGGTCCTTTTTAGGAGGTGAGGTGTTTTGGTTTTGGGCGTTTTCCTCCCTTTTGCGCTGGTTTCTTTCCATCTTTATGGATTTATCCTCCTGTCGTCTTAGTAGTTGCTGATTTTTCAATTGGGTCTTTTTGTGGATGCTAAGATTGCTGATGGTGAAGTATTTCTGTTACTTAGTTTTCTTTCTAATGGTCTAACCCCTCTGCTATATGAGTGCTGAGGTCCACTCCATGCCCTGCTTGTGTGGAGTATACCTGTAGCAGTTGTGGAACAGTGACGGATGATACCAGTTTCTTTTTCTGCTGTCTTTGTTCCAGAATGATGCCCACCAAATGTCAGTTTGATTAGTCCTTTCTTGGGGTGACTCTTTGGATGTACAGGGGTCAGGGAGCTGCTTAAGGAGATGGTCTGTGCTTTATGGTAGCTCCAGTGCTGACCTGTGAGCTCCTTTGTTCATTCACGTTTGTTGGGAGGTTGTTTATGTCTGCTGCAATAGAACTCATAAAACACCACCCTTTCCCCCGCCTTAGATGCTCTGTCTCTGGTTTTTGTGGCTTTCTTTATGAGTATCTGTTGCACTGTCTTGCCCCACTAGGTGGCAATCTATTCACTATTTGCCTGCTGGGCTCTGACCTGCTAGCGTGGATCCGCTCTGTTGCTGCTGGGCTCCCTTCTGCTGTGGAGCGCTTCTGGCGGAGTCTCTCTGTTATGGCAGGTTGCCTCAGCAACGGCAGGCTGCGTCAGCCCTGGGCGGTACTTCAGTAGGGGCGGATTGCATCAGCAATCGTGGATGCCCCTCCCTCACCGGGCTGCACCGTCCTAGATGCCAGCAGCAAAACTCTCAGCCCCAAGCCTCTCCAGTCACCACCCTGCTTGTTCTTGTGAGGGTGGGACCGCCGAGCTTGATCACCCAGCTCCCTGCCTCAGAGTCCGTCCTCTCTCTCTCTCTCACTCCCTCTCCACAAGGTGAAAGGTCGACTCTCTCACTGGCGCCCCAGTAGCCTGCCGATAGGGCACTGGGATCCATGCGATCTCCCATGCCACTGCCCACTGCACCGGCTCAGATCACGTTTCCCAGGAAACTCCTTTTCTGGCTCACTGTCCAAGTCCCATTCAAACAGATGGACATGCCAATCTGCCCTTCCAAATCTCAGATTGCCGGTTTAACAGGGCACCCAGACCCGTGAGTTCCATCCGGGGTCCCACTGCTGTGCCGCCAAAGCGGCCGTGTGAGCCGGCTGCATTAGCCGGCAAAGCATCTCCTGTCTCTCCCACACCTGGGACTTTCAACGCTCTGTGGGCAAAAAAGGTCCATCCGAGAATGTGGCTAGGACTCACCCTCTGCACCTTCACTGAGAGCTGCAATCCTGAGTTGCTTCTACGACACCATCTTGAGAGTCTCCCCTACTCAAAAGTTTCTTCAAGCCTTGGGCCATGAGAGGAGCTGATGGCAGCTTTATTGGGCCTCTGCCAACAATAAGGAAAGAAAAAGTCCCACTCATACTGTACATTATCACTGGAGGCTGAGCCCCATAAGTAAATACTGGTGTATTTATAAATACCTCCCTCAATATGTGTCATGGATTACATACTCACAGTGTTTCAACTGAACTCTGTGGTTGAGTAGGGACAGTTCTTTCCCAGAAGCACTAAATCTGCTTTTGGGGTTCCACAAGGTGACTCAGAGACTGCAGTATGCCAAGAGGCTGCTTGGTCCAGTCTCTCACATTATTCTGTTACTAGATGTGTACTGTCTAATGTGTATACCATACACACAGGAGGCATGCAACTCAAAGCTATCCTTCCAGATGTTCAGAAATTATATTCATGGATAAAGAGAAGAAAAAGAAACTACAATAAATAAATGGATCTAGCCTGCTCCTTCAGTATATTAAGAGTTAGGATTTTCTTATGTTTGGAAATGCAATATTTCTTATGGGAGCCAAAACATCTTGGTGACTGCCCTTTTCTAGTGATGTGACAATGGAAAATCCCCTTAACTTCTTTATCACTCAGGTTCCTCAACTTTATAATAAGGATAATAAATACTAGTCTATATTACAAAGTGGATGCTGTCTGTATTGAATTATAAAATTTGTACAAACAGCTCAGTAGTTAACCATAAACACTATAAATGTTAACTATTGTTATTGTCACTGTAATTGAGGTCTTTATCTACTTAAAATGCAAATTATGGGTGTCTTATGATTTGGGATTTGACCTCAGGATATATATTGTCTGGTTAAAAACATATAGACTACATTCAGTTAACCAAGGAATCATTTTAGACATATGGGAAGGCATACACTAGTTTGTATTACATAAACTAGAAAGGAATTAATGAGGTGGTTGAGTTCAGTCCAATGTTATTTGTAAACTGACCCAGTTTAGCAGTTTGATGAGAAAGAGGCTTGATTATGAGGCTTAACTAAAATTTAAGAACTATTTGTGGCTTTTTTTTTTACCAGCCTGATTCCTGTTCCCCCGTAACTCAGAATGCTTTGCTCCAGAGCTGTTGCCAGCCTCAGAGGACATGGCGAATAGTTGATGCTGATGTGCATATTCTCCCTTCTCCTCTTTCCAGCACCCACATCTTGTGCTGCCCACCTGCCTAATACTCTGTTCTTATCAGTCCTACCAGTCGTCATTTTGCCTGAGACCTTCATGGACTCAACATCTCCGCCCAGCCTGAATGTGATATCATTGTGACTTGGCAACTTCACGTTAGTAAATCCAAATTCCCCAAGCAGTCAAGGGCAGGCATGGTCCTAGAGTCTGATGGTTATTGAGCTGTCAGAAAGAGCATGAGACTGTGGTCCATATTCATCCTGTCCTCACATTCCTTCTGACTGAAACCACAGTCACAGAAAGCAAAGCAAAAATAATTCTCATTGTCAAATACTGATCAATACCTTTGTAGTAGCCTGTCCAGAATATACCTGCCAACTATCAGAGTCAAGAATAATTTCGTGGAATTTTAGAATCCCTAACGAGAGCTCGTCTCTCATTCTCTCCTAAAATTTACATTTCTGCCATCACCAGAAATGAAAATCAAAAACAAAACAAAACAAAAAAGCCATAGCCAAGCATGGTGGTGTCTGCTTGTAGCCCCAACTACCCTGAACACTAAGGTGGGAAAATCGCTTTAGCCCAGGAGTTTGAAACCAGCCTGTTCAACATAGTGAGACCCTATCTCTCCAAAAAAAATTGTAAAGCCCATGTTCATAAACTCATGTGACTTACTATAACTGTATCCCCAAAAGATAATTTTGTTACCCTGAAAACTTCAGGTAACAATACTTTTCCTGATGAGTCTGTCCTTTTCCTTTCCTTTCTTTCTTCCTACCTTTGGGTGTAACCCACACTTTTCTAATGTTATTTGTGCCCATAGAAACAGCTTATGTTAAGATTTTTATGAGATCCTTGCCCAGTCCATGTATATTAGTCCATGAACTGTATGCTCAGTATTTTCTATCTAAATTGTTCACTGCTGACTGATTTAACAGGCACACTGTGTTCTAGCTTAAACATTATAAAGGGGAGTGAGAATGTCTTCTTACATTGGAATATAATTTATAACTTATCAATTGCTCACCATTGAAATTGTTATTTACTTCATGGCTCATTACAGATAAAATGAAATATTTTGTTTAGCATCTGTGGAATAGCAATAATTCTATCTGCTTGAATATGTCTCTATTAGGACTTGCCAAAAATAGAAGGTATTATCAACTAGATGTATCCTACCCTATTCTATTTTATTATTTGGCAGTATATGCATGAGTTCATTTTATGATTTTCCAAAATCTATCAGTGATAAGAAAACTATTAAACTGCTTTTGAATTTCCAATTAGAGTTCTTTTTCTACTGAATTGTATTCTCATTAGGCTACTTCACTCACCAAAACATCTTTCCATCATATATAAATTCTAACAAAACTAAGTTTGAACTATACTTACCCTTTAAATTATAAGGTTAATTGTAAATTTTTCACCATCCTTTTAATATGGCAAAACTTACTGAGAGGTGAAGAATCAGTTAAATTTAAAATTTTTTAAAATTAGGAATCATCAGGGCAGCTGAGACCTAAATAAGCCATTTTTTATATTATTTTGATAAAAATCTATTTGCTCCAAGCAGACTGCCCTTGCCTGCCTGCAGGGCTTAGTGAGTGGAGCACAGACAGTATGTAAATGCTCCTGAGGACCCTTTGGTAGAACACAACTGCACAAGAATGCCCAGTGGCTCTAGGAAGAGTGTAGAAATTAGCTTTATTTACACAGTTACTCATCTTTATTTCCTAAGTTGACCTAAGCAATTCAAACACATTTCTAAGACAAAAACTAGAAATTAGCATTCTGACCAGAATGTCAAAAAAAAGTCAAAGTAAAAGAAATGAATGAGGAGTATAGTAGAATTATAAGTTAGCCAAATTTATGAAGATAATTAAAAGAGTGAGTGAAACCAAAATTAAATTATCTGCCTCTGGTGTGTAAATCAATAGGGTATAGACACTTTTGCTTATCTCTTATGTTTATTTCAATGGACTTCTGGTTTTGACTATTTTCTTTTAAAAAACTTTATAAAGTCTCACAGTGTGGTTTGGAAGCAATTCTTAGAAATCTGAATGGGCAAATCTTTGGCTCAGCAATTTCATTCTGAAAATATATTCAAAGAAATATATTAACAAAGAGTACAAGTGTGGTTATGTTTGGGTGATGCAATTATGAGTAATCATTTTTTTATTTTTGATTGTCTTTAAAACTTTTTAAAATTACTTTTAAATTACAAAACCAATGCATGCTTATAGCTAAAAATTGCAGAGGCTTATATTTCCAATAGCAAAAAATTGAAAACTGCAGATTCATTAATAATGTGTTGATAAAACAAATTGTGTGCTCATATTGTGAACGTAATAATCATATGATTCTATTTGAACTGACAAAGAATAAGACCAAAGAAAATATATTAATGGAAAAAAAAATTGTAGAATAGTAGAAATCCCATTAATGTAAGAAAAATGTGTGTTGTAAATGTTCAGATGTATGTACGTATGTGTAAACACATAGAGAGGTGTTTATGAGGACATAGTCCTAAGTGATCATTGCTAAGGAAGACTGTGAGATTTGAAGAGTTAGAATAGAGATGGGAGGGTAGAAAATTGGGAGAGGGTTCATAAGGGACATTTAGTTTCTGCTCTATAAGCCTCTGCAATTTTTAGCAATAAGCATGCGTTACTTTTGTAATTTAAAAGTAATTTTAAAAAGTTTTAAAGACAATCAAAAATAAAAAAAGATTACTCATAATTGCATTACCCAAACATGACAATTTTCATTTATATGTATTGCCTCCCAAGCTTTTAATATGGGCTTAAGTATAGAAAAAATATAAAATATAAAATTTCAAAATTACATAATAAGAATATTGCTTTATGGTCATTATAACTTTGAATGTTATAGATTTGATGTAAACTACATGACTACAGTATATGAATTGCCATTTTGAGGCAAATAGCTATCATGTGGTATTAATGCATATACATACAGTTATCGTACCAGAATGTAATCAACCATTTTATAGGTACATATGTTAGCTTTTTTGGATTTTATGCTGTTCTCATAGACAATGCAGAAAAAAAATTAGTTTATAATATGTTCTCTTTGGATTATATCTTTAAGGAAAATTATAGGTAGCAAAGTTATTAAATTAAACAAGAATTTAAACATTGCATGACTCTTAATATACATTGCTAATTTCCTTTACAAAAGTAGAGTTTTAACCTGACAAAAGGATAATTATTTCTGATTAATTATGTAATCCTTACTTTTTTTCCTTTAAAAACCTTTGTCAGCCAGATGCAGTGGCTCACGCTTGTAATCCCATGAGGTGATGAGGAGACCAGCCTAACCAATATGGTAAAACCCTGTCTCTACTAAAAACACAAAATTTATCTGGCCATGGTGGTGGTGTGTGCCTGTAATCTCAGCTGCTTGAAAGGCTGAGGAAGGGGAGGTTGCAGTGAGCAGAGGTTGGGTCATTGTACTCCTGCCTGTGAAAGAGAGCGAGACTATCTCAAAAACAAACAGATAAACAACATTTGTTGCAGGCTGAGCAACATGGCAAAACCCCATATATACAAAAACTGCAAAAAATAGCTGGGAAAAGTAGTGTATGCCTATGGTTCCAGTGCCTTGGAGGATGAAGCAGGAGAATCACTTGAGGCCTGGGTGTTGAGGCTACAGTGAGCGGTAATCACCATCTCACTCCAGTTAGAATGGTGATCATTAAAAAACCTGGAGACAGCAGATGCTGGAGAGGATGTGGAGAAATAGGAACACTCTTACACTGTTGGTGGGAATGTAAATTAGTAAAACCATTGTGGAAGACAGGGTGGCAATTCCTCAAGGCCTTAGAAATAGAAACTCCATTTGACCCAGCATTCTCATTACTGGGTATATATACAAAGGACTATAAATCGTTCTACTATAAGGACACATGCACACGAATGTTCATTGCAGCACTGTTTACAATAGCAAAGACCTGGAACCAACCCAAATGCCCATCGATGATAGACTGGAATGGGAAAATGTGGCACATATACACCATGGAATACTATGCAGCAATCAAAAATGACGACTTCATGTCCTTTGTAGGGACATGGATGAATCTGGAGAACATCATTCTCAGGAAACTGAGACAAGAACAGTAGATGAAATACCGCATATTCTCACTCACAGTTGGGTGATGAAAAACGAGAACACATGGACACAGGGAATGGTGTACTACACACTGGGGTCTATTGAGGGGAATAGGGGAGGGACAGCGAAGGGGGAGCTGGGGAGGGATAGCCTGGGGAGAAATGCCGAATGTGGGTGAAGGGGAGGAAGGCAGTAAAACACACTGCCATGTGTGTACCTATGCAACTATCTTGCATGCTCTGCACATGTACCCCAAAAACCTAAAATGCAATAAAAAAGCGTGTTACTGGCCCCACCTCCTGATTCATGGGCCTTTCTGCTAGTGCTGCCATGTGCCCTGGCTTTCATGGAGTTATTGCAGAGCCTACACTTTTGTTATGGTTTGTGTCTGTTTGTGTTTTTATAGAATCAAATCTGTGCAGTAGGCTTTCTTTCTTCTTTTTTTTCTTTTTTGTGATATAGCGTGTCCCTCTGTTGTCCAGGCTGGAGTGCAGTGGTGTGATATCAGTTCACTGCAGCCTTGGCCTCCTGGGTTCAAATGATTCTACCACCTCAGCCTCCTGAGTAGCTGAGATCACAGGCACCTGCCAGCATACCTGGCTAATTTTTGCATTTTTGTAAAGATGGGGTTTCACCTTATTGGCCCGGCTGGTCTTGAACTCCTGACCTCAGGTGATCTGGCCACCTCAGCCTCCAAAAATGCTGGGATTCCAGATGTGAGCCACCGTTTCCAGCCTTTCTCAGTTTTGTAAATGCTCTCAACTGGGTACACAAATGTCAGTATTGAAAATGCTCTCACAATACTTGGGTGCAGCAGGAGGAAGGGGTGGGGTGGGCTGTGGGCCATGGGAGCCTGTTGAGCACCGTTCTATTTTGTCCAGAAGACCCTGCAGTTCAAGGCCACCTGATGGAGTGCCTGGAGACCATCCTGAACAAAACCCAAAAACCACCCAAATCGAAGAAGGTCCATCACTTCAACATCAAGAATGGTATGCTCTTTGAGGTCATAAGCTTAATCATTCACCACGACAAATGGGTCAACTGTCTGAGAAGACACCTTCACCTTGTGCACACGCACATGCTTTTTCTCACTGGCATGAGACTGGGCAGATCATGCCTACTTAGTTTATCTGGTCCACGGGCCTCCCCTTCATTCTGCCTGTGTGCTCCCTGCTGGACCCCTTTCTTCTTTCTCTGCAGCCAGCCCCTCCTGCTCTGAGCTCACCATGGATTGCTTAGCTTACTGTGTTCTCATCCCCGACATGCCTTCTCCCCCTTCCCTGAGCATCCCCACTCCTGATGGGCCTCTCATGTGATGGAATAGAGAGAAGACAAGGAGGGTGGGAGGTGTGTGCACACGTGTCCTGTGGCTTTTCTGGGTGTGAAGCTGCATTTGGTGGGTCCAGAGTGCAAGGGCAGTGCTGGAGACAGCCATGCTCATCCACACAGAGCAGAGACACAGGGTGGGTGGCCACAGTGCAAGCTGGAGGGTCTGCCTCCTCTATCCCCACTCCTTTTCTGCTCAGCTCCTGCGATGCAGTGCTTGTTGTCTGGCATGTGTCTGACATGTGGTGCTGTGCTTTAGGGTCCTGTGGGAATGAGATGGCAGCTCCCAGAAGGTTCCTGATAACCAGGGAACATGCCAGGCTGTGGGCAGTGGCTCTGTACAGCTAGTGTGGGTACCACCAATTGGCTACTGTAGCATTTTTACAAATTTAATTTTGCATGATAAAAATGCAGTCTTAGAGTCATGCTTCAGAATTGGGAGATGTTAAAACTGAAATTTCCCATTTTAGAGAAAGCTCTGTTGTTACACGGGGAGAAGCCACATCCTGAGGAGACAGTAGAGTCAGGGTGGCAGCCATGCTCCCCTACTCCTCAGCTTTCTCTCTGCCCTGGGCTAGTGCCTCTGGCTAACAGGCCATTAGAGGTCACAGCTTGACTGGCCTCCCACGGGCCTGATGCAGATTGAGGCTCAGGAGGTGCTGGGAAGGCTCTAGTGGACACACGGGCTGTGACTCTCACTGTGGGAAACCACAGAATTGATGCAATATAGATGTCAGGGTTAGGAGTCAGGCGTCTGCATTCAGGGAGGCCCTCGGATTTCCACCTGAGGAGCACAGTGGTGGTGAGTGTGGTGTGACTTTGCTGTCTGCCATTTGGACCCGTCAGGGAATGCGGGTTCTGTCCAGTTTGTGTTGCATGTATTGAGCAACCCCCCACTTCTGCTCCCTCCACACAGTGAGCTGAACCTGCTCGTCCACACTGGCAACCAGCTGGGCCAGTTCCTGCAGCACTGGGAGACCAACCTGCACTACCTGGCCCTGGAGAGCATGTGCACACTGGCCAGCTCTGAGTTCTCTCACAAGGCCATTAAGACACATGTTGAGATGGTCATCAATGCCCTGAAGTCAAGTCCCTGTCCTTGGGGTCTGCTCAATCCCTGTGCAGGTGCCATGGGTCTTCCCATGAAGGCTTGGAGATGCAGTGCTTCCTGGCTCCCCACAGAGATGGAGGTGGTGTTGGTGCTGCTGGCCTCCACTTGACACCTTCTCTCAGGAGGGCATGACACTGTTCAGGGCCACACTGCCTCCTGGCTATGTTGAGCACAGGGAGAGTGCTGCCATGAGCAGGCCCCCAGGTACCATCCTGAATGTGCACAGTCCCAACAAGTAGAAATGGTTCTTTTTGGTAGAAATATTAATTTTTTTACCCTATCTCCAAGAAAACCCCTCTTTTGCAAAGAAAATTTACTTTTTTCAAGGATTAAAATTTTAGAGTTGGAAGAGCCCAGTTGAGGTTGTCTGTTGCCAGCCTTTGTGAGTCTTTAGAGTGGCCCCTGAGGGTTTTCTCCATGTGAGGTCGCCCACGGCATGTCCATCACATTCCCTGTCTGAGCCAGCCTTGGACTGTGGCAGGACTGCTCCCACTGCCACTATGTGTCTGCGTGCAGCTCATGGGCATCCCGGGTGGCATACAAGGGCTCATGGTGGCATTTGGTCTTCTGGATTCTTCTTGGTCTTGGTTGGTGTGTGTTTTACTTTCTGTTGTCAGAAAGTCTGACACTCCTTTGCACACAGCCAGCACTAGGGCTGCTGGTGGCCACTTCCCTGTCCTTTGCTGGTAGCATAGCTGTGCAGGCCTCAGGCTTTCTTATGCTGTAGATCCTCTGGGGGGCTCATAAACTCAGGCTCCAGGTTTGGGTATGAGAACCTGGGACAGCTCCACAGCAGTGCCAAAGGCAGTGTGGTCTTTGGCTTCACAGAGAAAAGGCCTTGATGGCCCACACCAGGCAGTGCACTCACTTCTGTGGTCTCTTACCCTGTGCCTTGTTCTTAAGACCAATGGGGACATGAGCGTGCAGCAGTGGGCCACGGACCTCCTCTATGCCATGTGTGACCACAGCAATGCCCCACAGATTGTGGCCGAGATGCTGATCTATCTGGAGATGGCCAACTACTTTATCTGAGAAGATATTGTGAGTTCTGGTGGCCTCTGAGTCCTCTCACGTCACAGACATGAATCTCACTGCAGGATTTCCTTAGTGCTCTGTGATTCTGTCCAGCAGGGCTTGGCTGAGAACCCATGAGATGCTGGATATAAGGCTCCTCTGCCTCTGTGTTTTAGTTCACATTTTCAAGCTGGGTGTGGTCCCAGCTTACAGAGGCTGAGGTGGAAGGATCACCTGAGGCCAGGAGGTTGAGGCTTCAGTGAGCTGAGATCATGTCACTGCACTCCAGGCTGGGCAACACAGTGAGACCCTGTCTTAAAATAATTAGCATTTTTGGTGGAGTCATTTGGTCTTGAAGGTAACTAAAATGCTGCCCGTGTGCGGCTTATCTGGCCTGCCTGTTCTTTTGGTGGTGGCACTGCAGCCCCAGGTCTGAGTGAGGCTGCAGCACCTATGCTGGGGCTGCACAAATCAGGACTAGTCTGGGCAGAATTCTTCCTAACTGTGTTGCATTCAAGCCTCTGAATTAATCCTTCCTGGCTTAGCTTATGTGTGTATGTCTCTTGATCTTTGGAGGGATGTGATCTAGGCCATAGCTTAGTTTCCTGTGTTGTTTTTATCACAGAGTAGGTGTGAACACCTGCCAGATGGCTGAAGGCTGAGCATGACTGAAAACCTGAGGGCAGAAACCCTTGTGTATGCCACATGGTCAGCAGAGAAGAGGGCCTGAGGCCTCTACCATGCTCACAGGCCTCTCAGGCTCACTGTGTCTGTGGATGGTGGGGTTTAAGGGGGACCCATGTGTCCTCATGGGAGACTGACCACTGTCACCAGCCAGGTCCACAGCTTCTGGTTGGGGCTAAGCCTGTGCCTCCGTTGTATAGAAAGTGCTTTGTTATTTGTCTTTTTGAGCAAAGTGCAGCTTGAGTCCTCCTTGGGAGCTTTTCCAAGAGTCAGGGTTGGAGCTGGTGGCAGTTGACCAGGTTGCCCTGGGCAGGTGTGCATGGTCATGCCCAGGTGAGAGACTCTTAGGTTTTCAAGGATCTTTGAGTAAACAGAGGGTCCTGGGTGCCAAAATGACCACAGACTGAGCTTTAGTGAGGTGCTGAACCTACAGAGAGCAGGGGCCTGGAAGCAGCTCTCTCGCTGGACTGTCCACCCTTCAAAACAGTGGGCCTGTGTGGGTGAGGGGGATGGGAGAGTGGTGGGCAGACTCCTGGCAGGAGGCCCCAAGGGCAGGCCCCATGGGATGGGTTTGGTGTAGCACAGGGCTGAGCATGTTCTGTTTGTGGAGTGGCCAGGCAGGTGCTTGTTGACTATGGCCAGGGGTCCCTGTCTTGCCTGGCTGGGACAGTGTGGCCTGGTCTCAACACCTGTGGTGGGGTGGGGCTGGCTCTGGGGCTGGCTATCACAGGAGCCTCATTCCTGATCATCCTGAGTGTTCTGAGCAGACAGAAGGAGACAGAAGCAAAATCTGCTGTTGCACAGATTTTGAGGTCCTGGGCATTCGTCAGCCCAGTGTTTGCTCTCACCCTTCTGTGATGAGTGACAATCCTGAGCCGGCTCCTGCTGTGGGGAGTAAGACAGATGTGATGAGTGACCTCAGCTGCTCCTGTTGTGAGGAGTAAGACAGGTGTGATGAGCGGTGACCTCACGGCTCCTGCTGTGGGGAGTAAGACAAGTGCTGTGTCTCAGCTCGAGTGGTGCTCCCCACACCCCATTCCTTCAGCCAGGCATGGCAGTGTGTTCTTTGTGGCTGTGCTAGGTGCTGGGTGTCCACATGGGACCTGGCCCACTCCTCCTACTCTGCACCTTTCCATCTGTGGAGGGGCATGGATTAAGAGCAGGGCCAAGGATCTCTGTGCTGTAGGAGGGATGGCTGGAGGAAGTGCTCCATGTTCTGGGGCCTCAGGGGCATTACACTCTGGAGGCTGTGTGGACTTCTGCAGGAAATGGGAGGGGCCTGGTCTGGAGAGGATGATGTGCAGGGATACCACCGGGAGGGCAGAGCAGCAGTTTGTGGAGGAGTGGTGGGTGGCTCAGCACAGGGTGGGGAGCAGGGCATGTGAGACGGGTAGAGGGGTGTGTGGGAACCCTGCCAGTGAGGCATGAGGGCCCTTGTTCACAGCCCCGGGCTGAGGCAGGGCTCAGAGGCAATGCATTTTGGAATGATGCTCTGGAAGTATCATGGAGTTTGGGGTCCAGGCTCCAGGGAGGGACTCTAGGGGAGGCACAGTCATCAGCATCTGAGAGGCCAACAGCAGGGTGTGGGGAAGGGTGACAGGGCATGGGAGGGGGTGGCAGGGCATGGGAGTGGATGGCAGGGCATGGGAAGGGGCTGCAGGGCATTTGGGGGTGTCCTCGGAGGTGTGTGGTCTTGATGCCTGCCAGCATTGGTGTTGGCAGCTGGTGCTGTTGGAGGGGCTTGGTGCAAGAGGTGACTTTGGGAAGATGAATTTGGTGTTGGACAGCCTGGCAGAGCTTCATGCATGTGGCTGCCATGTGGGTGTGGGCTGGACAGGCACCTCTGGCTGCCTGGGGTAAAGGAGTGTTGGGTCTCCCATGAGAGTGAGCCAGAGAGGGGAAGAAGGGAGACCCCAGGTGAGACTCACAGGAAAGATTGGCCAGAGCAGGAGGAAACCATCAGAGAAGTGGCTGCCAGGACCCCAGGGTGGCACAGTCAGAGGGCTCAGCAGCCAGGTGCTGGGCTTCAGGAGAGGAGGGCCCAGGCGGGAGATGGCCTGGCTGCGGCCAGGTGCTGGGGCTTTGGGAGAGGAGGCCCAGGTGGGAGATGGCCTGGCTGCGGCCAGGTGCTGGGGCTTCAGGAGAGGAGGTCCCAGGTGGGAGATGGCCTGGCTGGGGCTAGGTCCTGAGGCTTCAGGAGAGGAAGGCCCAGGTGGGAGATGGCCTGGCTGTAGCCATTGCCACCTGTGCACTGGGCTCTGCCTTTTCCTGGAATTCAGGCTGGCTTTACTTGCTTAAGTCAGGGAATGTTAAACTTTTTGGGCCCCTGACCTTTTTCTGAGAATCTAGTGCAAGCTCCTTATGTGTCCCAGACTTTTGTAGACACATAGGCGCTTCTGAAACCCTCACTTTGATGTTGGGTGATAGTTTGGTTTTGGGATTGCCATGGCCTGCAGGTGTCCACTCTCAGCTGCCAATCACCTGCAGGTGCTGAAGGTCTCCATCCTGGCCGAGAAGTATGCGTGGACTACACCTAGTACGTGGACACCATCTTGAACTTGATCTGAATCACTGGCAATTACGTGAGTGAAGAGGTGTGGTACCGAGTCATTCAGATCATCATCAACCAGGACGATGTGCAGGGCTATGCAGCCAAGACCATGTTCAAGGTATGGCCCACAGAACTGCCAGGAAGTTTGGGATGGGGGAGTCATGGAAGGTGAGTGGTGGTCCCAGCCCCCCTGGGTGAAGGTACTGGGGGCTGTGGCTGACCTCTCATGCCTCTCAGCTCTTCCCTGAGGCTCTGGCTCCTCTGATGCTGGTGTCCCTGGCTGAGTCCATTTCTTCTTACCCTGATTTTCAAACTGTGGCTCTCTGGGGCCACCTGAGAGCTGGCCTCCCATTGTGTGAGAGCATGCTGTGCCTGCAGAGAGGGGTGTGCCTGTCCATGGAGAGGATTAGGCCACCGGGGTGGTGTGCCATGAGGGTGATAGCAGAACCTACCTGGCCACAGCCTGTTCAGGACACTGCAGCTCCCTCCAGGGTAGGCCAGTGGGTGGCAGCCTCTGGCTCCTTGTTGCTGACATAGGACCTGAGGTGCTGCAGGAAGGTGGGTGGGGGTTGGGAGGGTGCACTTGGACTGCAGTTTCCAGGAAGCTGAGGGCTGCTGCTGGCGTGGGGTGCAGCCTGCCGGGAAGTGCCTGCCTCGCCTTCACTGGCCACATGGCTGCCATGCCCCTCATTGTGTTTGTGGCTTCGCAGGCTCTTCAGGCTCCCGCGTGCCGTGAGAACCTGGTCAAAGTGGGTGGCTACATCCTGGGGGAGTTTGGAAACCTGATAGCTGGTGACCCGAGATCCAGGTGAGGGGCCCTGTGCATGTCGGGGTTGTGTGTGCTCCAGTGGGCCAGGGTGGCTGGTGTCCTTGCTTGTCACCAGAACAGCCTGAGGCATGAGCCAGCTTTGTTGTGAGGCCCTGCAGAGCTGCTCCTGCTCCAGGCGCTGTCGTTTTGTTTTCCTTCAGGGACAGAAAAGCAGGGATTCTAGTGGCAAATAGAGAGATGAGGTCCACAGCTGACCTTGTGAATGGGCGCCTGGCAGTGGGCTCTGGAGCTGGAAGACTGGTGTCACCAGCGGTCTGTAATGCAGGCAAGGGGTCTGGTGGCCATCCTTCCTGAGGGATCATGCTGGAGGCCTGAGGGATGATGGGTTCCTGCTGTGCTCTCCTGCCCCCAGCCCACTGATCCAGTTCAACCTGCGCACTCCAAGTTCCACCTGTTCAGCGTCCCCACCCATGCATTGCTCCTGTCTACCTACATCAAGTTCGTGAAACTCTTTCTGAAGGTGAAGCCCACCATGCAGGTCATGCTGCGCAGTGACAGTCAGCTGGCAGAACTCGGACGTGGAGCTGAAGCAGCACACCATAAAGTACGTGTGGCTCAGCACTGTGGCCAGCAATGACATCCTGGTAGGAGTCCCTACCCTGTGCTCACGTTACCAGGGGTCAGGAATTGGGGGTCAGGAATTGGCCATCGGGGCTCTGCTCAAGCTCACCCTGTCTTCCCAACGCAACTGTGCTGGAGGAGATGCCTCCATTCCCGGAGTGAGAGTCCTCCATTTTGGCCAAACTCAAGAAGAAGGGCCACAGCACCATGACAGACCTGGTGACCCCCAGACACCAAGCAGGAGAGGAGTGTTGATGTGAATGGGGCCCTGAGCCTTCCCCATCCAGCACCAGCACTGTGGTGGGTCTCTCCTCTGCTGTGTACCCAGGCCTGTCAGGGCCTCTCCCCAAAGACTTGGCATGAGCAGGGCATTAGCCTGTCAGGGAGCAGCATGTACTGAGAGCCCAGGCATTGGCTGTGGCTCTGGACACTCACAATGGTCTGTCCCAGGGGCCACTGTCTCTGCTAGGTGAGATGAGTCCTCCAGACTAGTGTCTTGAGTCCAGCTCAGCTCCCACATCCTCTGTAGTGACTTGTTTTATGGGATCAGCCACCCCTCTGCTGCAGAACTGCCTCATCCAGGCAGCTGTTGACACGTGCTTTGTTGATTTAGGGCAGACCTGTCTTGCCCTTTTCTTGGAGGTTTTCTGCAGTTAGTTGGATTAGTTCTGGTTTTTCTTGTATGTGTGATGTGATGAGAGTAATTCTGTAACTGAGTATGTGTCCTGTGGTATTTGTCAGGTGAGAAGTGTCATTTTGAGAGTTGCATTTTTGCTTGGCTCTGCTTGCTGATTGTTCCCCTCTGTACTGTAGGAGAAGGCTCCTGTTGGGGTCAGTCAGGCTGTCTCTGTCCAGTTAGAGGAGTTCTGGAGAGAGGGTCTCCTATCCAGGATGCTGGTCCAGTGCTCCACTCAGTATTGGCAGGGCTTTCAGGGCCAGCTCCCATGGCAGTACCTGCCCTGGCACTTTGCTGGTTGGGAGGGAGCTCATCTCTGAGTCAGGGACCTGCTTGTATGCCCTTGCTAACCACATGCCCTTGCTGACCACATGTCCTTGCTGACCATGTGTCCTGCCCCTCTGGCTGATAGTGCAGGGCCTGCCATGGGGTTTATATCCAGGCCTGACATCTTGCTCAAAGGCCAGCTCCTGCTCCTCCTCCTTCTCCTCCCTTCTCCTCCCTTTCCTGTCTTTTTCCTCCTTTCCCACTTCCCCTCTTTCCCCTTCCCTCCCCCCATCCTGGTTGAGCCTGATGGTTCTCCTCCCCTCCTCCCCTTTCTCTTCTCCCACAGCGGGTCTCCTCCTCCTCCTCCACCTCTTCCTCCCCTCTCAGCTGAGCCTGACATGGGTTAATGGTTTGCCCTCCCCCCATTGCCTTATACCCTGTGTGCAGCCCCTGTACCCTATGACCCCTCTGCATTGGTCACAGCACCCTGCTGTGCTTGCCCTCCAGAGGCTTGACTTGCCTGTGAGCTGATCCTGGAGTGCATGATAAACGTGGCTGTTTCTGCCCAGGTAGGCATCTTCCCTTCGCACTTGAGCACCTTCATGCTCATGCTTCTCACATGCTCTGTGGAGCTGGTGACCTGCTTTTGTCCCTGTCCCATGGGATGTCAGTAGCCACTCTCACTCCTCTGATCCGTCTCTCCTCCTCTTTCAGACATCTTGACCTGGGTTTCTGGGGACAGTGTTTATAAAGATTTGTCAGTGAGCTGCAAGAACAGAACCCTTCCCATGGGTGCTGGGCCCTTCCTGTGGGCACTGGGCCAGCAGTGGCTCCACCTTGCAGAGAGGAGGACGTGGCCCCAGTTAAATGAGGAGGCAGGGGCAGGAAGACATGACCCGGGGGGTGGCTTTCCACAAGGGCACTGAAGGCCTTCCAAGGAAACTGGTGATGGACTGTTGGAGGCTACGAAGGCACCAGGGGCTCTCGCTTCTCTCCAGCTTCTTTGACTTGAGGAGGAGCTCACTTAGGGAGCATAAGGGGGCTCAGAATTGTCATCAGTCTCTCTCTCTCTGTGGTTCTTGTTAATGTGTCTTTCTTACGTGGGCCCTAAGTGAGGTGTGCCCATACTCTAGGCCTTAGATCACACCCAGGTTTGCCCAGCTATGCTCAGGGTGGACTTTGGAGGTGCCTGGCCTTGACTGTGTGGCTTAGGTATCAGATGGAATCTTCTAGACTGTGGGAGTGAGTGGCATGCTGCCCTCTGCAAAGGAGGATGAAAATCCAGTGAGGGCCAGCATTTCTGTAAGTGCCTTCTTAGAGGGCTTCCTTCAGGGCTCATTCTGTGGATTTTCTGAGTGTGGCTTCCTTCCTGCTGGTCAGCAGTGCCTGGCAGGTGGGCTCCTTAGGGAGTATCTGTGATGGAGGAAGTGGCCTCCATTGTGACTTAGAGCTGATGTGTGTGGGCTTTGGTGCTATCCTGTTCTTTCAGTCTGTCCCCACTGCTCACAGGAAGACCCTAGTGGGCTGGGGGTGAGTAAGGAGGAAGGACAGAGCTGGGGTCACTCCTGGCACATTCTCCTGCTTGTGGTCTTCTTCATGGGTCACAAAGGAGCTGTTTCAGGGTGGCACTGACACGCGTGACTTTTCCATGAGAGGCAGTGGCTTTTTTTCTTTTTGGTATTACGTTGGCGAAAATGTCTTTTGTTAAGATCATCAATGAGGCCAGAACATTTACTTATTCTGAGCATCCTTTCTTTCTGCACACACCTCCTTGGGGCCCCTCGGTGTGTGGGGATCAGAGGCTGCTTGGCTTCATGTGCAGGAGTCCAGGACCCTTGTAGGCAGAACCTTCACAACTCAAGTTGTCCTGCTGTTGGAGGGAAGAGATGAACCAACATGGCCCACGAGTCAGGCCTTCTCCCTGGGGAGGGTCTCTCAGGCCTGGGGATGAGAAGGAGATGGGGAACCCACAGTGGGTGTCAGGACCCTGTTGTCCTGGGGCCTGCATCTGGCCTTGGTATCACAGTCTGTGGTCATAAACGTTTTGGTTACAAATTCATTTGCTAGGGCAAAGGGCTTTTCTACTTTAGAAAGTGGTTAAAAGCCATAGATGGCTGGGCGTGGTGGTTCATGCCTGTAATCCCAGCACTTTGAAAGGCTGAGGTGGGCAGATCACTTGAGGTCAGTAGGTTAATATCAGCCTGGCCAACATGGTGAAACCCTGTGTCCACTAAAAATACAAAAATTAGTTTGTAATTCCACCTTCTTTGAGGCTGATGCAGGAGAATCACTTGAAACTGGGAGGTGGAGGTTGCAGTGAATTCAGACCACTGCACTTCAGCCTGGGAGACAGAGTGAAACTCCATCTCAAAGAAACAAAAACAAAAAAAAAACAGCCATTATTACTAGTATTTAGTTTTCTAAAAATAGAGCTGGGTGCAGTGGCTCACTCCTATATTTCCAGCACTTTGGGCTGAGACAGGAGAATCACTTGAGCCCAAGAGTTTGAGACCAGTCTGGGCACCATGGTGAAATCCCTTCTCTCTTAAAAATACAAAAAAAATGGGCATGGTGGCATATGCCTGTAATCTCAGCTACTCTGTAGGCTGATACAGGAGAATCACTTCAACATAGGAGGTGGAGGTTACAGTGAGCCAAGATTGCACCACTGCACTCCAGCCTGGGTGACAGAGTGAGACTGTCTAAAAAAAGACAGATAAAACAGAGACAGCCTCTTGCTATGTTGCCCAGGCTTGTTTCAAACTCCTGGACATAAGCAGTCCTCCTGCCTCCACCTCCAGAAATGCTGGGTTTACAGGTGTGAGCCACTGCACTGGCCAGAAAGTAGTTATTTTTTTAAAGTATCTCTTCTGTAGACTTTTAAATGATTAAACTAATAATGATTTAATCATAACAATGATTGAAATGATCCTGCACCCAAATAAGTTATTTACTTTTTCATCTTCTGAAAGTTTCTTATTGGACAGTTGGCAGTGACATGCATGATCTTATTTCTTAAGCCACGTGTTTCTTTTTTATGCCTTTCACGGCAAACATTTTTGGAGAATTTTTTTTTTTCAGCCATTGTGAGAAAATGTAGGTCATCATAGCGAAATGATGGTTCATCTTTGAAGTGCAGTCAACTTCAGGCTGAGCTTTGGGAACTGCTCAGGAGTTGGCTGTTTGCCCTCATGCTCTGGCCACTCACCAGCTTGTGTGCCACCTACCCCAGCCTCTGGGATCTCAGGGATGCCAAGGGGGTACTGTGGGGGAGGACATGCACGCATGAGTTGCCTGGGGTCAGCCAGGCCAGTGAGACTGTGCTGATGCTCTCTTTCCTTCTTTTCCGGTGTACACCTTCTCCATTGGAAGACTTGCTGGGTCTGGGGGCAGCCCTGCCAGCCCCTGTGGGCCCCCCACCTTTTTCTGGCTGCAGTGGGCTGCTCGTGGATGTGTTCTCAGACTCAGCCTCTGTGGTAGCGCCTCTCGCTCCTGGCTCTGAAGACAATTGTGCCAGGTAGTTGGGTTTTCTGAGTCCTTCAGACAGGCATGGGGGGTGCTGTGCCCATGACCCCCAGCGTGGCTGAGGGCATCAGAGTTTGCCTCCTAGATTGCTGCTTGAAGAATGAGTGGGAGCTGCCGTGTTGTGGGTAGGGTAGGCTTGCTATGGAACTCCCCCTCAGAACTTGATTTATGAGCTGCAGTTTTCATCAGATAGAGGACATCATTGCCTGTGCCTGGCAGCTGGTTGGGGGCACTATCCAAGTCTGCATTGCCCACATGGGGAGCAGGTTGGGGGCAATATCTGGGGCTGCAGTGCTGGTGGTGGAGGATGGGTTAGGGTTACTATAGGGTGCTACACTGCTCATGGTGAGGAGGGGGTTGTTTAAAGGCACCATGGGGACTACACTGAGACAGAGGTTGGGGAGCTTGCTGGGAGAGCTACACAGAGTTTGACTGCCTGTGGAGGTGGGTAGAGGGTTGGTGGGGGCACTCTTGTGGCTGGATACACAGCCTGAGTCAAGGGGAGGTGACAGGTGGGTTGTGTGCTCTCAGGGGTCTGCACTGGCTGGCAAAGAGTGGGTGAGTGTGCTATTCTGGCTTGGGTGCACTGTCGGGCTACCTGAGGTATCCATGGTGGTACTTCCCAAGGTGGAGAGGGAGTTTGGAGTGGTCTCCGTGGCTGCACTGCCCAAGGCAGGGAGTTGGTTGGGGTGGCTCTCCAGGGCCACAGTTTCTGACAGGGAGTGGGCTAGGGCACTCACTGTTCAGGGTTTCAGTGCCTGCCCTGGAATGTGGTTTGGGTGCCATATGGGGGCATCACTGCCTGTGGTGGGGGTCTGGTTGGGGATGCTATCTGTGGCTACACTGCCCACCACAGTGAGCTAGTTGGGCTGCTCTCCTGGGATGTGCTTCCCATGTCAGGGACATGGTTTGTGGGTGCCATCGAGTGCTGCAGTCTAAGGCAGGGACAGGTTAGGGGCTGCCATCACGTGCTATGCTGCTGGTGGTTGGGGATGGGGTGTTGGCACTATCCCATGGCTACACTGTTGGTGGCAGTGGTTTAGGAGCTCTGTCAGAAGCTGCACTGCTGGTGGCAAGCAATGGAGTTTTCAGTGACAGCGATGGTCTCTCAGAGAAGAGTGGCCCACCTCTCCCCAGACTCTAAATATTAAAGAACCATCTCCTCCTGCATGGTGGGCACATGTTTATGTGAAAATCCTGACTACAGCAGGGCATCCAGAACCATCATGGTTCTCAGGCTCGAGCCCTCACATTCTGTGTTGCAGAGACTGCCAAGGATGCCCCAGGCATGCAGTAGCAGACACCATGGGCTAAGAGGGCCCTGTGGGTAGAGGCCTCAAAAATGGGAGCCAGCATGTTGGTGGGGAGGGCTGGCTGGGGCTGAATTTCTGCTGCAACTGCTTCCCAAGCACAGCCTGGGTTGTCCTAGTGGTACCTGTGGAGTGGGAAGCCCAGGCAGCATGGGGTCTCCAGTCTCCACTCCCTAGCCAGTTTGGGCCACAAAAAAGATGCTGTGGACTTTGGAGGGTGAGTGTGAGTGCCTTCACTGAAACTGGCCCATGGCACCAAGTGGCCAGCATGACAAGGTGGGGGTCTAACACTACCACTCTCTGTGACCCATTCTAGGCTTTTCTAGCTTTGCCCACCCAGATGCTCCATGCCAGGAGAAAGAAGAGCCATCTTCTGCATGCTGGAGTCTGAAGCCTGTGACACAATGGGTCGCCTTGCTTCAGTGAGTGGCAGCGATGGAGACTGCTGAGGCTGGAGAGGTCAGAGCATGGCTGGCTGCCACTAGGGACAGGGGTGCAGAGGTGGCCAGGTGGCAGCCTCTTAGGCAGCCTCAGACCCTCGGTCCCCTGCTGCTTGTTACAGC
This sequence comes from Saguinus midas, assembly GCA_021498475.1. Taxonomy (NCBI): domain Eukaryota; kingdom Metazoa; phylum Chordata; class Mammalia; order Primates; family Cebidae; genus Saguinus; species Saguinus midas. Next base: position 55,864,315 of record CM038409.1, on the reverse strand, counting down.
AGGCAGAGATGGGGTTCCCACTGCTGCTGTGCTGTGTGCAGGTAGCAGCTTCAATTGAGCCCATGGCAGAGGGTGGCAGTGCAGGTCCCAGACCTGAGTGAGGCCTGAGGGTCATAGAATACACCCTTCCCACCCTAGCATCCACTCATCTTTGGCAGCTTCCTGAGTGCTGGCCTGTGGGTCACTACTGTATGGCCACTGGAATGGGTCTAAGCACCACTTCCCACCCTCCTACAGCTGGGGCTTCACTGCCTTTATTAGGACCACGGTGGCATCTGGCCCCGGTTCTGTGCTGCTGGCCACCATGTGCATGTCCAGGATTGCCACCACTGCTGACATGCACCATCTGCAAGGGGTGGCTGAGCCCATGGTGTCAGGCTGGCAGGGCTAGTCCCAGAAGACCTGAGGGCCATCCAGTGGACCGCCCTCCCAGCCTAGGGCCCCTCTTTCTTGGCCAATGCACAGAGCAACGGGTGGCAGTCACTGGGTGCTCTGCAGCTACTGAATCCTCGAGGCCAACTGGCTGATTCCTGCTTTCCTGCAGCAGCAGGGCCAACTGCCTGTGTGAGGAGCTGTGGAGGCTTCTGGCCCTGGGATCCTCACTGTGGTGGAGTGGGCAGGCAGCATCAGTGGTTGTCACTGTGGCTGCTGCATGGCCATGTGCAGGTGGCAGCTGCAGCTGAGCCCAAGGCAGAGGCTGGCCCTAGACGGCCTGAGAATTCCCAGTGCACCGCCTAGGGTCCATCTTCCTTGCCCCTGCCCAGAGTGAGGGTCATGGGCACTGGGCACTGTGCAGCCTTGGGGGTGGGGCTGAGCGCCAGTTCCCGCACTCCTCTTCCTTTTTGGCCCTGGTCCAGGGTGCTGGTTGTGGGCACTGTGTATCCTGCAGCCACTGGGATGGGGCTGGGCACCAGTTCCAGTCCTCCTCCTGCTGTGAGGGCTAATTTAGGTGCCACATCAGGGTCTGGCCCTTGGGTCTGCGTTGCTGGTGGAGGCGGGCAGGAGCAGGGATTGCCACTGCTGCTTCCGCATGCCATCTGTTAAGTGGCAGGTACAGCAGAGTGCCCGGGAGGCTTCAGGGCTGGTCTTGGACAGCCTGGGAGTCACCCAAGACACCTCCCCCCACCCTAAGATTCGTGCTTCCTTTGCCCAAGCCCAGAGCATAGGGTTGCGGGCTCTGGGCCCACTGCAGCCTCCGGATGAGGCTGAGCACCGGTTTCCACCCCCTTGCAGCTGTGCCACCGACCATCTAAATTAGGCTCCATGGTGACATCTGGCCCTGAGTTTCCTGCTGCTGGTGGGGAGGACAGGGCCAAGGGTTGCCACTGATACTGACTTGCATCCATTTCCAGGTGGCAGCTGTGGCTGAGCCCATGGTGTCAGGCTGGCAGGCTAGTCCCAGAAGACCCGAGGGCCGTCCAGGGGACCACCCTCCCAGCCTAGGGCCCCTCTTTCTTGGCCGATGCACAGAGCAACGGGTGGCAGTCACTGGGTGCTCTGCAGCTGCTGGATTCTCAAGGCTGACTGGCCGGTTCCTGCTTTCCTGCAGCAGCAGGGCCAACTGCCTGCATGAGGAGCTGTGGAGGCTTCTGGCCCTGGGATCCTCACTGTGGTGGAGTGGGCAGGCAGCATCAGTGGTTGTCACTGTGGCTGCTGCATGGCCATGTGCAGGTGGCAGCTGCAGCTGAGCCCAAGGCAGAGGCTGGCCCTAGATGGCCTGAGAATTCCCAGTGCACCGCCTAGGGTCCATCTTCCTTGCCCCTGCCCAGAGTGAGGGGTCTGGGCCCTGGGCACTCTGCAGCCTCGGGGGTGGGGCTGAGCACCCGTTCCCACCCTCCTCTCCCTTTTTGGCCCTGGTCCAGGGTGCTGGTTGTGAACACTGGGTACCCCAGAGCCACTGGGATGGGGGTGGGTGCCAGTTCCAGTCCTCCTCCTGCTGTGAGGCCTGATTTAGGTGCCACAGAAGGGTCTGGCCCTTGGGTCCACGTTGCTGGTGGAGGCGGGCAGGAGCAGGTGTTGCCATGGCTGCTTCCACATACCATCTATTAAGTGGCAGGTGCAGCAGAATGCACAGGAGGCTGCAGGGCTGGTCTCAGATAGCCTGGGAGTCACCCAAGGCACCTCCCCCACCCTAAGATTCGTGTTTACTTTGCCCAAGAACAAAGCATAGGGTCACAGGCTTTGGGCCTACTGCAGCCTCCAGAATGAGACTGAGCACCAGTTTCTGCCCCCTTGCAGCTGTGCCACCGACCATCTAAATTAGGCGCCATGGTGACATCTGGCCCTGGGTTTTCTGCTGCTGGTGGGTGAGAATAGGGACAAGGGTTGCCACTGATACTGACTTGCATTATTTCTAGGTGGCAGCTGTGGCTGAGCCCATGGTAGATTCTGATGGGGCTGCTCCCCGAGAGCATAAGCATTGTGGAGTGTACTGCCATTTCACCCTAGGGTTCACTTCTCTTTGGCCCTGGCCCAGAGCACAGGTTTTTGGGCACTGGGCATGTGCAGCTTCAGAGTTGTGACTGAGCACCTCCTGCCCTCTGACACCTGCAGGTTGACTGTGGCAGTAGCTAGTCCTGGGTTCCATGCTACTGGAGCCAGTGTCCAGGGTTGCCGCTGCTGCTGCCCCATGCAGGTACTGCAGTAGTCTGATAGCTGAGCAAGCTACTGGGTGCCTGACAGAATTGGTAGTGTAGACAGTGAGGACAGGCTACACAAGGGAAGATTCATGGCCCCAGGCAGGGCAGTTAGAATGGTGTAAGATTTCATCATGCTCTTTGGAAGGGCATGTAAATGAAAACTGAATGTTATATTTCTGGAATTTTCCGTCTGATATTTTAGGGATGTACTCAGGGAACTGAAACTGCAGCAAGCTACGCTGTGAGTAATGGGAAACTACTGTGCCTCGTAGTTTTTATATTAGTTTTCTATGGTTGCTGTAGCCGATTATCACTGACTTAGCCACTTAATATAATAAAAGTTTATTATCTTTAAGATATGGAGGTCTGAGTTTGAAATTCATTTTACTAGGATAAAATCAGGATATTGTCAGGGTTACATTCCTTTGGAGATGCTGGGAAAGAATCTGTTTCCTTGCTTTGTCCAACTTCTTTTTTAAAAAATTATTTAAATTTTTTTTTAAATTTTTATTGCATTATAGGGTTTGTGCTACATGTGAAGAACGTGCAAGATAGTTGCATAGGTACACACATGGCAGTGTGTTTTGCTGCCTTCCTCCCCTTCACCCACACATGGCATTTATCCCCAGGATATCCCTCCAAAGCGCATCCCCACTTTCCCTCCCCCATTTACTCCAATAGACCCCAGTGTGTAGTATACCACCTCCCTGTGTTCTCATTTTTCTCACCCACCTATAAGTAAGAATACGCACTATTTCTTTTTCTGTTCTTGTGTCAGTTTGCTGAGAATGATGTTCTCCAGATTCATCCATGTCCTTACAAAGGACACAAACTTATTATTTTTGATTGCTGCATAATATTCCATGGTGTATATGTGCCAAGTTTTCCAGTCCAGTCTATCATCGATGGGCATTTGGGTTGGTTCCAGGTCTTTGCTATTGTAAACAGTGCGGAAATGAACATTCGTGTGCATGTGTTCTTATAGTAGAACGATTTATAGTCCTTTGGATATATACCCAGTAATGGGATTGCTGGGTCAAATGGAATTTCTATTTCTAGGTCCTGGAAGAATCACCACACTGTCTTCCACAATGGTTGAACTAATTTATGCTCCCACCAACAGTGTGAGAATGTTCCTATTTCTTCACATCTTCTCCAGCATCTGCTGTCTCCAGATATTTTAATGATCACCATTCTAACTGGCGTGAGATGGTATCTCAATGTGGTTTTGATTTGCATCTCTAATGACCAGTGATGATGAGCATTTTTCATGTGTTTGTTGGCCTCATGTATGTCTTCTTTGTAAAGTGTCTGTTCATATCCTTTGCCCATTTTTGAATGGGCTTGTTTGTTTTTTTCCTGTAAATCTGTTTGAGTTCTTTGTAAATTCTGGATATCAGCCCTTTGTCAGATGCGTAAACTGCAAAGATTTTTTCCCATTCTGATGGTTGCCGATTTACTCTAGTGACTGTTTCTTTCGCTGTGGAGTTTAATTATATCTCATTTGTCTATTTTGGATTTTGTTGCCAATGCTTTTGGTGTTTTGGTCATGAAGTCTTTGCCTACTCCTATGTCCTGAATGGTTTTGCCTAGATTTTCTTCTAGGGTTTTTATGGTGTCAGGTCTTATGTTTAAGTCTTTAATCCATCTGGAGTTAATTTTAGTGTAAGGTGTCAGGAAGGGGTCCAGTTTCTGCTTTCTGCACATGGCTAGCCAGTTTTTCCAACACCATTTATTAAACAGGGATTCTTTCCCCATTGCTTGTTTTTGTCTGGTTTATCAAAGATAATATGGTTGTAGATATGTTGTGTTGCCTCCGATGCTTCTGTTCTGTTCCATTGGTCTATATCTCTGTTTTGGTACCAGTACCATGCTGTTTTGATTACTGTAGCCTTGTAGTATAGTTTGAAGTCTGGTAGTGTGATGCCTCCCGCTGTGTTCTTTTTGCTTAGAATTGACTTGGCTATGCGGGCTCTCTTTTGGTTCCATATGAAGTTCATGGTGGTTTTTTCCAGTTCTGTGAAGAAATTCAATGGTAGTTTGATGGGGATAGCATTGATTGTGTAAATTACTTTGGGCAGTATAGCCATTTTCACGATATTGATTCTTCCTAACCATGAACATGGAATGTTTCTCCATCTGTTTGTGTCCTCTTATTTCGTTGAGCAGTGGTTTGTAGTTTTCCTTAAGAGGTCCTTACGTTCCTTGTGAGTTGTATTCCTAGGTATTTTATTTTCTTTGTAGCAATTGTGAATGGCAGTTCGTTCTTGATTTGGTTCTCTTTAAGTCTGTTATTGGTGTATAGGAATGCTTGTGATTTTTGCACATTGATTTTATATCCTGAGACTTTGCTGAAGTTGCTTATCAGTTTCAGGAGCTTTTGGGCTGAGGTGATGGGGTCTTCTAGGTATACTATCATGTCCTGCAAATAGAGACAATTTGGCTTCCACCTTCCTATTTGAATACCCTTTATTTCTTTTTCTTGCCTGATTGCTCTGGCTAGAACTTCCAGTACTATGTTGAATAGGAGTGGTGAGAGAGGCATCCTTGTCTAGTGCCGGATTTCAAAGGAATGCTTCCAGTTTTTGCCCATTAAGTATGATATTGGCTGTTGGTTTGTCATAAATAGCTTTTATTACTTTGAGATATGTTCCATCAATACCAAGTTTATTGAGGGTTTTAGCATAAAGGGCTGTTGAATTTTGTCAAATGCCTTCTCTGCGCCAATTGAGATAATCATGTGGTTTTTGTTTTTGCTTCTGTTTATGTGGTGAATTACATTTATAGACTTGTATGTTGAACCAGCCTTGCATCCCCGGATGAATCCTACTTGATCATGATGGATAAGTTTTTAATGTGCTGTTGCAATCGGTTTGCCAGTATTTTATTGAAGATTTTTGCATCTATGTTCATCATGGATATTGGCCTGAAGTTTTCTTTTCTTGTTGAGTCTCTGCCAGGTTTTGGTATCAGGATGATGTTGGTCTCATAAAATGATTTGGGAAGGGTTCCTCTTTTGAATTATTTGGAATAGTTTCAGAAGGAATGGTACCAGATCCTCTTGTGTGTGTCTGGTAGAATTTGCTGTGAACCCATCTGGACCTGGGCTTTTTTTGTGTGGTAGGTTTAATTGCTGCCTCAACTTCAGACCTTGTTATGCCTCAACTTCAGACCTTGTTATTGGTCTATTCATAGTTTCGGCTTCCTCCTGGTTTAGGCTTGGGAGGACACAGGCGTCCAGGAATTTATCCATTTCTTCCTGGTTTACTAGTTTATGTGCATAGAGTTGTTTGTAGTATTCTCTGATGATGGTTTGAATTTCTGTGGAATCTGGTGATTTCCCATTATCAGTTTTTATTGCATCTATTTGGTTGTTCTCTCTTTCCTTTCTGATCAGTCTGGCTAGTGGTCTGTCTATTTTGTTGATCTTTTCGAAAAACCAGCTCTTGGATTTATTGATTTTTTGAAGGGTTTTTCTTGTCTCTATCTCCTTCAGTTCTGCTCTGATCTTAGTTATTTCTTGTCTTCGGCTAGGTTTTGAGCTTTTTTGATCTTGCTCCTCTAGCTCTTTCAATTTTGATGATAGGGTGTCAATTTGGGATCTGTCCACTCTTCTCATGTGGGCAATTATTGCTATATATTTTCCTCTACAGACTGCTTTAAATGTGTCCCAGAGATTCTGGTACGTTGTGTCTTCGTTCTCATTGGTTTCAAAGAACTTCTTTATTTCTGCCTTCATTTCATTGCTTATCGAATCAACATTCAAGAGCCAGTTGTTTAGTTTCCATGAAGCTGCTTGGTTCTGAGTTATTTTTTGAATTCTGAGTTCCAACTTGATTGCACTATGGTCTGAGAGACTGTTTGTTATGATTTCAGTTGTTTTGTATTTGCTGAGGAGTGCTTTACTTGCAATTATGTGGTCAATTTTGGAGTAGGTGTGATGTGGTGCTGAGAAGAATGTATATTCTGTGGATTTGGGGTGGAGAGTTCTGTAAATGTCTATCATGTTTGCTTGTTCCACGTCTGAGTTCAAGTCCTGGATATCCTTGTTAATTTTCTGTCTGGCTGATCTGTCTTCTATTGACAGTGGAGTGTTAACGTCTCCCACTATTATTGTGTGGGAGTCTAAATCGGTTTTTAAGTCATTAAGAACTTGCCTTATATATCTGGGTGCTCCTGCATTGGGTCCATATATATTTAGAATCGTTATCTCTTCTTGTTGTATCGATCCTTTTACCATTATGTAATGACCTTCTTTGTCCCTTTGGATCTTTGTTGCTTTAAAGACTATTTTATCAGAGACGAGAATTGCAAGTCCTGCTTTTCTTTGCTCTTCATTTGCTTGGTAAATCTTCTTCCATCCCTTTATTTTGAGCCTTTGTGTATCCTTGCATGTGAGATGGGTTTCCTGGATACAGCACACCAATGGGTTTTGATTTTTAATTTAATTTGCCCATCTGTGTCTTTTGATTGTTGCATTTAGCCTATTTACATTTAGGGTTAATATTGTTATGTGTGAATTTGATACTGCCATTTTGATGCTAGCTGGCTGTTTCCCCCATTGGTTCATGTAGATTCTTCATTTTGTTGATGCTCTTTAACATTTGCTATGCTTTTAGGATGGCTGGTACTGGTTTTTTCTTTCTATGTGTAGTGCCTCTTTCAAGAGCTCTTGTAAAGCATGCCTAGTGGTGAAAAAATCTCTGAGTACTTGCTTGTTCATGAAGGATTTTATTTTTTCTTCACTTATGAAGCTCAGTTTGGCTGGATATGAAATTCTGTGTTGAAAGTTCTTTTCTTTAAGGATGTTGAATACTGGCCCCCACTCTCTTCTGGCTTGTAGAGTCTCTGCCAAGAGATCTGCTCTGAGTCTGATGGGCTTCTCTTTGTGGGTGACCTGACCTTTCTCTCTGTCTGCCCTTAGTATTTTCTCCTTCATTTCAACCCTGGCGAATTTGACGATTATGTGCCTTGGGGTTGCTCTTCTTGCAGAGTATCTTTGTGGTGTTCTCTGTATTTCCTGGAGTTGAGTATTGACCTGTCTTGCTAGGTTGGGGAAATTTTCCTGATAATATCCTGAAGAGTGTTTTCCAGCTTGGATTCATTCTTCATCACATTCTGGTACACCTATCAATAATAGATTGGGTCTCTTCACATAGTCCCACATTTCTTGGAGATTTTGTTCATTCCTTTTGTGCTTTTTTCTTTAATCTTGGTTTCTCTTTTATTTCATTGAGTTGATCTTCAACTTCTGATATTCTTTCTTCTGCTTGGTCAATTCGCTGTTGAAACTTGTGCATGCTTCAAGTTCTCGTGTTGTGTTTTTCAGCTCCTTCAATTCATTCATATTCCTCTAAGTTGTCCATTCTTGTTATCATTCGAATCTTTTTCAAATCTTTTTCAAGGTTCTTAGTTTCTTTGCACTGATTTAGAACATGTTCTTTAGCTCACTGAAGTTTCTCATTATCCACTTTCTGAAGTCTGATTCCGTCATTTTGTCACACTCATTCTCTATCCAGCTTTGTTCCTTTGCTGGTGAGGAGTTTTGGTCCTTTTAGGAGGTGAGGTGTTTTGGTTTCGGTGTTTTTTTTTTGCGCTGGTTTCTTCCATTTTGTGGATTTATCACCTGTCATCTTAGTAGTTGCTGATTTTTCAATTGGGTCTCTGTGGACACCCAGATTGTTGATGATGAAGTATTTCTGTTACTTAGTTTTCTTCTAATGGTCCTCTGCTGTATGAGTGCTGAGGTCCACCCAGGCCCTGCTTGTCTGGGTATACCTGCAGCAGCTGTGAGGGATGATACCAGTTTCTTCTTCTGCTGTCTTGTTCCAGAATGATGCCAGCCAAATGTCAGTCTGATTAGTCCTTTTCTGGGGTGACTCTTGGATATACAGGGTCAGGGAGCTGCTTGAGGAGACAGTCTGTGCTTTATAGGAGCTCCAGTGCTGTGTGAGTTGTTCATTCAGGGTTGTTGGGAGGTTGTTTATGTCTGCTGCAACAGAACCTCATAACACCACTCTTTTTTTTTTCACCCTTAGATGCTCTGTCTCAGGAGTTGGGGCTTTATGAGTATCTGTTGCACTGTCCTGCCCCACCAGATGGCAGTCTATTCACTATTTGCCTGCCAGGCTCTGCCCTGCTGCTGCTGGGCCCTTCTGCTGGAGTCTCTGTTATGGCAGGTTGCCCGCAACGGCAGGTCCCTGGGCGGTACTTGTGCACGTCATCAATGGTGGACGCCCTCCGGCTGCACCATCCCAGATGCCTGCAACAAACTCTCAGCCCCAAGCGCCTCCAGTCGCCGCCTGCTTGTCCTGTGAGGGTGGGACCGAGGATCACCCAGCTCCTGCCTCAGAGTCCGCCCTCTCTCTCTCTCTTCCTCTCCTGAAAGGTCGACTCTCTCACTGGCGCCCCAGGAGCCTGCCGATAGGGCACTGGGATCGTGATCTCCCCACTGCCCACTGGCTCAGATCACGCTTCCCAGGAAACTCCTGGTCTGGCTCATTGTCCAAGTCCTTCAATCAGATGGACATGCCAATCTGCCTTCCAAATCTCAGATTGCTGGTTTAACAGGGCACCCAGACCAGTGAGTTCCGAGCCGCTGCCGTGTCTCTCCCACACCTGGGACTTTCAACGCCTGTGGGCAAAAAGGAACATCTGAGGATGCGGCTAGGACTCACCTCTGCGCCTTCACCGAGCTGCAATCCTGAGTCACCTCTCTGACGCCATCTTGCCTCCCTCCTTTAATGTTCACAGGTGAAAGACAGGCTTCTAGGTCTCTCTTGATCTTGCTGTGATCTGACCTTCATTTGTCACCACCTATTTGATATTCAAAGCCTGTACTGTAAGCAGATATGAAATTTGCCTTTTTTGTTTTTTCATGGTGTTCTCAATTTCATTGATATGAGTATTGAGTTTCTGCTAGAGTTTTCCTGTATATTCTTTGAGTCCCAGCTTTCAAATCTCTACTTTGTAAATATTTAAACTTTTTGATTTCACTCACGTCAAATTTCTTGGAGTTTTCTTCTATCTTTTGATCTTTTGATGATATCTTTAATCTGTTAATAATTGATTTCATTTTTCAGTTGATTGATCAGTTTTTCCTTAACATTCAATGTTGTAATCTTTATGCTTCATTGTTGTGTTTCTTACCTCCACCATTCAGGATTCATTTCACTTCTTTGTAATGATTTTTATCATGATGTGCTGAAATGAAATCTTGTTTTTATTTTTTCTGACATTAGAACACATCTTGAACCTATACAATCATTCCCAGTCTGTTTATGTCACATTCTGATCCGTCCAGCTTTTGTTCACCTATTTGAAGCCTTTGATTATTTCTTATTTATTCTTTGTCCTGCACTTTGTTTATGCTATTCTTATATTGGCTGAATGATTGGTTTGAATTCTGTGGACTCTGATTGTTCCTAGCAGTGTTTCTTTATTTCTCTTCTTGGTTTCACTGTGATGGCTAGTCTATGGTGCTTTTGTATATGAAAGCACCTCAGAAGCCTTGAGATGACTGATTTTGAAGCTTGCCCTATTTCAGCTGATCAGATATCTGCCTCTGTTATTCTGTCCTTTCTCTTGTATATGGTCTTCCTTTTCAATATGTCTTCAAATGAATCAGTGAGCTTATCCACTTTTTCATTCTCCAGCTGTCTGTTTTATGTCTGCAATCACTTAAAAACAGATACTTCTTTTGCCTTCTTTAAATCTTCCTATATTGTCAATTTTTGTCTCTGTTCTGTATATTTGACCCACTTGTATTGTCATACTTCTTTATATTGTTTGCACCACATCAGACATTGTTCTTTTCTGCATTTTCAGAGTGATATATGAATTGAAGATTTGTTGTTCCAGTCCCATGACTTCAATGGGAAGTATCTTGAATTTTCTGTTTTAATCTGCATCAATTCAGCTGGAGTGTACAAATCCAGTTATTGCCAGTTCTCTTGTTAGTCTGTTGAATGCTTCCAGGATATGCATGGAAGTCCTGATTGTCTCCTTTATACTAATTTTAGACTTTCAGTATGGAGCCATTCACGATTTTTTGTGCACCTTGTGATCTCATAAATATGTTGCTCAGATCTTTAGAAAATCAGAGAGTTCATTGAAGAATCCTGCTTTTCTCACATACATGGTAAACTTTCCATAATATATTGCTTTCTCAGATATTTTTCCGATGTGTACCAGTGACTGATAATGGCTCATGTGGTTTTCATGTGTGTGTTGAGTCTTTAAATGGTTTACATTTAGCAGCAGTTATTAGACTTTTGTACTCATTTTCTTTTAGTTTGAGATACCTATAATGTGCATCCTTTTCATTTTACCTCCTATTTTTCATCAGTATTTTTATGTAATGCTTCTGATTCATTATTTTTTTTTTTTTTTTTTTTTTAATTTTTTATTGCATTATAGGTTTTGGGGTACATGTGCAGAACGTGCAAGATAGTTGCATAGGTCACACACATGGCAGTGTGTTTTGCTGCCTTCCTCCCCTTCACCCACACTTGGTATTCATCCCCAGGCTATCCCCCAGCCCCCCTGCTGTCCTCCCCCATTCCCCCAACAGTCCCAGTGTATAGTAGACCGCCTTCTGTGTCCATGTGTTCTCATTTTTCTCACCCACCTATGAGTGAGTATATGTGTATTTCTTCTGTTCTTGTGTCAGTTTGTTGAGAATGATGTTCTCCAGATTCATCCATGTCCTTACAAAGGACACAAACTCATCATTTTTGATTGCTGCATAATATTCCATGGTGTATATGTGCCACATTTTCTCCAGTCCAGTCTATCATCATGGGCATTTGGGTTGGTTCCAGTTCTTTGCTATTGTAAACAGTGCTGCAATGAACATTCGTGTGCATGTGTCCTTATAGTAGAACGATTTATAGTCCTTGATAGATACCCAGTAATGGGATTGCTGGGTCAAATGGAATTTCTATTTCTAGGTCCCTGAGGAATCGCCACACTGTCTTCCACAATGGTTGAACTAATTTACACTCCCACCAACAGTGTAAGAGTGTTCCTATTTCTCCACATCCTCTCCAGCATCTGCTGTCTCCAGATTTTTAATGATCGCCATTCTAACTGGTGTGAGATGGTATCTCAATGTGGTTTTGATTTGCATCTCTAATGACCAATGATGATGAGCACTTTTCATATGTTTGTTGGCCTCATGTCTTCTTTGTAAAGTTTCTGTTCGATATCCTTTGCCCATTTTTGAATGGCTTGTTTGTTTGTTTTCCTGTAAATCTGTTTGAGTTCTTGTAAATTCTGGATATCAGCCTTTGTCAGATGTGTAAACTGCAAAGATTTTTTCCATTCTGATGGTTGCCGATTCACTCTAGTGACTGTTTCTTTGGTGCAGAAGTTGTGGAGTTTGATTAGGTCCCATTTGTCTATTTTTGGCTTTTGTTGCCAATGCTTTTGGTGTTTTGTTCATGAAGTCCTTGTCACTCCTATGTCCTGAATGGTTTTGCCTAGATTTTCTTCTAGGTTTTTATGGTGTCAGGTCTTGTTTAAGTCTTTAATCCATCTGAGTTAATTTTAGTGTAAGGTGTCAGGAAGGTCCAGTTTCTGCTTTCTGCACATGGCTAGCCAGTTTTCCCAACACCATTTATTAAATAGGGAATCCTTTTCCATTGCCTGTTTTTGTCTGGTTTATCAAAGATAATATGGTTGTAGATATGTTGTGTTGCCTCCGATGCTTTCTGTTCTGTTCCATTGGTCTATATCTCTGTTTTGGTACCAGTACCATGCTGTTTTGATTACTGTAGCCTTGTAGTATAGTTTGAAGTCTGGTAGCGTGATGCCTCCCGCTGTGTTCTTTTGCTTAGAATTGACTTGGCTATGCGGGCTCTTTTTGGTTCCATATGAAATTTATGGTGGTTTTTTCCAGTTCTGTGAAGAAATTCAATGGTAGTTTGATGGGGATAGCATTGATTGTGTAAATTACTTTGGGCAGTATAGCCATTTTCACAATATTGATTCTTCCTAACCACGAACATGGAATGTTTCTCCATCTGTTTGTGTCCTCTTATTTCGTTGAGCAGTTGTTTGTAGTTTTCCTTAAAGAGGTCCCTCATTCCTAGTGAGTTGTATTCTAGGTATTTTATTTTCTTTGTAGCAATTGTGAATGGCAGTTCGTTCTTGATTTGGTTCTCTTAAGTCTGTTATTGGTGTATAGGAATGTTTGTGATTTTTGAACATTGATTTTATATCCTGAGACTTTGCTGAAGTTGCTTATCAGTTGCAGGAGCTTTTGGGCTGAGGTGATGGGTCTTCTAGGTATACTATCATGTCGTCTGCAAATAGAGACAATTTGGCTTCCACCTTCCTATTTGAATACTTTATTATTTTTCTTGCCTGATTGCTCTGGCTAGAACTTCCAGTACTATGTTGAATAGAAGTGGTGAGAGAGGGCATCCTTGTCTAGTGCCAGATTTCAAAGGGAATGCTTCCAGTTTTTGCCCATTAAGTATGATATTGCTGTTGGTTTGTCATAAATAGCTTTTATTACTTGAGATATGTTCCATCAATACCAAGTTTATTGAGGGTTTTAGCATAAAGGGCTGTTGAATTTTGTCAAATGCCTTCTGCATCAATTGAGATAATCATGTGGTTTTTGTTTTGCTTCTGTTTATGTGGTGAATTACATTTATAGACTTGCTGATGTTGAACCAGCCTTGCATCCCCGGATGAACTTACTTGATCATGATGGATAAGTTTTTAATGTGCTGTTGCAATCGGTTTGCCAGTATTTTATTGAAGATTTTGCATCTATGTTCATCATGGATATTGGCCTGAAAGTTTTCTTTTCTTGTTGAGTCTCTGCCAGGTTTTGGTATCAGGATGATGTTGGTCTCATAAAATGATTTGGGAAGGGTTCCCTCTTTTGGATTATTTGGAATAGTTTCAGAAGGAATGGTACCAGATCCTCTTTGTGTGTCTGGTAGAATTCAGCTGTGAACCCATCTGGACCTGGGCTTTTTTTTGTGGTAGGCTCTTAATTGCTGCCTCAACTTCAGACCTTGTTATTGGTCTATTCATAGTTTCAGCTTCCTCCTGGTTTAGGCTTGGGAGGACACAGGCGTCAGGAATTTATCCATTTCTTCCTGATTTACTAGTTTATGTGCATAGAGTTGTTTGTAGTATTCTCTGATGATGGTTTGAATTTCTGTGGAATCTGTGGTGATTTCCCCTTTATCGTTTTTATTGCATCTATTTGGTTGTTCTCTCTTTTCTTTTTATCAGTCTGGCTAGTGGTCTGTCTATTTTGTTGATCTTTTGAAAAACCAGCTCTTAGATTTATTGATTTTTGAAGGGTTTTCTTGTCTCTATCTCCTTCAGTTCTGCTCTGATCTTAGTTATTTCTTGTCTTGGCTAGGTTTTGAGCTTTTTGATCTTGCTCCTCTAGCTCTTTCAATTTTGACGATAGGGTGTCAATTTTGGATCTCCACTCTTCTCATGTGGGCACTTATTGCTATATATTTTCCTCTACAGACTGCTTTAAATGTGTCCCAGAGATTCTGGTACGTTGTGTCTTCATTCTCGTTGGTTTCAAAGAACTTCTTTATTTCTGCCTTCATTTCATTGTTTATCAATCAACATTCAAGAGCCAGTTGTTCAGTTTCCATGAAGCTGTGCGGTTCTGAGTTATTTTCTGAATTCTGAGTTCCAACTTGATTGCACTATGGTCTGAGAGACTGTTTGTTATGATTTCAGTTGTTTTGCATTTGCTGAGGTGCTTTACTTCCAATTATGTGGTCAATTTTGGAGTAGGTGTGATGTGGTGCTGAGAAGAATGTATATTTTGTGGATTTGGGGTGGAGAGTTCTGTAAATGTCTATCAGGTTTGCTTGTTCCAGGTCTGAGTTCAAGTCCTGGATATCCTTGTTAATTTTCTGTCTGGTTGATCTGTCTGCTATTGACAGTGGAGTGTTAAAGTCTCCCACTATTATTGTGTGGGAGTCTAAGTCTCTTTGTAAGTCATTAAGAACTTGCCTTATATATCTGGGTGCTCCTACATTGGGTCCATATATATTTAGAATCGTTAGCTCTTCTTGTTGTATCGATCCTTTTACCATTATGTAATGACCTTCTTTGTCCCTTTTGATCTTTGTTGCTTTAAAGTCTATTTTATCAGAGACGAGAATTGCAACTCCTGCTTTTTTTTTGCTCTCCATTTGCTTGGTAAATCTTCCTCCATCCTTATATTTTGAGCCTTTGTGTATCTTTGCATGTGAGGTGGGTTTCCTGGATACAGCACACCGATGGGTTTTGGTTTTTTATCCAATTTGCCAGTCTATGTCTTTTGATTGGTGCATTTAGCCCATTTACATTTAGGGTTAATGTTGTTATGTGTGAATTTGATACTGCCATTTTGATGCTAGCTGGCTGTTTTGCCCATTGGTTCATGTAGATTCTTCATTTTGTTGATGGTCTTTAGCATTTGGTATGCTTTTAGGATGGCTGGAACTGGTTGTTTCTTTCTATGTGTAGTGCCTCTTTCAGGAGCTCTTGTAAAGCAGGCCTAGTGGTGACAAAATCTCTGAGTACTTGCTTGTTCATGAAGGATTTTATTTTTCCTTCACTTATGAAGCTCAGTTTGGCTGGATATGAAATTCTGGGTTGAAAGTTCTTTTCTTTAAGGATGTTGAATATTGGCCCCACTCTTCTGGCTTGTAGAGTCTCTGCCAGAGATCTGCTGTGAGTCTGATGGGCTTCCCTTTGTGGGTGACCCGACCTTTCTCTCTGGCTGCCCTTAGTATTTTCTCCTTCATTTCAACCCTGGTGAATCTGACGATTATGTGCCTTGGGTTTGCTCTTCTTGCAGAGTATCTTTGTGGTGTTCTCTGTATTTCCTGGAGTTGAGTATTGACCTGTCTTGCTAGGTTGGGGAAATTTTCCTGGATAATATCCTGAAGAGTGTTTTCCAGCTTGGATTCATTCTCTTCATCACATTCTGGTACACCTATCAAACGTAGGTTGGGTCTCTTCACATAGTCCCACATTTCTTGGAGATTTTGTTCATTCCTTTTGTGCTTTTTCTTTAATCTTGGTTTCATTTTATTTCATTGAGTTGATCTTCAACTTCTGATATTCTTTCTTCTGCTTGGTCAATTCGGCTGTTGAAACTTGTGCATGCTTCGAAGTTCTCGTGTTGTGTTTTCAGCTCCTTCAATTCATTCATATTCCTCTCTAAGTTGTCCATTCTTGTTATCAATTCCTCGAATCTTTTTCAAATCTTTTTCAAGGTTCTTAGTTTCTTTGCACTGATTTAGAACATGTTCTTTAGCTCACTGAAGTTTCTCATTATCCACTTTCTGAAGTCTGATTCCGTCATTTGTCACACTCATTCTTCCAGCTTTGTTCCCTTGCTGATGAGGAGTTTTGGTCCTTTGTAGGAGGTGAGGTGTTTTTGTTTCGGGGGTTTTTCTCCTTTTCGTGCTGGTTTATTCCCATCTCTATGGATTTGTCTGCCTTTCGTCTTAGTAGTTGCTGATTTTTCATTTGGGTCTCTGTGTGGATTCTGAGATTGTTGATGATGAAGTATTTCTGTTACTTAGTTTTTTTTCTAATGGCCTAGTCCCTCTGCTGTATGAGTGCTGAGGTCCACTCCAGGCCCTGCTTGTCTGGAGTATACCTGTAGCAGCTGTGGAACAGTGAGGGATTATACCAGTTTTTTGTTCTGCTGTCTTTGTTCCAGAATGATGCTCGCCAAATGTCAGTCTGATTATTTTTTTTGCGAGTTGACTCTTTGGATATACAGGGGTCAGGGACCTGCTTAAGGAGATGGTCTGTGCTTTATAGGAGGTCCAGTGCTGAGCTGTGAGCTCTGTTGTTCATTCAGCGTTGTTGGGAGGTTGTTTATGTCTGCTGCAATAGAACTCATAAAACACCACCCTTTTTATTTTTTCCCGCTTAGATGCTCTGTTTCAGGGAGTTGGGGCTTTCTTTATGAGTATCTGTTGCACTCTCCTGCCCCACTATTTGCCTACGGGGCTCTGACCTGCTAGCGCGGGTCCGCCCTATTGCTGCTGGGCTTCCTTCTGCTGTGGAGCACTCCCTTCTCCTGGCGGAGTCTCTCTGTTATGGCAGGTTGCCTCGGCAATGGCAGGCTGCGTCAGCCCTAGGCGGTACTTCAGTAGAAGCGGCTTACATCAGCAATGGCGGTCACCCCTCCCTCACCGGGCTTCACCGTCCTAGATGCCGGCAGCAAAACTCTCAGCCCCAAGCGTCTCCAGTCGCTGCCCAGCTTGTCCCCGTGAGGGTGGGACCCACTGAGCCCAATCACCCAACTCCCTGCCTCGGAGTCTGTCCTCTCTCTCTCTCTCTCCCTCTCCACAAGCTGAAAGGTTGACTCTCTCACTGGCGCCCCAGTAGCCTGCTGTTAGGGTACTGAAATCTGTGCAATCTCCCATGCCACTGCCCACTTCACCAGCTCAGATCACGCTACCCAGGAAACTCCTGGTCTGGCTCACTGTCCAAGTCCCGTTAAATCAGATGGACATGCCAATTTGCCCTTCCAACTCTCAGATTGCCAGTTTAACAGGGCACCCAGACCAGTGAGTTCCATGCCGGGACCTGCTGCAGCACTGGCCGAAGCAGCCGCGCTAGCCGGCTGCGTTAGCCGGCTTTAGTAGTGTACTGTCTCTCCCACACCTGGTACTTTCAATGCTCTGTGGGCAAAAAAGGTCCATCTGAGAATGCGGCTAGGACTCACCCTCTGCGCCTTCACTGAGAGGTGCAATCCTGAGTTCCTTCTATGACGTCATCTTGCGAGACTCCAGGAGTTAATTTCTAATGGTCACTAACTCATAGCCTCAGTGAATAACGCATACCTGGGAAATACTCAGGAGTCTATTTCATATGGCCACTCACTCATAGCCTCAGTGAATAATACACACCTGGGGAATAGTCAGGAGTCTCTCCATCTGTTTGTGTCCTCTCTTATTTCATTGAGCAGTGGTTTGTAGTTTTTTTTGAAGAGGTCCCTTACGTTCCTTGTGAGTTGTATTCCTAGGTATTTTATTTTCTTTGTAGCAATTGTGAATGGCAGTTCGTTCTTGATTTGGTTCTCTTTAAGTCTGTTATTGGTGTATAGGAATGCTTGTGATTTTGAACATTGATTTTATATCCTGAGACTTTGCTGAAGTTGCTTATCAGTTGCAGGAGCTTTTGGGCTGAGGTGATGGGGTCTTCTAGGTATACTATCATGTCGTCTGCAAATAGAGACAATTTGGCTTCCACCTTTCCTATTTGAATACCCTTTATTTCTTTTCTTGCCTGATTGCTCTGGCTAGAACTTCCAGTACTATGTTGAATAGGAGTGGTGAGAGGGCATCCTTGTCTAGTGCCTGATTTCAAAGGAATGCTTCCAGTTTTGCCCATTCAGGATGATATTGGCTGTTGGTTTGTCATAAATAGCTTTTATTACTTTGAAATATGTTCCATCAATACCAAGTTTATTGAGGGTTTTAGCATAAAGGGCTGTTGAATTTTGTCAAATGCCTTCTCTGCATCAATTGAGATAATCATGTGGTTTTGTTTTGCTTCTGTTTATGTGGTGAATTACATTTATAGACTTGCATATGTTGAACCAGCCTTGCATCCCCGGGATGAATCCTACTTGATCATGATGGATAAGTTTTTTAATGTGCTGTTGCAATCGGATTGCCAGTATTTTATTGAAAATTTTTGCATGTATAAAATAAGAGAGGACACAAACAGATGGAAAAACATTCCATGTTCCGTGGTTGGGAAGAATCAATATCGTGAAAATTGCTATACTGCCCAAAGTAATTTACACAATCAATACTATCCCCATCAAACTACCATTGAATTTCTTCACAGAACTAAAAAAAACCACCATGAACTTCATACGGAACCAAAAGAGAGCCCCCGTAGCCAAGTCAACTATAAGCAAAAAGAACACAGCGGGAGGCATCACACTACTCGACTTCAGACTATACTACAAGGTACAGTAATCAAAACAGCAGGGTACTAGTACCAAAACAGAGATATAGACCAATGGAACAGAACAGAGGCATCGGAGGCAACACAACATACCTACAACCACATAGTCTTTGATAAACCAGACTAAAACAAGCAATGGGGAAAGGATTCCCTGTTTAATCAATGGTGTTGGGAAACTGGCTAGCCATGTGCAGAAAGCAGAAACTGGACCCCTTCCTGACACCTTACACTAAAATTAACTCCAGATGGATTAAAGACTTAAATGTAAGTCCTGACACCATAAAAACCCTAGAAGAAAATCTAGGCAAAACCATTCAGAACATAGGAGTAGGCAAGGACTTCAAGACCAAAACATCAAAAGCATTGGCAACAAAAGCCAAAATAGACAAATGGGACCTAATCAAACTCCACAGCTTCTGCATGGCAAAAGAAACAGTCACTAGAGTGAATCGGCAACCATCAAAATGGGAAAAAGTCTTTGCAGTTTATGCATCTGACAAAGGGCTGATATCCAGAATTTACAAAGAACTCAAACAGATTTACAGGAAGAAAAAAAGAAACAATCCCATTCAAAAATGGGCAAAGGATATGAACAGACATTTTACAAAAGAAGACAGACATGAGGCCAAAAAACACATGAAAAAATGCTCATCATCACTGGTCATTAGAGAGATGCAAATCAAAACCACATTGAGATACCATCTCACGCCAGTTAGAATGGCGATCATTAAAAATCTGGAGACAGCAGATGCTGGAGAGGATGTGGAGAAAGAGGAACACTCTTACACTGTTGGTGGGAGTGTAAATTAGTTCAACCATTGTGGAAGACAGTGTGGCGATTCCTCAAGGACCTAGAAATAAAAATTCCATTTGACCCAGCAATTCCATTACTGGGTATATATCCAAAAGGCTAAAAATCGTTCAACTGCACATGAATTTTAATTGCAGCACTGTTTACAATAGCAAAGACCTGGAACCAACCCAAATGCCCATCGATGATAGACTGGACTGGGAAAATGTGGCACATATACACCATGGAATATTATGCAGCAATCAAAAATGATGAGTTTTTGTCCTTTGTAAGGATATGGATGACTCTAGAGAACATCATTCTTAGCAAACTGACACAAGAACAGAAAAAGAAATACCGCATATTCTCACTCATTCAGAGCCTCAGTGAATAATACACACCTGGGGAATAGTCAGGAGTCTATTTCATATGGCCACTCATTCAGAGCCTCAGTGAATAATACACACCTGGGGAATAGTCAGGAGTCTATTTCATATGGCCACTCATTCAGAGCCTCAGTGAATAATACACACCTGGGGAATAGTCAGGAGTCTATTTCATATGGCCACTCATTCAGAGCCTCAGTGAATAATGCACACCTGGGGAATAGTCAGGAGTCTATTTCATATGGCCACTCATTCAGAGCCTCAGTGAATAATACACACCTGGGGAATAGTCAGGAGTCTATTTCATATGGCCACTCATTCAGAGCCTCAGTGAATAATACACACCTGGGGAATAGTCAGGAGTCTATTTCATATGGCCACTCATTCAGAGCCTCAGTGAATAATACACACCTGGGGAATAGTCAGGAGTCTATTTCATATGGCCACTCATTCAGAGCCTCAGTGAATAATGCACACCTGGGGAATAGTCAGGAGTCTATTTCATATGGCCACTCATTCAGAGCCTCAGTGAATAATACACACCTGTGGAATAGTCAGGAGTCTATTTCATATGGCCACTCATTCAGAGCCTCAGTGAATAATACACACCTGGGGAATAGTCAGGAGTCTATTTCATATGGCCACTCATTCAGAGCCTCAGTGAATAATACACACCTGGGGAATAGTCAGGAGTCTATTTCATATGGCCACTCATTCAGAGCCTCAGTGAATAATACACACCTGTGGAATAGTCAGGAGTCTATTTCATATGGCCACTCATTCAGAGCCTCAGTGAATAATACACACCTGTGGAATAGTCAGGAGTCTATTTCATATGGCCACTCATTCAGAGCCTCAGTGAATAATACACACCTGGGGAATAGTCAGGAGTCTATTTCATATGGCCACTCATTCAGCACCTCACTGAATAATACACACCTGGGGAATAGTCAGGAGTCTATTTCATATGGCCACTCATTCAGCACCTCACTGAATAATGCACACCTGGGGAATAGTCAGGAGTCTATTTCATATGGCCACTCATTCAGAGCCTCATTGAATAATGCACACCTGGGGAATAGTCAGGAGTCTATTTCATATGGCCACTCATTCAGAGCCTCAGTGAATAATGCACACCTGGGGAATAGTCAGGAGTCTATTTCATATGGCCACTCATTCAGAGCCTCAGTGAATAATACACACCTGGGGAATAGTCAGGAGTCTATTTCATATGGCCACTCATTCAGCACCTCACTGAATAATACACACCTGGGGAATAGTCAGGAGTCTATTTCATATGGCCACTCATTCAGAGCCTCAGTGAATAATACACACCTGTGGAATAGTCAGGAGTCTATTTCATATGGCCACTCATTCAGAGCCTCAGTGAATAATACACACCTGTGGAATAGTCAGGAGTCTATTTCATATGGCCACTCATTCAGAGCCTCAGTGAATAATACACACCTGGGGAATAGTCAGGAGTCTATTTCATATGGCCACTCATTCAGAGCCTCAGTGAATAATACACACCTGGGGAATAGTCAGGAGTCTATTTCATATGGCCACTCATTCAGAGCCTCAGTGAATAATACACACCTGTGGAATAGTCAGGAGTCTATTTTATATGGCCACTCATTCAGAGCCTCAGTGAATAATACACACCTGGGGAATAGTCAGGAGTCTATTTCATATGGCCACTCATTCAGAGCCTCAGTGAATAATACACACCTGGGGAATAGTCAGGAGTCTATTTTATATGGCCACTCATTCAGAGCCTCAGTGAATAATGCACACCTGGGGAATAGTCAGGAGTCTATTTCATATGGCCACTCATTCAGAGCCTCACTGAATAATACACACCTGGGGAATAGTCAGGAGTCTATTTTATATGGCCACTCATTCAGAGCCTCAGTGAATAATACACACCTGGGGAATAGTCAAGGGTCTATTTCATATGGCCACTCATTCAGAGCCTCACTGAATAATGCACACCTGGGGAATAGTCAGGAGTCTATTTCATATGGCCACTCATTCAGAGCCTCAGTGAATAATACACACCTGTGGAATAGTCAGGAGTCTATTTCATATGGCCACTCATTCAGAGCCTCACTGAATAATACACACCTGGGGAATAGTCAGGAGTCTATTTCACATTACCACTGATTCAACGCCTTAGTAAATAATGCATACCATACCTGGGAGTACTCAGAAATCTATTTTATATGGCCACTCATTCAGAGCCTCAGTGAATAATGCACACCAGGGAATAGTCAGGATTCTATTTCATATGGCCACTCATTCAGCACCTCACTGAATAATACACACCTGTGGAATAGTCAGGAGTCTATTTTATATGGCCACTCATTCAGAGCCTCAGTGAATAATACACACCTGGGGAATAGTCAGGAGTCTATTTTATATGGCCACTCATTCAGAGCCTCATTGAATAATGCACACCTGGGGAATAGTCAGGAGTCTATTTCATATGGCCACTCATTCAGAGCCTCAGTGAATAATACACACCTGGGGAATAGTCAGGAGTCTATTTTATATGGCCACTCATTCAGAGCCTCAGTGAATAATACACACCTGGGGAATAGTCAGGAGTCTATTTCATATGGCCACTCATTCAGAGCCTCAGTGAATAATACACACCTGGGGAATAGTCAGGAGTCTATTTCATATGGCCACTCATTCAGAGCCTCAGTGAATAATACACACCTGGGGAATAGTCAGGAGTCTATTTCATATGGCCACTCATTCAGAGCCTCACTGAATAATACACACCTGTGGAATAGTCAGGAGTCTATTTCATATGGCCACTCATTCAGAGCCTCACTGAATAATACACACCTGGGGAATAGTCAGGAGTCTATTTCATATGGCCACTCATTCAGAGACTCAGTGAAAAAAACACACCTAGGAAAAAGTGAGAATTCTATTTACAATGGCCACACATTCAGAGCCTCAGTGAATAATCCACACCTGGGGAATAGTCAGGAGTCTATTTCATATGCCCACTCTTTCAGAGTCTCACTGAATAACTCACTCCTGTGGAGTACTGAGAGGTCTATTTCATATGGCCACTCATTCAGAGCCTCAGTGAATAATACACACCTGGGGAATAGTCAGGAGTCTATTTCATATGGTCACTAACTCAAAGACTCATTAAATAATACACACCTGGGGAATAGTCAGGAGTCTATTTTATATTTCCACTCATTCAGAGCCTCAGTGAATAATACACACCAGAAAATTGATTTGGTTATTTTATACTGCCACTCATTCAGAGCCCTCAGAAGAATGCAAGTTTGGAGAATTGTCAGGAGTTTATTTACAGTGTCCTCTCATTCAGAGTGTCATTGAATAAAGCATACCTGGAAAAATCTTGAAGTCTCTTTCACAAGGCCATTTATTCAGAGCATCAGTGAAGTATGCATACTTGTGAGGTAGCCAGGTTTCTATTTTCTTTGACGACACATTCAGACCATTGGTGAATAATACACACCTGCAAAGTAGTCAGAGTCTATTTCATATGGCTCCTCATTAAGAGCCAATGTGAATAAAACACACCAAAGAGATAATCTGGAGCATATTTCATATAGAAATATGTATTTCAATTGGCCACACATTCAGAGCCTCAGTGAATAATACACACCTGGGGAATAGTCAGGAGTCTATTTCATATGGCCACTCATTCAGAGCCTCACTGAATAATGCACACCTGGGGAATAGTCAGGAGTCTATTTCATATGGCCACTCATTCAGAGCCTCACTGAATAATACACACCTGGGGAATAGTCAGAGTCTATTTCATATGGCCACTCATTCAGAGCCTCACTGAATAATACACACCTGGGGAATAGTCAGGAGTCTATTTCATATGGCCACTCATTCAGAGCCTCATTGAATAATACATCTATGGAACCGCCTGGAGTGTATTTCACATGGCCACTCATTCAGAGCCTCAGTGAATAATACACACCTGGGGAATAGTCAGGAGTCTATTTCATATGGCCACTCATTCAGAGCCTCACTGAATAATGCACACCTGGGGAATAGTCAGGAGTCTATTTCATATGGCCACTCATTCAGAGCCTCAGTGAATAATACACACCTGGGGAATAGTCAGGAGTCTATTTCATATGGCCACTCATTCAGAGCCTCACTGAATGATACACACCTGGGGAATAGTCAGAGTCTATTTCA
Organism: Saguinus midas; assembly: GCA_021498475.1. NCBI lineage: Eukaryota > Metazoa > Chordata > Mammalia > Primates > Cebidae > Saguinus > Saguinus midas. The sequence continues at coordinate 55,840,307 of CM038409.1, read as the reverse complement.
TATGGCCACTCATTCAGAGCCTCACTGAATGATACACACCTGGGGAATAGTCAGGAGTCTATTTCATATGGCCACTCATTCAGAGCCTCAGTGAATAATGCACACCTGGGGAATAGTCAGGAGTCTATTTCATATGGCCACTCATTCAGAGCCTCAGTGAATAATACACACCTGGGGAATAGTCAGGAGTCTATTTCATATGGCCACTCATTCAGAGCCTCACTGAATAATACACACCTGGGGAATAGTCAGGAGTCTATTTCATATGGCCACTCATTCAGAGCCTCACTGAATGATACACACCTGGGGAATAGTCAGGATTCTATGTCATATGAACACTCATTCAGAGCCTCACTGAATGATACACACCTGGGGAATAGTCAGGAGTCTATTTTATATGGCCACTCATTCAGAGCCTCACTGAGTAATACACACCTGGGGAATAGTCAGGAGTCTATTTCATATGGCCACTCATTCAGAGCCTCATTGAATAATGCACACCTGGGGAATAGTCAGGAGTCTATTTTATATGGCCACTCATTCAGAGCCTCAGTGAATAATGCACACCGGGGAATTAGCCAGGAGTGTATTTCATATGGCCACTCACTCATAGCCTCAGTGAATAATGCAAAAATATACAGTACTCAGCATTATATTTCATATCGCCACCCATTCAGGTGTTCACTGAATAATACAAACATGAGGGAATGTCAGCATCCTATTTCATATGACCACTCGTGCAGAGCCTCACTGAGTAATACACACCTGGGGAAGAGTCAGGAGTCTATTTTATATGGCCACTCATTCAGAGCCTCATTGAATAATGCAAACCTGGGGAATAAACACTAGTCTCTTTTATATGGCCACTCATTCAGAGCCTCACTGAGTAATACACACCTGGGGAATAGTCAGGAGTCTATTTCATATGGCCACTCATTCAGAGCCTCAGTGAATAATACACACCTGGGGAATAGTCAGAGTCTATTTCATATGGTCACTAACTCAAAGCCTCATTAAAAATACACACCTGTGGAATAGTCAGGAGTCTATTTTATATGGCCACTCATTCAGAGCCTCAGTGAATAACGCATACCTGGGAAATACTCAGGACCCAATTAGATATGGCCTCTCATTCAAAGCTTCACTGAATAAGGAACACCTGTAGAGTAGTAAGAGGTCTATTTTATATACCCACACATTCAGGGCTTCACTGAATAATACACACCTGTGACAAAGTCAGGATTCTATTTCATATGGCTACTCATTCAGAGCCTCACTGAATAATGCACACCTGGGGAATAGTCAGGAGTCTATTTCATATGGCCACTCATTCAGAGCCTCACTGAATAATACACACCTGTGGAATAGTCAGGAGTGTATTTCACATGGCCACTCATTCAGAGCCTCAGTGAAGAATTACATACTTCTGTTGAATACTAAGGAGTCTATTTCTTATAGCCACGTATTCAGAGACCCACTGAACAATGCACACCTGGGTTATAGTCTGGAGTCTATTTTATTTGACCATTTACCCAGTGCCTCAGTGGAACATGCACACCTGAAGAATAGGCAAGAAGCTATAGTCAGGAGTCTATTTCATATGGTCTCTCATTCAGAAACTCACTGAATGATACACACCTGAGAATAGTCAGAGTCTATTTCATATGGCCACTCATTCAGAGCCTCACTGAATAATGCACACCTGGGAATAGTCAGGATTCTATTTCATATGGCCACTCATTCAGAGCCTCATTGAATAATGCACACCTGGGAATAGTCAGGAGTCTATTTCATATGGCCACTCATTCAGAGCCTCAGTGAATAATACACACCTGTGGAATAGTCAGGAGTGTATTTCACATGGCCACTCATTCAGAGCCTCACTGAATAATGCACACCTGGGGAATAGTCAGGATTCTATTTCATATGGCCACTCATTCAGCACCTCACTGAATGATACACACGTGGGAATAGTCAGGATTCTATTTCATATGGCCACTCATTCAGAGCCTCACTGAATAATGCACACCTGGGAATAGTCAGGAGTCTATTTTATATGGCCACTCATTCAGAGCCTCACTGAATAATACACACCTGGGGAATAGTCAGGAGTCTATTTCATATGGCCACTCATTCAGAGCCTCATTGAATAATGCACACCTGGGGAATAGTCAGGAGTCTATTTCATATGGCCACTCATTCAGAGCCTCAGTGAATAATGCACACCTGGGAATAGTCAGGAGTCTATTTCATATGGCCACTCATTCAGAGCCTCAGTGAATAATACACACCTGTGGAATAGTCAGGAGTCTATTTCATATGGCCACTCATTCAGAGCCTCAGTGAATAATACACACCTGGGGAATAGTCAGGAGTCTATTTTATATGGCCACTCATTCAGAGCCTCAGTGAATAATGCACACCTGGGGAATAGTCAGGAGTCTATTTTATATGGCCACTCATTCAGAGCCTCACTGAATAATACACACCTGTGGAATAGTCAGGATTCTATTTCATATGGCCACTCATTCAGAGCCTCAGTGAATAATGCACACCTGGGGAATAGTCAGGAGTCTATTTTATATGGCATCTCATACAGAACCTCAGTGAATAATACACACCTGGGGAATAGTCAGAGTCTATTTCATATGGCCACTCATTCAGAGCCTCAGTGAATTATACACACCTGGGGAATAGTCAGGAGTCTATTTTATATGGCCACTCATTCAGAGCCTCATTGAATAATGTACTCCTGTGGAATAGTCAGGAGTCTATTTTATATGGCCACTCATTCAGAGCCTCACTGAATAATGCACACCTGGGGAATAGTCAGGAGTCTATTTCATATGGCCACTCATTCAGAGCCTCAGTGAATAATGCACACCTGGGGAATAGTCAGGAGTCTATTTCATATGGCCACTCATTCAGAGCCTCAGTGAATAATGCACACCAGGGGAATAGTCAGGATTCTATTTCTTATGGACACTCATTCAGACCTTCACTGAATAATGCACACATTTGGAATAGTGAGGATTCTGTTTCATATGGCCACTCATTCAGAGCCTCACTGAATGGTACACACCTGTGGAATAGTCAGGAGACTATTTTATATAGCCACTCATTCAGAGCCTCAGTGAATCATGCATGCCTGAGGAGTACTGAGGATTTTATTTCAAATGACTTTCCATTGAAAGCCTCAGTGAATAATACACACCTGGGGAATAGTCAGGAGTCTATTTCATATGGCCACTCATTCAGAACCTCAGTGAATTATACACACCTGGGGAATAATCAGGATTCTATTTCATACGACCAGTATTGAGAGCCAAACTGAATAATGCACACCTTGGGAATAGTGAGGAGTCTGATAGGAACACTCTTTCAGTGCCTCAGTGAATAATACACACCAGGGGAATACTGAGGAGTCCTGTTAATATTGCCCCTCATTCACAGCCTCTCGAAGTAGTGCAAGTTTGGGAAATTGTCAGGAGTTGATTTAGAATGATCACTCATTCAGAGACTCAGTGAAAAAACACACCTAGGAAAAAGTGAGAATTCTATTTACAATGGCCACACATTCAGAGCCTCAGTGAATAATGCACATCCAAATAATTGTCAGGAGACTCTTTCATATGCCCACTCTTTCAGAGTCTCACTGAATAACTCACTCCTGTGGAGTACGGAGAGGTCTATTTCATATGGCCACTTATTTTAAGCCTGACTGAATAATACACACCTGGGTAATAGTCAGGAGTTTATTTCTTTAGGCCAATCATTCAAATGCTCAGTGATGTATACACACCTGGGACAGAGTCATGCGTCTACTTCATATTGCTCCTCATTCAAATCCTTAGTGAACAATGAACACCTGTTGAGTCCTCAGTAATGTATGTCATTTGGCCACTCATTCAGCACCTCACAGAATATTACACATGTAAGGAATATTCGAAATTCTATTTAGTATGGACACACATTTTGAGACTCACTGAATAACTTATACCTGTAGAATACTTAGGAGTCTGTTTCATATGGCCACTCATTCAGAGCCTCACTGAATAATACACACCTGGGGAATAGTCAGGAGTCTATTTCATATGGCCACTCATTCAGAGCCTCATTGAATAATGCACACCTGGGGAATAGTCAGGAGTCTATTTCATATGGCCACTCATTCAGAGCATTGGTGAATGGTGTACACATGTGGAGTAGCCAGATGTCTATTTCTTTGGCACACATTGAGAACCTCAGTGAATTATACACTAACGTGTAATAGACAGGATTCTATTTCACACAGCCCCTCATTCAGTACCCATGTGAATAAAACCCACTGGAAAATAATCAGGAGTCCATTTCACATTGACTTCCATTCATAGCTTCAGGGAATAATCCACACCTGGGGAATAGGCAGCAATCTGTTTCATAGGGATACTTTCTCAAAACCTCCCTTAATAATGCACACATGTGGGACATTCAGAAATCTATTTAACCTGGCCACTGATTTACAGCCTCCGCGAATAATGCAAACCTGGGCAGTACTCAGCAATCTATTTTACATGGCCACTCATTCCACACGTCAGTGAATAATAAACACCAGGGGAAAAGTCAGAATTCTATTTCTTATGGTCACTCATTTAGACCTTCACTGAGTAATGCACACGTTTGGAATAGCCCAGATTCTCTTTCATATGGCCACTCATTTAGAGCCTCGCTGAATAGTAAACAACTGCGAAATAGTCAGAAGTCTATTTTATATTTCCACTCATTCAGAGCCGCAATGACTAATGCATGCCTCGGGAGTACTGAGGATTCTATTTGAAATGACCCCTCATTCAAAGCATCAGTGAATAATACACATATTGGGAATATTCAAAACTCTCTATCATATGGCCACTAATTCAGAACCTCAGTGAATGGTACATGCCTGGGGAATAATCAGTATCTTATTCCATAGGACATGTGATTCAGAGCCAAACTGAATACTGCATATCTTGGTAATAGACAGATTTCTCTTTCATATGGACACTCTTTTAGAGCCTCAGTAAATAATACACAGCAGGGGAAAATTGATTTGGTTATTTTATACTGCCACTCATTCAGAGCCCTCAGAAGAATGCAAGTTTGGAGAATTGTCAGGAGTTTATTTACAGTGTCCTCTCATTCAGAGTGTCATTGAATAAAGCATACCTGGAAAAATCTTGAAGTCTCTTTCACAAGGCCATTTATTCAGAGCATCAGTGAAGTATGCATACTTGTGAGGTAGCCAGGTTTCTATTTTCTTTGACGACACATTCAGACCATTGGTGAATAATACACACCTGCAAAGTAGTCAGGAGTCTATTTCATATGGCTCCTCATTAAGAGCCAATGTGAATAAAACACACCAAAGAGATAATCTGGAGCATATTTCATATAGAAATATGTATTTCAATTGGCCACACATTCAGAAGCTCAGTGAATAATACACACCTTGGTAGTTGTCAGGAGACAATTTAATCTGGCCTCTCATACAAAGCTTCACTGAATAATGCACTCCTGTGGAGTAATCAGCAGCCTAATTGATATTTCCATTCATTCATAGCCTCTCTGTGTAATAAGCTCCTTGCAGACTTTCAAGAATCTCTTTGATATGGCCACTAAGAGCCTTACTGAATTGTATACACTTGTGGAATAGTTATATGGCTACTAATTCAAAATCTCATGGAGTAATGCACACCGGTGGATAAGTGAGAATTCTCTTTCATGTGGCCACTCATTCAGAGCCTCAGTGAATCATGCGACCTTGGAAGTACTGAGAATTCTGGTGTAAATAATAGACACTTGGGGGATAGTCAATGCTCTATTTTATATGGTCACTCATTCAGAGCCTCACTGAGTGATACACACCTGGGGAATCGTCAGGATTTTATTTCATGTTGCTGGACATTGAAAGCCAAGCTGAATTATGCACACCTTGGGAATAGGTTTCTCTTTTGTAAGAACATTGTTTCAGAGCCTCAGTGAATAATGCACACCTGGAGAATCATCAGAAGTCTGTTTAACATGACCACTTATTATGAGCCTCTGTGAATAATGCATGTCTATGGAGTACTGAGGAGACTAATTCATATTACCTTCGATTTTGAGATTCTCTGAATAATGCATACATTGGGAACAGTCAGTAATCTAGTTCATATGGTCACGCAGTAGGACCCCCACGGAATAATACACAACTGGGGAATACTCAGGAGTCTATTTTATATGGCCACTCAGAAAATCAATAAATCATGAAGACTTGGGGAATACTTAGGAGTCTATTTCTCATGGCCAATAATTTAGAGCCACAGTGAATAATGCACAGCAGGGTAATAGTCACAAACCTCTTTCATATGGCCACTCACTCAGTGCTTCACTGAATGATACACACCTGGGGAATAGTCAGGATTCTATTCCATACTACCACTCATTCAGAGCCTTATTGAATAAATCACAATGGGGCAATAGTCAGGAGTCTATTTTATATAGCCTCTCATTCAGAGCTTCAGTGAATAATGAACCCCTATGGAGTAGTAAGGATACTGTTTAAGATAGCCCCAAATTAAGTGCCTCCCTGAATGATGCACACCTGGGTGATAGTCAGGAGTCTATTTTATATGACCTCTCATTCTGGGCCTCACTGAATAATGCACACCTGTGGGAGTGTCAGGAATCTATTTGGTATGGTCACTCATACAGAACCTCTTTAAATAATGCGCACATAAATAATCATTTGGAGTCTGTCATATGGCTACTCATTCAATCAGTGAATAACGAACACATGTGGAGTGATAAGGAGTCTGTTTCATATGGCAAATTTTTCACAGCCTCACTGAATATTACACACTTGTGATATATTCTTAAGTCCCTTTCTTATGGCCACTCATTCATAGCCTCCCTGAATAAGGCACACCAAGTAAAAGGAGACTATTTCATATGGAAACTCATTCAGAACCCCACTGAATATTACATACGTGAAGAATTGTCAGGAGTCTATTTCATATGGCCTCTCTTTCACAGCCTCACGGAATAATGCACATGTGCACAATAGTCAGAAGTCCCCTATATATGACCACTCAAGAGCCTCACTAAAAATACACACCTGTAGAAATAGTCATGATTCTGTTTTATCCCCTCATTTAGATTCTGACTGAATAATGCACACCTGTGCAATAGTCAACAGTCTTTTCTTGTTGCCTCTCATTCGGAGTGTTACTGAATAATGTGCAGTAGCCAGGAGTCTACTTTATTTGGACACTCATTCATAGCCTCAGTGGATAATATGCTCCTGTGGAATAGTCAGGAATCTATTTCATATGGCCACTCATTCAGAGCCTCATTGAATAATACACACTTCGGGAAGAGTCAAGAGTGTATTTTATATGGCCATTGTTTTGGCGCCTCTGTCAGTGACAGACACCTGGAGAATAGTCAGGACAGTTTCATATGTACACTCATTGACAGCCTCACTGAATAAGACACACCTGTAGAATAGTCAGAAATCTATTTTATTTGATTACTCTTTCAATGCCTCAGTGAATAATACATACCTGGGAAACAGTGAGGAATCTATTTCGTGTGGTCACTCATTCAGAGCCATTCAAAATAGTGCACATCTGGAGAGTTCTCAAGAGTCTATTTGGAATGGCACTGCATTCAGAGACTGTGAAAAACACACCCCTAGGGACTAGTGAGAAATCTATCTTAAATGGCCACATATTCAGATACTCAGTGAATAATGCACACCTGGGGAGTAATCAAGAGTCTATTGCTTATGCCCACTAATTCAGCCCCTCAGTCAATAATGCCATCTGTCAAGTACTGAGGGATCTGTTTTATATGGCCACTCATTTTGAACCTGAGTGAATAGTACACACCTGGCAAAAAGTCAGGAGTATATTTCACATGGCCACTCATTCAGAGACTCAGTGAATAATTCACACCTGTTGAGTACTCAGGAGTCCTTTTCTTTTTTCTTTATTTTTTTTAATTTTTATTGCATTTTAGGTTTTGGGGTACATGTGCAGAACGTGCAAGATAGTTGCATAGGTACACACATGGCAGTGTGTTTTGCTGCCTTTCTCCTTTTCACCAACATTTAGCATTTCTCCCCAGGCTATCCCTCCCCAGGTCCCCTCCACGGTCCCTTTTCTATTCTCCCAATAAACCACAGTGTGTAGGACCCCCCTCCCTGTGTCCATGTGTTCTCATTTTTCTCACCCACCTATGAGTGTGAATATGTGGTATTTTGTTTTCTGTTCTTGTTTCAGGTTGCTGAAAACTATGTTCTCCAGATTCATCCATGTCCTTACAAAGGACACAAACTCATCATTTTTGATTGCTGCACAATATTCCATGGTGTATATGTGCACATTTTCCCAGTCCAGTCTATCATTGTTGGGCATTTGGGTTGGTTCCAGGTCTTTGTTATTGTAAACAGTGCTGCAATGAACATTAGTGTGCATGTGTCCTTATAGTAGAACGATTTATAGTCCTTTGGATATATACCCAGTAATAGGATTGCTGGGTCAAATGGAATTTCTATTTCTAGGTCCTTGAGGAACCGCCACACTGTCTTTCACAATGGTTGGACTAATTTACACTTTCGCCAACAGTGTAAGAGTGTTCCTATTTCTCCGCATCTGCTCTAGCACCTGCTGTCTCCAGATTTTTTAATAATCGCCATTCTAACTGGCGTGAGATGGTATCTCAATGTGGTTTTCATTTGCATCTCTCTAGTGACCAGTGATGATGAGCATTTTTTCATGTGTTTGTTGGCCTCATGTATGTCTTGTTTTGTAAAGTGTCTGTTCATATCCTTTGCTCATATTTGAATGGGCTTATTTGTTTTTTTCCTTTAAATCTGTTTGTGTTCTTTGTAAATTCTGGATATCAAGCCTTTCTCAGATGGGTAAACTGCAAAATTTTTTTACCATTCTGTTGTTTGCTGATTCACTCTAATGACTGTTTCTTCTGTTGTGCTAAAGCTATGGAGTTTGATTAGGTCCCATTTGTCTATTTTGGCTTTTGTTGCCAATGCTCTTGGTGTTTTGGTCACGAAGTCCTTGCCTACTTCTATGTCCTGAATGTTCTTGACTAGATTTTCTTCTAGGGTTTTTATGGTGTTAGGTCTTATGTTTAAGTCTTTAATCCATCTGAAGTTAATTTTAGTGTAAGGTGTCAGGAAGGGGTCCCATTTCTCCTTTTCACCAACATTTAGCATTTCTCCCAGGCTATCCCTCCCCAGCCCCCCACTGTCCCTCCCCCATTCCCCAATAGACCCCAGTGTGTAGTACCCCCCTCCCTGTGTCCATGTATTCTCAATTTTCTCACCCACCTATGAGTGTGAATATGTGGTATTTTCTTTTCTGTTCTTGTGTCAGTTTGCTGAGAATGATGTTCTCCAGATTCATCCATGTCCTTACAAAGGACACAAACTCATCATTTTTGATTGCTGCATAATATTCCATGGTGTATATGTGCACATTTTCCCAGTCCAGTCTATCATTGATGGGCATTTGGGTTGGTTCCAGGTCTTTGCTATTGTAAACAGTGCTGCAATGAACATTCGTGTGCATGTGTCCTTATAGTAGAACGATTTATAGTCCTTTGGATATATACCCAGTAATGGGATTGCTGGGTCAAATGGAATTTCTATTTCTAGGTCCTTGAGGAATTGCCACACTGTCTTCCACAATGGTTGAACTAATTTACACTCCCACAAACAGTGTAAGAGTGTTCCTATTTCTCCACATCCTCTCCAGCATCTGCTGTCTCCAGATTTTTAATGATCGCCATTCTAACTGGCGTGAGATGGTATCTCAATGTGGTTTTGATTTGCATCTCTAATGACCAGTGATGATGAGCATTTTTTCATGTGTTTGTTGGCCTCATGTATGTCTTCTTTTGTAAAGTGTCTGTTCATATCCTTTGCCCATTTTTGAATGGGCTTGTTTGTTTTTTTCCTGTAAATCTGTTTGAGTTCTTTGTAAATTCTGGATATCAGCCCTTTGTCAGATGGGTAAACTGCAAAGATTTTTTCCCATTCTGTTGGTTGCCGATTCACTCTAGTGACTGTTTCTTTTTGTGCAAAGCTGTGGAGTTTGATTAGGTCCCATTTGTCTATTTTGGCTTTTGTTGCCAATGCTTTTGGTGTTTTGGTCATGAAGTCCTTGCCTATTCCTATGTCCTGAATGGTTTTGCCTAGATTTTCTTCTAGGGTTTTTATGGTGCCAGGTCTTATGTTTAAGTCTTTAATCCATCTGGAGTTAATTTTAGTGTAAGGTGTCAGGAAGGGATCCAGTTTCTGCTTTCTGCACATGGCTAACCAGTTTTCCCAACACCATTTATTAAACAGGGAATCCTTTCCCCATTGCTTGTTTTTGTCTGGTTTATCAAAGATTATATGGTTGTAGATATTTTGTGTTGCCTCTGATGCCTCTGTTCTGTTCCATTGTTCTATATCTCTGTTTTGGTGCCAGTACCATGCTGTTTTGATTACTGTAGCCTTGTAGTATAGTTTGAAGTCTGGTAGTGTGATGCCTCCCACTGTGTTCTTTTTGCTTAGAATTGACTTGGCTATGCGGGCTCTTTTGGTTCCATATGAAGTTCATGGTGGTTTTTCCAGTTCTGTGAAGAAATTCAATGGTAGCTTGATGGGGATAGCATTGAGTCTGTAAATTACTTTGGGCAGTATAGCCATTTTCACGATATTGATTCTTCCTAACCACGAGCATGGAATGTTTCTCCATCTGTTTGTGTCCTCTTATTTTGTTGAGCAGTGGTTTGCAGTTTTCCTTGAAGAGGTCCCTTACATTCCTTGTAAGTTGTATTCCTAGGTATTTTATTCTCTTTGTAGCAATTGTGAATGGCAGTTCGTTCTTGATTTGGTTCTCTTTAAGTCTGTTATTGGTGTATAGGAATGCTTGTGATTTTTGCACATTGATTTTATATCCTGAGACTTTGCTGAAGTTGCTTATCAGTTACAGGAGTTTTGGGCTGAGGTGATGGGGTCTTCTAGGTATACTATCATGTCGTCTGCAAATAGAGACAATTTGGCTTCCACCTTTCCTATTTGAATACCCTTTATTTCTTTTTCTTGCCTGATTGCTCTGGCTAGAACTTCCAGTACTATGTTGAATAGGAGTGGTGAGAGAGGGCATCCTTGTCTAGTGCCGGATTTCAAAGGGAATGCTTCCAGTTTTTGCCCATTAAGTATGATATTGGCTGTTGGTTTGTCATAAATAGCTTTTATTACTTTGAGATATGTTCCATCAATACCAAGTTTATTGAGGGTTTTTAGCATAAAGGGCTGTTGAATTTTGTCAAATGCCTTCTGTGTCAATTGAGATAATCATGTGGTTTTTGTTTTTGCTTCTGTTTATGTGGTGAATTACATTTATAGACTTGTGTATGTTGAACCAGCCTTGCATCCCCGGGATGAATCCTACTTGATCATGATGGATAAGTTTTTTAATGTGCTGTTGCAATCGGTTTGCCAGTATTTTATTGAAGATTTTTGCATCTATGTTCATCATGGATATTGGCCTGAAGTTTTCTTTTCTTGTTGAGTCTCTGCCGGGTTTTGGTATCAGGATGATGTTGGTCTCATAAAATGATTTGGGAAGGGTTCCTCTTTTGAATTATTTGGAATAGTTTCAGAAGGAATGGTACCAGCTCCTCTTTGTGTGTCTGGTAGAATTCAGCTGTGAACCCATCTGGACCTGGGCTTTTTTGTGTGGTAGGCTCTTAATTGCTGCCTCAACTTCAGACCTTGTTATTGGTCTATTCATAGTTTCGGCTTCCTCCTGGTTTAGGCTTGGGAGGACACAGGTGTCCAGGAATTTATCCATTTCTTTCTGGTTTACTAGTTTACGTGCATAGAGTTGTTTGTAGTATTCTCTGATGATGGTTTGAATTTCTGTGGAAATGTAGTGATTTCCCCTTTATCCTTTTTTATTGCTTCTATTTGGTTGTTCTCTTTTTTTTTTATCAGTCTGGCTAGTGGTCTGTCTATTTTGTTGATCTTTTGAAAAACCAGCTCTTGGATTTATTGATTTTTGAAGGGTTTTTCGTGTCTCTATCTCCTTCAGTTCTGCTCTGATCTTAGTTATTTCTTGTCTTCTGCTAGGTTTTGAGTTTTTGATCTTGCTCCTCTAGCTCTTTCAATTTTGATGATAGGGTGTCAATTTTGGATCTCTCCACTCTTCTCATGTGGGCACTTATTGCTATCTATTTTCCTCTACAGACTGCTTTAAATGTGTCCCAGAGATTCTGGTATGTTGTGTCTTCATTCTCGTTGGTTTTAAAGAACTTCTTTATTTCTGCCTTCATTTCATTGTTTATCCAATCAACATTCAAGAGCCAGTTGTTCAGTTTCCATGAAGCTGTGGTTCTGAGTTAGTTTCTGAATTCTGAGTTCTAACTTGATTGCACTATGGTCTGAGAGACTGTTTGTTATGATTTCAGTTGTTTTGCATTTGCTGAGGAGTGCTTTACTTCCAATTATGTGGTCAATTTTGGAGTAGGTGTGATGTGGTGCTGAGAAGAATGTATATTCTGTGGATTTGGGGTGGAGAGTTCTGTAAATGTCTATCAGGTTTGCTTGTTCCAGGTCTGAGTTCAAGCCCTGGATATCCTTGTTAATTTTCTGTCTGGTTGATCTGTCTGATATTGACAGTGGAGTGTTAAAGTCTCCCACTATTATTGTGTGGGAGTCTAAGTCTCTTTGTAAGTCATTAAGAACTTGCCTTATATATCTGGGTGCTCCTGTATTGGGTCCATATATATTTAGGATCGTTAGCTCTTCTTGTTGTATCGATCCTTTTACCATTATGTAATGACCTTCTTTGTCTCTTTTGATCTTTGTTGCTTTAAAGTCTATTTTATCAGAGATGAGAATTGCAACTCCTGCTTTTTTTTGCTCTCCATTTGCTTGGTAAATCTTCCTCCATCCCTTTATTTTGAGCCTTTGTGTATCCTTGCATGTGAGATGGGTTTCCTGGATACAGCACACGATGGGTTTTGGTTTTTTATCCAATTTGCCAGTCTGTGTCTTTTGATTGGTGCATTTAGCCCATTTACATTTAGGGTTAATATTGTTATGTGTGAATTTGATACTGCCATTTTGATGCTAGCTGGCTGTTTTGCCCATTGGTTGATGCAGATTCTTCATTTTGTTGATGCTCTTTAGCATTTGGTATGTTTTTAGAATGGCTGGTACTGGTTGTTCCTTTCTATGTGTAGTGCCTCTTTCAGGAGCTCTTGTAAAGCAGGCCTGGTGGTGACAAAATCTCTGAGTACTTGCTTGTTGGCAAAGATTTTATTCTTCCTTCACTTATGAAGCTCAGTTTGGCTGGATATGAAATTCTGGGTTGAAAGTTCTTTCTTTAAGGATGTTGAATATTGGCCCCACTCTCTTCTGGCTTGTAGAGTTTCTGCCAAGAGATCTGCTGTGAGTCTGATGGGCTTCCTTTGTGGGTGACCCGACCTTTCTCTCTGGCTGCCCTTAGTATTTTCTCCTTCATTTCAACCCTGGTGAATCTGACGATTATGTGCCTTGGGGTTGCTCTTCTTGCAGAATATCTTTGTGGTGTTCTCTGTATTTCCTGGAGTTGAGTATTGGCCTGCCTTGCTAGGTTGGGGAAATTTTCCTGGATAATATCCTGAAGAGTATTTTCCAGCTTGGATTCATTCTCTTCATCACATTCTGGTACACCTATCAAACGTAGGTTAGGTCTCTTCACATAGTCCCACATTTCTTGGAGATTTTGTTCATTCCTTTTGTGCTTTTTTCTCTAATCTTGGTTTCTCATTTTATTTCATTGAGTTGATCTTCGACTTCTGATATTCTTTCTTCTGCTTGGTCAATTTGGCTGTTGAAACTTGTGCATGCTTCGTGAAGTTCTTGTGTTGTGTTTTTCAGCTCCTTCAATTCATTCATATTCCTCTCTAAGTTGTCCATTCTTGTTATCATTTCTGAATCTTTTTTCAAATCTTTTTCAAGGTTCTTAGTTTCTTTGCATTGATTTAGAACATGTTCTTTAGCTCACTGAAGTTTCTCATTATCCACCTTCTGAAGTCTGATTCCGTCATTTCATCACACTCATTCTCCGTCCAGCTTTGTTCCTTGCTGGTGAGGAGTTTTGGTCCTTGTAGGAGGTGAGGTGTTTTGGTTTTGGGTGTTTTTCCTTTTTTGCTGGTTTCTTCCATCTTTGTGGATTTATCCACCTGTCGTCTTAGTAGTTGCTGACTTTTGATTGGGTCTCTGAGTGGATGCCCAGATTGTTGATGATGAAGTATTTCTGTTACTTAGTTTTCCTTCTCACATTCTGGTACACCTATCAAACGTAGGTTAGGTTTCTTCACATAGTCCCACATTTCTTGAAGACTTTGTTCATTTCTTTTTGTGCTTTTTTCTTTAATCTTGGTTTCTCATTTTATTTCATTGAGTTGATATTCGACTTCTGATATTCTTTCTTCTGCTTGGTGAATTTGGCTATTGAAAACTTGTGTATGCTTCGTGATGTTCTTGTGTTGTGTTTTTCAGATCCTTCAATTCATTCATATTCCTGTCTAAGTTGTCCCTTCTTTTTTGTCATTTTTTAGAATCTTTTTAAAATTTTTTTAAGGTTCTTAGTTTCTTTGCACTGATTTAGAACATGTTCTTTTAGCTCACTAAAGTTTCTCATTATCCACCTTCTGAAGTTTGATTCCGTCATTTCATCACACTCATTCTTTGTCCAGCTTTGTTCCTTGCTGGTGAGGAGTTTTGGACCTTGTTAGGAGGTGAGATGTTTTGGTTTTGGGTGTTTTTCCTTTTTCTTTGCTGGTTTCTTTCCATCTTTTTGGATTTATCCACCTGTCGTCTTAGTAGTTGCTGACTTTTTGATTGGGTCTCTGAGTGGACGCCCAGATTGTTGTTGATGAAGTATTTTTGTTACTTAGTTTTTCTTCTAACAGTCTATCCCCTCTGCTGTATGAGTGCTGAGGTCCACTCCAGGCCCTGCTTGTCTGGGGTACATCTGTAGCAACTGCAGGCTTCCAGTTTAGTCTGCTCTCTTTTTCCCAGAATGATGCCTGCCAAATATCAGTCTGATTCGTCCTTTTCTTTGAATTGACTCTTTGGATATACAAGGGTCAGGGAGCTGCTTGAGGAGACGGTCTGTACTTTATAGGAGCTCCAGTGCTGAGCTGTGAGCTTCATCATTTATTCAGGTTGTTGGGCAGGTGTGTTTAGGTCTTCTGCAGCAGAATTTATAAAACCCCCATTTTTTTTCTCAGATGCGTTGTGTCAGGGATTTGGGGCTTTCTTTATGAGTATCCATTGCACTGTGCTGCCTAGCTAGGAGGCATTCTAGTCACTATTGCATGCCAAGGCTCTGCCCTTCTACCACGGGGTCTCCTCTTCTGCCATGGCGTTCCACCCTGCTTCCACGGGGCTTCACCCTATTGTGGTGGGCTCTGCTTTTTTGGCTGAGTCTCTCTGTTATGGCGGGTTGCCTTGGCAATAGCAGGCTGCTTCCACAATGGGCGTGTTTCTCAGTAGGTGCGGAATGCATCCGTAGTAGTGGAAAACCCGCCCCCATTGAGCTGCACCGTCCTGGATTCAGCTTAGCCTGCAGTGAATCTCAACCCCCAGAGTTTCAAATCGCCTTTTATTAATCCCTGAGGGGGTGTAACCCACCAAGCCTGATCACCTGGCTCCCTGCCTCAAAGTCCTTTCTCTCTATCTTTTTTTTTACGTTGAACGGTTGACCCTCTCACAGGTTTTTCAGTCACCTGCTGAAAGGGCGCTGCGATCTTTGTGGTTTCTTGTGCCACTATGAACTTCACCAGCTCAAATCATGATTCCCAGAAATCTCCTGGTCTGGCTCACTGTCCATGTCCCGTTTAATGATGAATATGTTAATCTGCCCTCCCATATCTCAGATTGCCAGTTTAACAGAAAACCCATACCAGTGAGTTTTGTGCCACTGCACCACAGCGCTGGCCGAAAGTGCCACACAAGCCAAGAGGGCTGCACTGGTGTCCCATGTCTTTCCTACACCTGGGAATTTCCCCGTTCTGTGGGCAACGAAGGTCCATCTGAAAATGTGGCTAGGACTCACCCTCTGCACCTTCACTGAGAGCTGCAATTTCGAGTTGTTCCTACCATGCCATCTTGGAAAATCCTCCAGGAATCTGTTTCTTATGGCCACTCACTGAGAATTTCAGGGAATAGTGAACACTTGGGGAATTGTCAGGAGTCTATTTTATATGACAACTCATACAGATCCTCAGTGAATAAGACACACCTGGGCAATTGTCAGGAGTGTATTTCAATTAAGCAAAAACTGACAGGCTCAGTGAATTATACACAACTAGAACAGGAACAGAAATTAATTTCATCTGGCCTCTCCCTTAGAGCTTTATTGAATAATGCACCCTTGTGGAATAGGCAGGAGTCTAATTAATATAGCTACTGATTCAGAGACACTCTGGATAATGTGCACATCAGGGACATTTAGCTGTCTATTTCATATTACTACTGATTCAACGCCTTAGTAAATAATACATATTTGGGGAGTACTCAGCAATCTATTTTATATGGTGACTCATTCCTCAGCTCCGTGAATAATGCACACCAGGGGAATAGTCAGGGTTCTATTTCTTATGGACACTAATTCAGACCTTCACTAAATAATGCACACATTTGAAATAGTGAGGATTTTGTTTCATATAGCCACTCATTCAGAGCCTCACTGAATGGTACACACCTGTGTAATAGTCAGGAGACCATTTTTTATGGCCACCAAATAAGAGCCTTAGTGAGTCCTGCATGCTTGAGCAGTACTGACGATTTTATTTCAAATGACCCTTCTTTCAAAGCCTCAGTAAATAAGACACACCTGGGGAATAGTCAAGGGTCTATTTCGTATGGCTACTCATTCAAGCATGTGAATGACACACACTTGGGGAGTAATCAAGATTCTATTTTATGCGACCAGTATTGAGAGCCAAATTGAAAAATGCACACCTTGGGAATAGTGAGGAATCCAATAGAAACACTCTTTCAGTGCCTCAGTAAATAATACTCACCAGGAGAATACGGAGGAGTCTCTTTATTGTTGCCCATCATTCACAGTCTCTCAAAGTAGTGCAAGTTTGGGGTGTTGTCAGGAGTCTATTTAGAATAGCCACTCATTCAGAGACTCAGTGAAAAATACACACCTAGGGAATAGTGATGATTTTATTTCCAATGGCCACACATTCAGAGCCTCAGTGAATAATGCACACCTCACGAATAGTCAGGAGTCTATTTCATATGCCCACTCTTTCAGAATCTCACTGAATAACTCACCCCTGTGGAGTACTGAGAGGTCTATTTAATATGGCCACTCACTTTGAGCCTTGCTAAATAATACACACCTCAGTAATAGCCAGCAGTTTATTTCTCCAGGCCAATCATTCAGAGGGTCAGTGAATTATACACACCTGGGACATAGTCAGGAGTCTACTTCATATTGCCCCTCATTTAAAGCCTAAGTGAACAATGAACAGTTGTTGAGTCCTCAGGAATGTATGTCATATGACCACTCATTCAGCACTTCACTGAATGTTACACACGTGGGGAATAGTCGGGATTCTATTTAATATGGACACCCATTTTGAGACTCACTGAATAACTATACCTGTACAATAGTGAGGAGTCTATTTCATATAGCCCCTCCTTCTGAGTCTCACTGAGTAATACACACCTGGGTAATAGCCAGGAGTTTATTTAGAATGGCCACTCATTCAGAGACTCAGTGAAAAATACACACCTAGGGAATAGTGAAGATTTTATTTCCAATGGCCACACATTCAGAGCCTCAGTGAATAATGCACACCTGAGGAATAGTCAGGAGTCTATTTCATATGCCCACTCTTTCAGAGTCTCACTGAATAACTCACCCCTGTGGAGTACTGAGAGGTCTATTTCATATGGCCACTCATTTTGAGCCTCACTGAATAATACACACCTTGGTAATAGCCAGGAGTTTATTTCTTCAGGCCAATCATTCAGAGGCTCAGTGAATTATACACACCTGGGACATAGTCAGGAGTCTACTTCATATTGCCCCTCATTCAAAGCCTAAGTGAACAATGAACACCTGTTGAGTCCTCAGGAATGTATGTCATATGGCCAGTCATTCAGCACTTCACTGAATGGTACACACGTGGGGAATAGTCGGGATTCTATTTAATATGGACACCCATTTTGAGACTCACTGAATAACTATACCTGTACAATAGTGAGGAGTCTATTTCATATAGCCCCTCCTTCTGAGTCTCACTGAGTAATACGCACCTGGAAAATTGTCAGCAGTCTATTTCATATAGCCTGCATTCAGAGCCTCATTGATTAAGGCATACTTGGAGAAAAATTTGGAGTCTCTTTTATATGGCCATTAATTCAGATCATTGGTGAATAATGTACACATCTGGAGTAGCCTGGTGTCTATTTCATTTGGCCACACATTGAGAACCTCAGCAAATCATACACACCTGTGGAATAGAGAGGAGTATTTCACATGGCCCCTCATTCAGTGTTCGTGTGAATAAAACCCACCTGGAAAATAAACAGGCATCTATTTTACATTGCCTTCCATTTATAGCCTCAGTAAATAATCCACACCTGGGGAATAGTCAGCAACCTATTTCATAGAAATACTTTTTCAGAAGCTCTCATAATAATGTACACATGGAGGATATCCAGACATCTAAGGCAACTCCAGGCAAGAAAAGGCAGAAAGAGGCAATTCCAGGCAAGGCAATTGTAGGTAAGGCAATTCAAAGCAATTCTAGGGAAGACAACTCCAGGCAATGCAAGACAGGGCCATTCCAGGCAAGACGATTGTCAGAAATGCAATTACAGAAAAATTAAGGCAAGAGAAGGCAAGAAAAGGCAATCTTAGGCAATGCAATTCCAGGTTCTTCAAGGGAATGCAAGGCAATCCAGGGAAGGCAACTTCAGACAAGACGAGGCAAGGCAATTTCAGTCAATGCAAGGAAGGCAAGGCAAAAAAAATTCCAGGGGAGTAAATTTCAGGCAAGTCAAGGAAAGTCAAGACAGGGGAAAGACATTCCAGACAAGGCAATTTCAGGCAAGGCAAAGCAATGCAATTAAGGGGAATTCCAAGCAAGAAAATTCCAGCAAGGCAAGGCAAGGCAAGGCCAGGCAGCGCAATTCTAAGCAAGGCTATTCCAGGCAAGGCAGGGATAAGATATGTAGGTCAATTCCAAGCAAGGCTCTTTTAGGCAAGGCAAGGCAATGCAAGGCAATTCCAGGAGAGTCAATTTTAGGCATGGCAAGGCAAGGCAAAGCAAGGCAAATTCAGGAAAGGCAAAACAAGGCAGGGCAATTCCAGGCAGGGCAATTTCAGTCAAGGCAAGTCAAGGCAAGGCAGGGCAATTCCAAGGAGGGAAATTACAAGCAAGGCATGGCAACTCTAGCAAGGCAATTCCAGGCAAGGCAACATGAGCCACGGCAAGGCAATTTCAGACAGGGCAATTTCAGGCTAGGCAAGGCAATGAAAAAAATTTCCAACAAGGCATGAAAATTTCAAGCAGGGCAATTTCAGGCAAGGCAAGCCAAAGCAATTCCAGACAAGAAATTTTCAGGCAAGTCAGGAAAAGCCAATTCAATGCAAGGCAATTCCAGTCAAGGCAAGGTAATGCAAGGCAATGCAATTTTAGGCAAAGAAACTCCAGGCAAGGCAAGGCAATGCAAGGCAAGGCAAGGCAAGTCAAGGCAAGGCAATGCAATTTTAGGCAAGGCAAGGCAAGGCAATTCCAGGCAAGAAAAGGCAGAAAGAGGCAATTCCAGGCAAGGCAATTCCAGGCAAGACAAGGCAAGGCAAGGCAATTTCAGGCAAGGCAAGGCAAGGCAAGGCAAAAAAATTCCAGGGGAGTAAATTTCAGGCAAGTCAAGGAAAGTCAAGACAGGGAAAGACATTCCAGACAAGGCAATTTCAGGCAAGGCAAGGCAAGGCAATGCAAGGCAATTCCAAGCAAGAAAATTCCAGCAAGGCAAGGCAAGGCAAGGCCAGGCAGCGCAATTCTAAGCAAGGCTATTCCAGGCAAGGCAGGGATAAGATATGTAGGTCAATTCAAGCAAGGCAATTTTAGGTAAGGCAAGGCAATGCAAGGCAATTCAGGAAAGTCAATTTTAGGCATGGCAAGGCAAGGCAATGCAAGGCAATTCCAGGAAAGGCAAAACAAGACAGGGCAAATTCAGGCAGGGCAATTTCAGTCAAGGCAAGGCAAGGCAGGGCAATTCCAAGGAGGGAAATTACAAGCAAGGCATGGCAACTCTAGCAAGGCAATTCCAGGCAAGGCAACATGAGCCACGGCAAGGCAATTTCAGACAGGGCAATTTCAGGCTAGGCAAGGCAATGAAAAAATTTCCAACAAGGCATGAAAATTTCAAGCAGGGCAATTTCAGGCAAGGCAAGCCAAAGCAATTCAGACAAGAAATTTTCAGGCAAGTCAGGAAAAGCCAATTCAATGCAAGGCAATTCCAGTCAAGGCAAGGTAATGCAAGGCAATGCAATTTTAGGCAAAGAAACTCCAGGCAAGTCAAGGCAATGTAAGGCAAGGCAAAATCAGGCAAGAAAATTTTGGCAATGCAAGGCAAGGCCATTTCAGGCAAGGCAGGAAAAACATTTCCAGACAAGGTAATTCCAGATAAGACAAGGCAAGGCAATGCAGTGTAAGGCAAGGCAATTCCAGTCAATTCAAGGTAAGGCAATGCAAAGCATGTCAATTCTAGGAAAGGCAATTCCAGGCAAAAAAGGGCAAGGCAAGGCAATTTGAACCAAGGCAACTCCAGCCAAAACAAGGCAAGACAAGGCAATTGCATGCAAAACTATTGCACGGAAGGCAAGGCAGAAAAATTTCAGGCAAGGAAAAGCAAAGCAAGGCAAGTCAAAGAAATGCAAGGCAATTCCAAGCAAGAAAATTTCAGGCAAGGCAATACTAGGCTATGCAAAGCAATGCAAGAGAATGCAGTGAAATTCTAGGCAGGGCAATTTCAGATAAGGCAAGAAAACGCAGGTCAAGACAATTCCAACCAGGGAAAGGGAATTTAAGGCTATCCCAGGCAAGGAAATTCCAGGCAATTCAAGGCAAAGCAAGGCAAAAATATTTCATGATAGGGAATTCCAGGCAAGGCAAAGCAAGGCAATGCAAGGCAATTCAGGCAAGGCAATTTCAGGCAAGACAATTCCAGGCAAGGCAAGGCAAGGCAATTTCAGGCAAGGCAATTTTAGGCAAGGCAAGACAAGGCAAGGCAAGACAAGGCAATGCAAGGCAATTCCAAGAAAAAAAATTTGAGGCAACGAAAAAAAGGCAACAAAAGGCAAGGAAGGGCAGGGCAATTTTAAGCAACGCAATTTCAGGCAATGCAGGGCAAGGGTATGTAGGAAAATTCCAGGCAAGGCTGTTTTAGACAAGGGAAGGCAATGCAAAGCAATTTCAATAAAGTCAATTTAAGGCACGGCAAGAAGAGGCAAGGCAAGGCAATTTTAGAAAAGGCAAGGCAATTCTAGGCAGGGTAATTCCAGACAAGACAAGGAAAGGCACAGCAATTCTAGGCAAGGCAAGGCAATTTTAGGAAAGGCAAGGCAAGGCAGTTCAATTCTAGGCAGGGCAATTCCAGACAAGACAAGGCAAGGCACAGCAATTCTAGGCAAGGCAATACCAGGTAAGGCAAGGCAAGCCAAGGCAAGGAAATTTCGGACAGGGTAATTCCAGTCTAGGCAAAGCAAGGCGGGGCAATTTCAGGCAGGGCAATTTTAGTTGGTATTAAATGAACACCCGAGTTAGGTGTTAATACCTGTCAGGTGGAGGAACAGAGGTCAAGTCCTGCACTGTTGGGTGTGGCACGGTGGAGGTCAGAAATGGATTTGTGGTGACTTGCGAAGTTTGTACTAGAGGTTCCCCGATTTGTTGTCGGAGCCAAGGCTGCCCCCTCTGGGAGTTTCCAGAATGGGTTATCAAAGAATTACCTTGTGCATCTCGTTTGGATCTGCACTCATTGGCCCAGTGGTTTCTGCGATGACAACGGGGACACTCGCCAAGAGGGCGAGTTTTAGATTTCTTTGACATGGGTGGTGCAGGGAGAGCTAAAAGTTGCATAGATGATTGTGCAGGGGCAGGTAAAGCCAATTGTTGTCCAGATGGGCATTTCTTTGCTACATGGCCAGGTAAACCACAGCGAAAACACTTGATATTAGAATTTTGAGACTGTCTCTTTAAAAAAGCGGCTACTGTCATACCATTCTGAGCAGCAGCCATAGCCAAGCCGTTTTGATATGCTGTGCCAATATCTGAACACATCCTGATATAATCAGAAATAGTGGCACGTCGCCACGGTCTTATGGCAGCCTGACATGCAGCATTAGCATTCTCAAAAGCCAATTGTTTGGCCAGCATAGAGCTGGCTTCTTGATTATCAACTTGACGAGTAATTGCCTCTAAGAGACGAGAAACAAATTCTTGATATGGTTCATCAGGTCCTTGGCGAATTTTAGACAGTTCCTCTGTCTTAGCTCCTTGAGATGGAAGTTGTCGCCATGCCTTTAGAGCTAATGTATTAATTTGTAACAAAGCATCATCAGGAAGAGCAATTTGATTTTGTAAAGTTTCAAAAGCACCTCTGCCCATAAGCATATCTAAAGTAACCTGGCTACTGGCACGTTGATTGCGTTTAGACTGATTAAAATCGGCCTCATTATAATAGGCTTTCCACAACAGAAAATCTCCACCAGAAAGACAAGCTCTAGTTAGTCTTATCCATTCAGCCGGTGGCAAGGCAGCTGTTGAAAAATTTTCTAAAATAGACAAAGTAGAAGGTGCTGTTGGGCCATAATGCGTGACAGCTTCCTTAGGATCTTTCAGGAACTTAGGAGGGATAGCTTCATAATGACGGGTAACATTGCCTACATTATCAGTAACTTCTATGAGAGGATATAATGATGTACTATCAGCGTTGACAAAACCCTTATGCATGGACATCATTGCTTGTGTTAAGGGGGAAATGGGAGCAGTGGGGGTGGATCTAATAACCAAAGAATTAGAAGGTACAGAAGACGGTGCCTGAGCAACAGAAAAGCAGTGTTGTTGCAAGGTGAGTGCTTTAGAGCAAAGAGAAAGTAAGTCTCTGACTTGATCAGAAAGGTCCGAGGGAAGGGTAAGAGTTACTGGGTTAAGATCACGGCGAGGGGTGTTAGGTGGGGAGACATACCCGTTGGGCTCTTTTAAAACAGCTTCTGTCACAAGTTGGCAGCTATCCATAGGTGGATGTCTAGAAGAAGAATGGTTAATACCACGCTCCATTTGATCAAGAGGATCAAGTTCAGAAGCAGGAGGGAAAAAAGCAGCAGCAGGGGAAGAAATAGCATTGCAAGAGCAAGGGAGAGCAGGTTCTGCTTAAGAGAAGCAGACAGAGTCTTTAAGTTTAGACCAAACAGAAAGTAAAACCTCGTTTTGAGGTAAAGCTTTGTTATGAAAGGCATATTATTCAATTTTCTCACCAATTGCATTCTATGCAGTTTCCTCCAATATTCCTCCATCTGGAACCCACGGGCAAATTTCACGAATAATGTGCACAAATTCCTCCACAGATTTTAGGTTAATATCATGTCCATGTGACTTAATCATTTTTTGCAATAATTGTATAAACAAGTTACACTCCTTAGATTCTATATGCCCCATGTTTTACTCCAGATTAAAGTTAGAAATTCTGTTTACTTTGACTTGTATGTACAACGAAGAGAGAAACAATTTGATTAATATTATACAAAATCAAAAATAGACAGCTTACATACGAAAAAAGCCAAACTTATTGCTGCAGCCTCACCTTTATAACTTGAGCATCACTGTGATCCCTCGTGTCCAGGGTCCCTGTTTGGGCACCAGATGTGGGGGTCCAGCACGTCTGCCGGGGGGCTTCTGACAAACGGAGAGCCTCAGCCCCACTCAAATGTTCTCAACCTGGAAGAGGGAGTGCGCGGAAAAAAAGACAAATAGAAATGGGGTCTGGAGGACTGCCAGGCAATACCAGGACAGCAAGTGCCAAAGCAGCAAGTTTATTTGTGCAAACCACAGGTTATATACCTTTTAGCGCTTGAGGAGTGACGTACATTTCATTGTATCTTGAAATAAAATCAAGAACAAAAATTGCAAGAAAAGGGGTACAGAAAGTATGACTCATAATCATAGGGTGTACAGCAAAGGAACAATAAACTTTGCAAAAAACGGGGTCATAAATCTAAACATATGCTCATCTAAAATAAGTCAAGCAAGCAATAAGATCGTTAAGAAGTTACAGCTGGACATTTCCAAATGTCATTCTAACCTTGCCTATTCATATAGGATTATATGCAAACAATATGATTGAGTTAGCAGAGGTAAATAAAGTCATACAGTCATTGTTCAGAGAAGGAACTAGGATGCACACAATGTGTAACCAACAATGTCTCGTTGGACCACAAGGCCTGAGCTCAGCCATTTTGTTGCAAATGTCAGAGGCAAAAATAAATGATTAAAGAATCAGTGCGACCAGACTTCCTCTTTCCCCTTAGCTCAACAGCCTCCAGGAGAGGAGAAACGTGTATGGGCTCAAGCTCAAGATGGCGAGGGTCCTGTCAAGGGCCCTTCGCAGGAGCGATCCCCACAGGCAAGGAAAGGCAATTCCAGGCAAGGAAAGGTAAGGTAAGGCAATGCAATACTAGGCAAGGCATTTTAAGGCAAGGAAAGGCAAGGCAAAACAATGGAATTCCAGGCATGAGAAGGAAAGGAAGGGCAATTGTAGGCAGGAAAATTTCAGGCAAAGCAAGGCAAAAAAAAAATTATAGACAAGGAAAGAAAAGGCAACTCCAGGCAAGGCAATTCCAGGCAAGACAAGGCAAAACAAGGCAAGACAATTTCAGACAGGGCAATTTTAGGCTAGCCAATGCAAAGCAATGCAAGAAAACTCCGGTCAAGGAAAGAAAACTTTAGGCACGGCAATTTCAGACAAGGCAAGGCATAGCAATTTCAAAAAAAAAAGCATTCCAGGAAAGAAATAAAAAGGCAAGACAGGCCAATTTTAGACAAGGCAATTCTTTTTTTAAAATTTTTATCACATTTTAGGTTTTGGGGTACATGTGCAAAACGTGCAAGATAGTTGCATAGGTACACACATGGCAGTGTGTTTTCTGCCTTCCTCCCCTTCAACCACACTTTGCATTTCTCACCAGCTGTCCCTCCACAGATCGCCCCTGCTGTCCCTCCCACATTTCCCCCAATAGACCCCAGTGTGTAGTAGACCCCCCTCCCTGTGTTCATGTGTTCTCGTTTTTCTCACCCACTTATGAGTGACAATATGCAGTATTTTTCTTTTCTGTTCTTGTGTCAATTTGCTGAGAATGATGTTCTCCAGATTCATCCCCGTCCTTACAAAAACCACAAACTCATCATTTCTGATTGCTGCATGATATTCCATGCTGTATATGTGCCACATTTTCCCAGTCCAGTCTATCACCCATGGGCATTTGGGTTGGTTCCAGGTCTTTGCTATTGTAAACAGTGCTGCAATAAACATTCGTATGCATGTGTCCTTATAGTAGAAAGATTTATAGTCCTTTGGATATATACCCAGTAATGGGATTGCTGGGTCAAATGGAATTTCTATTTCTGGATCCTTGACGAATTGCCACACTGTATTCCACACTGGTTAAACTAATTTACACTCCCAAAAGTGAAAAAGTGTTCTTATTTCTCCACATCCTCTCCAGCATCTGTTGTCTCCAGATTTTTTAATGATCCCCATTCTAACTGGCGTGAGATGGTATCTCAATGTGGTTTTAATTTGCATCTCTCTAATAACCAGTGATGATGAGCATTTTTTAGAGTAAGTTATTTTATTTTATTTTATATATTTTTTTAATTTTTATTGCATTAAAAGTTTTGGGGTACATATGCAGAACGTGCAAGATAGTTGCATAGGTACACACATGGCAGGGTGTTTTGCTGCCTTCCTCCCCTTCACCCACACTTGGCATTTATACCCAGGCTATCCCTCCCCAGCACCCCCCACTGCCCTTCCCCCATTTCCCCCATAGACCCCAGTGTGTAGTAGACCCCCTCCCTGTGTCCATGTGTTCTCATTTTTCTCACCCGCCTATGAGTGAGAATATGTGGTATTTCTTTTTCTGATCTTGTGTCAGTTTGCTGAGAATGATGTTCTCCACATTCATCCATGTCCTTACAAAGGACACAAACTCATCATTTTTGATTGCTGCATAATATTCCATGGTGTATATGTGCTACATTTTCCCAGTCCAGTCTATCATCATTGGGCATTTGGGTTGGTTCCAGGTCTTTGCTATTGTAAACAGTGCTGCAATGAACATTGGTGTGCATGTGTCTTTATAGTAGAACAATTTATCTTCCTTTGGATATATACCCAGTAATAAAATTGCTGTGTCAAATAGAATTTCTATTTCTAGGTCCTTGAGGAATCGCCACACTGTCTTCCAAAATGGTTGAACTAATTTACACTCCCACCAACAGTGTAAGAGTGTTCCTATTTCTCCACATTCTCTCCAGCATCAGTTGTCTCCAGATTTTTTAATGATCGCCATTCTAACTGGTGAGAAATGGTATCTAAATGTGGTTTTGATTTGCATCCCTCTAATGACCAGTGATAATGAGCATTTTTTACATGTGTTTGTTGGCCTCATGTATGTCTTCTTTTGTAAAGTGTCTGTTCACAACCTTTGCCCATTTTTGAATGGGCCTGTTTGGTTTTTTCCTGTAAATCTGTTTGAGTTCTTTGTAAATTCTGGATATCAGCCCTTTGTCAGATGCGTAAACTGCAAAGATTTTTTCCCATTCTGATGGTTGCCGATTCACTCTAGTGACTGTTTCTTTTGCCATGCAGAAGCTGTGGAGTTTGGTTAGGTCCCATTTGTCTATTTTGGCTTTTGTTTCCAATGTTTTTGGTGTTTTGTTCATGAAGTCCTTGCCTACTCCTATGTCCTGAATGGTTTTGCCTAGATTTTCTTGCACGGCTTTTATGGTGCCAGGTCTTATGTTTAAGTCTTTAATCCATCTGGAGTTAATTTTAGTGTAAGGTGTCAGGAAGGGGTCCAGTTTCTGCTTTCTGCACATGGCTAGCCAGTTTTCCCAACACCATTTATTAAACAGGGAATGCTTTCCCCATTGCTTGTTTTTGTCTGGTTTATCAAAGATTATATGGTTGTAGATATGTTGTGTTGCCTCCAATGCCTCTGTTCTGTTCCATTGGTCTATATCTCTGTTTTGGTACCAGCATCATGCTGTTTTGATTACTGTAGCTTTGTAGTATAGTTTGAAGTCTGGTAGTGTGATGCCTCCCGCTGTGTTCTTTTTGCTTAGAATTGACTTGGCCATGCGGGCTCTCTTTTGGTTCCATATGAAGTCCATGGTGGTTTATTCCAGTTCTCTCAAGAAATTCAATGGTAATTTGATGGGGATAGCATTGATTGTGTACGTTGCTTTAAGCAGTATAGCCATTTTCACGATATTGATTTTTCCTAACCAAGAACATGGAATGTTTCTCCATCTGTTTGTGTCCTCTCTTATTTCATTGAGCAGTGGTTTGTAATTTTTTTTAAAGAGGTCCATTACGTTCCTTGTGAATTGTATTTCTAGATATTTTATTCTCTTTGTAGCAATTGTGAATGGCAGTTTGTTCTTGATTCGGTTCTCTTTAAGTCTGTTATTGGTGTATAGGAATGCTCAAGATTTTTGTACATTAATGTTATATCCTGAGGGTTTGCTGAAGATTCTAATCAGCTTCAGGGATTTTTGGGCTAAGGTGATGGGGTCTACTAGGTATACTATCATGTCGTCTGCAAATAGAGACAATTTGGCGTTCACCTTTCCTATTTGAATACCCTTACTAACTCAGAACCACATAGCTTCATGGAAACTGAACAACTAGCTCTTGAATGTTGATTGGATAAACAATGAAATGAAGGCAGAAATAAAGAAGTTTTTAGAAACCAATGACAACGAAGACACAACATACCAGAATCTCTGGGACACATTTAAAGCACTGTGTGGAGGAAAATATATAGCAATAAGTACCCACATGAGAAAAGTGGAACGATCCAAAATTGACACCCTATCATCAAAATTGGAAGAGCTAGAGGAGCAAGAACAAAAAAACTCAAAACCTAGCCGAAGACAGGAAATCACTAAGATCAGAGCAGAACTGAAAGAGATAGAGACACGAAAACCCCTTCAAAAAATCAATAAATCCAAGAGCTGTTTTTTGAAAAGATCAACAAAATAGACCACTATCCACACTGATAAAACAAAAAGAGAAAACAACCAAATATATGCAATAAAAAACGATAAAGGGGAAATCACCACAGATTCCACAGAAATTCAAACCATCATCAGAGAATACTACAAACAACTCTATGCACATAAAGTAGTAAACCAGGAAGAAATTCATAATTTCCTGGACACCTGTGTCCTCCCAAGCCTAACCCAGGAGGAAGCCAAAACTATGATTAGACCAATAACATGGTCTGAAGTTGAGGCAGCAATTAAGAGCCTGCCACCCAAAAAAAGCCTAGTTCCAGATGGGTTCACCGCCTATTTCTACCAGACACACAAAGAGGAGCTGGTACCATTTCTCCTGAAACTATTCTAAATAATTCAAAAAGAGGGAACCCTTCCCAAATCATTTTATGAGACGAAGATCATACTGATACCAAATCCCGGCAGAGACTCAATAAGAAAAGAAACTTCAGGCCAATATTCATGATGAACATAGATGGAAAAATCTTCAATAAAATACTGGCAAACCGATTGCAACAGCACATTAAAAACTTATCCATCATGATCAAGTAGAATTCATCCCAGGGATGCAAGGCTGGTTCAATATACACAAGTCTATAAATGTAATTCACCACATAAAAAGAAGCAAAAACAAAAACCACATGATTATCTCAATTGATGCAGAGAAGGCATTTGACAAAATTCAACAGCCCTTTATGCTAAAAACCCTCAATAAACTTGGTATTGATGGAACACATCTCAAAGTAATAAAAGCTATTTATGACAAACCAACAGCCAATATCATGCTTAATGGGCAAAAACTGGAAGCATTCCCTTTGAAATCCGGCACTAGACAAGAATGCCCTCTCTCACCACTCCTATTCAACACAGTACTGGAATTTCTAGCCAGAGCAGTCAGGCAAGGAAAACACAAGGAAAATCTTGGTTAAAAAACGGCAAGTCAAAGCAGGGAAACTTCAGACAAGGCAATTCGAGGAAAGGCAAGGCAGGAAAATTTGAAACAGGGCAATTTGAGGCAAGGAAACGCTAGGCAATAAAGGGCAATTTGAGGCAAGGCAAGGCAAGACAGTACCAGGGAATGCAAGGGAAGACAAGGAAAGGCAATTCCAGACAAGGTAATTTCAGGCAAGTCAAGGAAAGGCAATACTAGGCAAGAGAATACCATACAATGCAAGGTAAGACAAGAATATGCAATTCTAGGCAATGCAATCCCAGGCAATACAAGGCAATATAAGGCAAGGCAATTCTAGGTAGAGCAAGAGAATGCCATAGAAGGCAAGGTAACTCTAGGCAAGGCAATTCCAGGCGAGAAAAGGCAAGGCAATTTAAAACAAGGCAATTCCAGTCAAGGAAAGACACACAAGGCAATTCCCGGCAAGGCTGTTCCAGGGATGGCAACGCAGGGCAATTTCAGGCAAGGAAAAACAAGGCAAGGCAAGGCAATAAAATGCAGGGCAATTCCGAGCAAGGAAATATAAGGCCAGGCCAGGCAAGAATATTTCAGACAAGGATATCCTAGGCTAGGCAAGGCAAAGAAAGGCAGCTTAATTCTAGGCAAGGCAATTCTTGGCAAGGCAGAACAAGGCAATGTATGGCAATTCCAGGCAAGGCTCTCTGAGGCAAAGCAAGGCAAGGCAAAACAATTTCAGGAAAGTCTATTTTTGGCATGGCAAGGCAAGGCAAGCAGAATCAATTCCAGGCAAGGTAATTACAGGCAAGGCAACGCAACGCAATTTCAGGCTAGGGAATTTTAGACAAAGCAAGGCAAGGCAATATAATTCTAGGATAGGCAATTCCATGCAAGGCAATTGATGGAAAAGCAATTCCAGGCAAGGCAAGGCAAGGCAAGACAAGACCGAAAAATGTATTTAAGACAATGCAATTTCTGCTAAGACAAGGCAAGACAATTCCAGGCAAGATAATTCCAGTCAAGGCAAGGCAAGGCAACGCAAGGCAAGGAAATTCTAGGCAAGGTAATTCCAGGCAAAAAAATGGCAAGGCAAGGCAATTCAAAGCAAGAAAATTTCAGTCAAGGCAAGGCAATACAAGGCAATTTCACGTGTGTTTATTCCAGGGAAGGCAAGTCAGGGCAATTCCAGGCAAGAAAAAGCAAAACTATGCAAAGCAAATCCAGGAAAGAAAACTCCAGGAAAGGCAAGGCAAGACAATTCCAGGCAATACAATTCCAGGCAAGGTAATTCTAGGCAAGGCAACCAAGGTAAGGCAAGGCAAGGCAGTTACAGGCAAGGCAATTACAAAGAAGGCAAGGTAAGGGAAGGCAAGACAAGGCAATGCAATTCTAGCAAGACAATTGCAGGAAAGGCAATTCCAGAAAAGGCAAAGCAAGGCAAAACAGAGAAAGTCAATTCCAGGGAAGACAACTTTAAGTTAGGCAAGACAAAGCAATCCCAAGGAAGGCAACTCCAGGAAATGCAATGCAGGGCAATTACAGGGAAGGCAATTGCTGGGAAGGCAATTGCTGGAAAGGCAATTTCAGAAAAATTAATGCAAGAGAATGCAGAAAAGACAATCCGAGACAAGGCAATTCCAGGCAAGAAAAGACCACCCAGGGCAAAGCAATTCCCATCAAAGCAAGGAAGAACACGTCTATACAAGGCAATTAAATTCCAGGCAAAGCAAGCAAAGCAAGGCAAAACAATACCAGGTAAGGAAATTCCAGGAAAGGCAAGGGAAGGACATTCCAGAAAAGGCAATTTCAGGCAAGGCAAGGCAAAAAAATGCAAGGCAATTCAAAGCAAGTCATGGCAAGTAAAAAAAGGCAAGGTAAGGCAAGGCAAGGCAGGGATATTTTATGCAAGGCAACTCCAGGAAATGTAGGGCAAGTATATGTAGTAAAATTCCAGGCAAGACTCTCTTAGGCAAGGCAAGGCAAAGCAAGGCAATTTGAAGAAAGTTAATTTTAGGCATGGCAAGGCAAGACATGGCAATTTCAGGAAAGACAAGGCAAGGCAGGGCAATTCCTGGAAGGGAAATTTCAGGCAAGGCAAGGTACGGCAGGGCAATTCCAGACAAGGCAATTCCAGGAAAGGCAAGGCAAGGAAAGGCAAGTTCAGGCTAGGCAATTTCAGGCAATGCAAGTCAATGCAAGGCAAGGCAAGACAAGGCAAGGCAATTCCAGACAAGGCAATTCCAGGGACGGCAGGGCAAGACAAGCCAAGACAAGGCAAATTCAGGCAAGGCAATTCTAGAGAAGGTAAGAAAAGACAAGGCAAAAAAAAGGCAAGTTAACACAACGTAATGCCAGGCAAGGCAATGGGAGTCAAGGCAAGCCAAGGCAAGGAAAGGCAATGCAAAAAAAGGCAAGGCAGAGAAATTCAAATCAAAAGAATTTCAGGTAAGGCACGGCAAGGTATATAGGGAAATTCCAGGTAGGGGTATTTTAGGCAAGGCTAAGAAATGCATGGAAATTTCAGGAAAGTCAATTTCAAGCATAACAAGGCAAGACAAGGAGAGTCAATTTCAGGCAAGGTAGTTTTAGGCAAAGCAAGGAAAGGCAAGTTCAGGCTAGGCAATTTCAGGCAATGCAAGTCAATGCAAGGCAAGGCAAGACAATTTCAGGCAAGGCAATCCCATGCAAGGAAAGATAAGGCAATGCATGGCAATTCCAGGAAAGTGAATTTCAGGCAAGGCAAGGCAATGCAATTCCAGGAAAGGCAAGGCAAGGCAAGGTAAGGCAGTGCAATTCCAGGCATGAAAATTTTATGCAAGGTTATGTCAGGCAGGTCAGTTTCGGGCAAGACAAGGCAAGGCAATTATTAAAAAAACAATTCCAGGCAAGGCAAGTGAAGCCAATGCAAAACAACTCCAGGCACGGCAATTTCAGGATAGGCAAAAAAAGGCAAAGCAATAAAATTTCAGGAAAGGCAAGGCAACACTATGCAATGCAACAAAAGACAAGGCAAGAAAAGTCAAGACAAAGAAAGGCAAGGTAATTCCAGGCAAGGCAATTCTAGGCAATGCAAGGCAAGGCAAGACAAGACAAGAAAAGACAAGGCAGTTCCAGGCAAAAAAAGACAAGGCAATGCAAGGCAATTCCAGGCAACATAATTCCTGGTAAGGAAGGTAAATGCCAGGTAAATCAAGGCAAGTAAATTCCAGGCAACGCTAGGCAAGAAAATTTTAGGCAAGGCAATTCCAGATGAAAAAAAAAGGCAAGGCAAGGCAATTAGAAACAAGGCAACTCCAGTCAAGACAAGGCAAGAAAAGGTAATTCCAGGCAAAGCTATTCCAGTGAAGGCAAGGCAGGGCAATTCCAGCCAAAAAAAAGCAAGGCAAGGCAAGACAATGCAATGCATAAAAATTCCAAGGAAGGAAATTCCAGGCAAGGCAAGGCAAGGAAAGGCAAGGCAAGGCAATTCTAAGCTAGATAAGGCAAGGCAAGGCAAGGCAATGCAGCACAATTCTAGGCAAGGCAATTCCAGGCAAGAAAGAGCAAGGCAATGTAGGGCAATTATAGGTAAGGCTGTTTTAGGCAAGACAAGGCAACTCAGGACAATTTTGGGAAAGTCAAGTTTAGACATGGCAAGGCAAGGCAAGGCTAAAAATGTCAATGCCTGGCAAGGTGATTCCAGGCAAGGCAAGGCAAAGAAATTTTAGTCTTGGAATTACCAGGCAAGGCAAAGCAAGGCAAGGCAATTCCAGGAAAAAACATTCCAGGCAAGACAATCAAATGCAAGAAAAGGCAAAGCAATGCAAGGCAATTGCAGGTAAGTCAATTCCAGGCAAGGAGAGGCAAGGTAAATCCAGGCAAGGCTAGGCAAGACAAAGAAATGCAATTCCAGACAAAGTAGTTCAAAGCAAGTCAAGGAAAGGCAATTCAATTCTAGGGAAGGCAAAGTAAGGCAAGGCATTTCCAGTCAAGGCAAGGTAAGGCAACACAAGACAAGGCAATTCTAAGCAAGAAAATTCCAGGCGAGGAAAGGCAATTTGAAACAAGGCAACTCAAGTAAATGTAAGGCAAGACAAGGCAATTCCAGGCAAGGCTATTCCAGGGAAGGCAAGGCAGAGCAATTCCAGGAAAGGAAAAGAAAGGCAAGGAAAGATAAGGCAATGCAATGCAAGGCAATTCCAAGCATTGAAATTCCAGGCAGGGCAAAGCAAGGCAATACCAGGCAAGGCAATTCTAGGCTAGGAAAGACAAGGCAAGGGAATGCATTGCAATTCTAGGCAAGGCAATTCAATTAAAAAAGGGCAAGGCAATGTAGGGCAATTCCAGCGAATGCTCTTCTAGTTAAGTCAAGGCAACTCAAGTCAATTTCAGAAAGTCAATTTTAGGCATGGCAAGGCAAAGCAAGGCAAGGAGAGTCAATTCAAGGCAAGTCAATTTCAGCTGAGGCAAGACAAGGCAAATTCAGTCTGGGCAATTCCAGGCAGCACAAGGCAAGGCAGGAAAATTTCAAGTAAGACAATTCCAGGCAAGGCAATCCCATGCAAGGAAAGACAAGGCAATGCAAAACATTTTTGGGAAAGTCAATTCCAGGCAAGAAAAGACAAGGCAATTGCAGACAAGGCAAGGCACGGCAGTGCAATTTTAGGCAGGGAAATATCAGGCAAGGTAATGCAAGGCAAATCAGTTCGGGAAAGACAAGGCAAGACAATTATAGTCAAGGCAAAAAAATCCAAGGCAAAACAATTCTAGGCAGGACAATTCCAGGCAAGGCAATTCTAGGCAAGGCAAGGCAAAAAAATCCAACACAAGGCAAGAAAAGGAAAGACAAAGCAAATCCAGGCAAGGCAGTTCCAGGCAAGGCAAGCAATTCCAGGATGAGAAATTGCAGGGAAGGCATGACAAGGCAATTCCAGACAAGGCAATTACACGTAAGGCAAGGCAGGGAAATTTCAGCAACTGCAAATTCAGGCAAGGCAAGGCATGATAACTCCAGACAAGGCAAGGAAATTCCAGGAAAGGCAATTACAGGCAAGGCCAGGAAAAGCAAGGCAAGAGAAGACAAGACAAGGCAATGCAATACAAGGCAATTCCAAACAACTAAATTTCAGGCAAGGCAAACCAGGCAAGACAATTTCAGGCTAGGCAAGGCACAGCAAGGGAATGCAGTGGAATTCTAGGCAATGCAATTTCAGGCAAGTGAGGGCAAGGCAATGTAGAGCAATTCTAGGCAAGGCTTATTTAGGCAAGGCAAAGAAACGCAAGGCAATTTAGGGAAAGTCAATTTTAGTCACGGCAAAGCAATGTAAGCAAGACAATGCAATTCAAAAAGATGCAATTCCAAGCAAGGCAAATCTAGCCAAGGCAAGGCAAGGCAATTTCAGGCAGGACAATTCCGTTCAACGCAATCCTATGCAAAATATGTCAAGGCAATTGCGAGAAAGTCATTTACAGAAAAGACAAGGCAAAGCAAATCCAGGCAAGGCAAGGCAAGCAAATTTCAGGCAAGGCAATTGCAGGCAAAACAATTCCAGGCAAGGCAATTCCAGGAAAGGCAAGGCAAGACAAGGAAAAGAGATTCCAAACAAGGTAATTCCAGAAAAAGCAAAAAAGGAAAATTCAGGCAAGGCAATTCTGGGTAAGGCAAGGTAAGGCAAGGCAATGCAACTCTAGGCAAGGCAATTCTAGGCAAGGCAAAAAAATACAAAACAAAGCAATTCCAGTCAAGACAATTTTTGGCAATACAAGTCAGGGCAATTCCAGGCAAGGCAATTCTAGGCTTTTCAAGGCAAGGCAAGTCAACTCCCATCAAAGCAAGAAAATACAAGACAATTCTAGGCAAGGCTATTCCTGGAAAGGCAAGGCAGGGTAACTCCAGGCAAGGAAAGGCAAGGCAGGGTAATTCCACACAAAGAAAAGCAAGGCAATGCAATGCAAGGCAATTTCAAGCAAGAAAGTTCCAGGCAAAGAAAGGCAAGGATATTCCAAGCACGAAAATTCCAGGCAAAGCAAGGCAAGGCAATTCTAGGCTTGGCAACGCAAGACAATTTAAAGCAAATACAGGCAGGACTCTTTTAAACAAGGCAAGGCAATGCAAGGCAATTTCAGGAAAGTCAATTTAATTACGGCAAGACAAAGCAAGACAAAAAAAGTCAATCACAGGCAAGGCAATTACAGGCAAGGCAAGACAAGCAATTTCAGATTATGCAACTCCAGGCAATGCAAGGCAATGGAAAGCAAGGCAAGGCAATTCCAGGAACAAAAATTTCAGGCAAGACAATACCAGGCAGGGCAGTCTCATGCAAGGAAAGGCAAGGCAGTGCAAGGCAACTTCAGGAAAGTTAATTCCAGGCAAGGAAAGGCAAGGCAATTCCAGGCAAGGCAAGGCAAGGCAAGGGGGTGAAATTCCAGGCAGAGAAATTTCAGGCAAGGTAATTCAAAGCAGGAAAGTTTTGGGAAGACAAGGTAAAGCAATTATAAAAAAGGCAATTCCACGGAAGGCAAGGCAAGCCAAGGCAAAATAATTTCAGGCATGGCAATTCCAGTCTAGGCAAATAAAGGCAATGCAAAAAGATTCCAGGCAAGGCAAGAAAAAGCAAGTTACAGAAAGTTCAGGCAATGATAGGCAAGGCAATTTCAGGCAAGACAATTCCAGGCAAGGCAATTCAAGGCAAGGCAAAGGAAGGAAAGGCAAAGCAAGGCAAGACAAGGCAAGACAAGAAAAATCCAGGCAAGGCAGTTCCAGGCAAGGCAAGGCATGTCAATGCAAGGCAATTCCAGGCTAGAAAATTGGATAGGGATATCCAAGATGGTGCAATAGGAACAACTTGAAATTGCAGCTCTCAGTGAAGGCACAGAAGGTGAGTCCTAGCCACATTTTCAGACGGACTTTTGTTGCCCACAGAATTAGAAAATTCCCAGGTGCAGGAGATGCACAGAACACCATCACAGCCTTATTGCTTGCATGGCCATTTTGGCCGGCCCCATGGCACAGCGGTGGGCCCCATGGTGTAGTGGCAGTGAGCACAAAACTCACTGCTCTGGGTGCCCTGTTAAACCGGCAGTCTGAGATTTGGGAGGGCAAATTAACATATCAATTTGATTGAGCAGGACTTGGACAGTGAGCCAAACCGGGATATACCTGGGAAGCGTGATTTGAGACGGTGCAGTGGGCTGAGGCACGGGAAATCACGCAGATCTGGGCACCCTGTCAACAAATGACTAAGGCACCTGTGAGAGAGTCAACCATTCAACTTAAAAAGGAAAAGAGAGAGAGACAGAGAGAGAAGGAACTCTGAGGCAGGGAGCCAGGTGATCAGGCTTGGATGGTCCCACCCCCACAGAGACAAACAAAACTGAGATTTGAAGTGCTCAGGGTTGAGAGTTTACTGCAGGCTCAGCTGAATCCAGAATGGTGCAGATCAGTTGGGGAGGGGCGTCCACCACGACGGACGCATACCGCCCCTACTGAGGTACACACCTACTGCAGAAGCAGCCAGTCATTGCCGAGGCAATGCGCCATAACAGAAAGACTCTGCCAACAGGGTGGAGCCCAACAAAGTAGGACGGAGCACCACGGAAGTAGGGCAGAGACCCGTGGCAGCACAGCAGAGCCTTAGCAGGCAAAAAGTGACTAAACTGCCTCCTAGCTGGGCAGAACACTGCAACAGATTCTCATAAAGAAAGCCCCAACTCCCTGAGACAGAACATTTGAGGGAAAAAAGAGGGTTTTATAAGTTCTGCTGCAGCGACCTAAACATACCCGTCCAATAACCCTGAATGAACAACGGAGCTCACAGCTCAGCACTGGAGCTCCTCAAAAGTACAGACCATCTCCTCAAGCAGCTCCCTGACCCCTCTGTATCTAAAGAGTCACCTCAAAAAAAGACTAATCAGACTGACATTTGGTGGGCATCATTCTGGGACAATGATAGCCGAAAAAGAAACTGGTAGCATCCCTCACTGTTCTGCAACTGCTACAGGTGTACCCCAGACAAGCAGGGCCTGGAGTGAACCTCAGCAGTTGTACAGCAGAGAAGCTAGACTGTTAGAAGAAAACTAACTAACAGAAAAACTTCATCATCAACAACCTGGGCGTCCACTCAGACACCCAATCAAAAAGTCAGGAACTACTAAGACGACAGGTGAATAAATCCACAAAGATGAAAAGAAACCAGCGCAAAAAGGAGGAAAACACCCAAAACCAAAACACCTCACCTCTTACAAAGGACGAAAACTCCTCACCACAAGGGAACAAAGCTGCACAGAGAATTAGTGTGATGAAATGATGGAATCAGACTTCAGATGGTGGATAATGAGAAACTTAAAGGAGCTAAAAAACATGTTCTAAATCAATGAAAAAAATAAGAATCTTGAAAAAGAATTTGGAAGAAGATTCGAGGAAATGATAACAAGAATGGACAACTTAGAGAAAAATATAAATGAATTGAAAAAGCTGAAAAACACAACACAAGAACTTAGTGAAGTATGCACAAATTTCAACAGCAGAATTGACCAAGCAGAAGAAAAAATATCAGAAGTCGAAGGCCAACTCAATGCAATAAAACGAGAAACCAAGATTAGAGGAAAAAGCACGAAAAGGAAAAAAAATCTCCAAGAAATGTGAGACTATGTGAAGAGACCTAATCTACGTTTGATAGGTGTACCTGAATGTGATAAAGAGAATGAATCCAAGCTGGAAAACACTCTTCAGGATATTATCCAGGAAAATTTCCCCAACCTAGCAAGGCAGGTCAATACTCAACTTCAGGAAATACAGAGAACACCACAAAGATATTCCACAAGAAGACCAACCCCAAGGCACATAATCGTCAGATTCGCCAGGATTGAAATGAAGGAGAAAAGACTAAGGAAATCCAGAGAGAAAGGTCAGGTCACCCACAAAGGGAAGCCCATCTGATTCACAGCAGATATCTCGGCAGACTCTAAAAGCCAGAAGAGAGTGGAGGCCAATATTCAACATCCATTTTTTAAGTTTTAAAATTTTTATTGCATTATAGGTTTTGGGGTACATGTGCAGAGTGTGAAGATAGTTGATAGGTACACACATGGCAGTGTGTTTTGCTGCCTTCCTCCCTTCACCCACACTTGGCATTCATCCCCAGGCTATCCCCAGCCCCCCACTGTCCCTCCCCATTTCCCCAACAGTCCCCAGTGTAGTAGACCCCTCTCTGTGTCCATGTGTTCTCATTTTTCTCACCCACCTATGAGTGAGTATATGCAGTATTTCTTTTTCTGTTCTTGTGTCAGTTTGCTGAGAATGATGTTCTCAGATTCATCCATGTCCTTACAAAGGACACAAACTCATCATTTTGATTGCTGCATAATATTCCATGGTGTATATGTGCCACATTTTCCCAGTCAGTCTATCATCGATGGGCATTTGGGTTGGTTCAGGTCTTTGCTATTGTAAACAGTGCTGCAATGAACATTCGTGTGCATGTGTCCTTATAGTAGAACGATTTATAGTCCTTTGGATATACCCAGTAATGGGATTGCTGGGTCAAATGGAATTTCTATTTCTAGGTCCCTGAGGAATCGCCACACTGTCTTCCACAATGGTTGAACTAATTTACACTCCCACCAACAGTGTAAGAGTGTTCCTATTTCTCCACATCCTCTCCAGCATCTGCTGTCTCCAGATTTTTAATGATCGCCATTCTAACTGGTGTGAGATGGTATCTCAATGTGGTTTTGATTTGCATCTCTCTAATGACCAATGATGATGAGCACTTTTCATATGTTTGTTGGCCTCATGTATGTCTTCTTTTGTAAAGTTTCTGTTCATATCCTTTGCCCATTTTGAATGGGCTTGTTTATTTTCCTGTAAATCTGTTTGAGTTCTTTGTAAATTCTGGATATCAGCCCTTTGTCAGATGTAAACTGCAAAGATTTTTCCCATTCTGATGGTTGCCGATTCACTCTAGTGACTGTTTCTTTTGCCGTGCAGAAGCTGTGGAGTTTGATTAGGTCCCATTTGTCTATTTTGGCTTTTGTTGCCAATGCTTTTGGTGTTTTGTTCATGAAGTCCTTGCCTACTCCTATGTCCTGAATGGTTTTGCCTAGATTTTCTTCTAGGGTTTTATGGTGTCAGGTCTTATGTTTAAGTCTTTAATCCATCTGGAGTTAATTTTAGTGTAAGGTGTCAGGAAGGGTCCAGTTTCTGCTTTCTGCACATGGCTAGCCAGTTTTCCCAACACCATTTATTAAATAGGAATCCTTTCCCCATTGCCTGTTTTGTCTGGTTTATCAAAGATAATATGGTTGTAGATATGTTGTGTTGCCTCCGATGCTTCTGTTCTGTTCCATTGGTCTATATCTCTGTTTTGGTACCAGTACCATGCTGTTTTGATTACTGTAGCCTTGTAGTATAGTTTGAAGTCTGGTAGCGTGATGCCTCCGCTGTGTTCTTTTTGCTTAGAATTGACTTGGCTATGCGGGCTCTTTTTGGTTCCATATGAAATTCATGGTGGTTTTTCCAGTTCTGTGAAGAAATTCAATGGTAGTTTGATGGGGATAGCATTGATTGTGTAAATTACTTTGGGCAGTATAGCCATTTTCACAATATTGATTCTTCTAACCACGAACATGGAATGTTTCTCCATCTGTTTGTGTCCTCTCTTATTTCGTTGAGCAGTTGTTTGTAGTTTTCCTTAAAGAGGTCCCTTACATTCCTTGTGAGTTGTATTCCTAGGTATTTTATTTTCTTTGTAGCAATTGTGAATGGCAGTTCGTTCTTGATTTGGTTCTCTTTAAGTCTGTTATTGGTGTATAGGAATGCTTGTGATTTTTGAACATTGATTTTATATCCTGAGACTTTGCTGAAGTTGCTTATCAGTTGCAGGAGCTTTTGGGCTGAGGTGATGGGGTCTTCTAGGTATACTATCATGTCGTCTGCAAATAGAGACAATTTGGCTTCCACCTTTCCTATTTGAATACCCTTTATTTCTTTTCTTGCCTGATTGCTCTGGCTAGAACTTCCAGTACTATGTTGAATAGAAGTGGTGAGAGGGCATCCTTGTCTAGTGCCAGATTTCAAAGGGAATGCTTCCAGTTTTGCCCATTAAGTATGATATTGGCTGTTGGTTTGTCATAAATAGCTTTTATTACTTTGAGATATGTTCCATCAATACCAAGTTTATTGAGGGTTTTAGCATAAAGGGCTGTTGAATTTTGTCAAATGCCTTCTCTGCGTCAATTGAGATAATCATGTGGTTTTGTTTTGCTTCTGTTTATGTGGTGAATTACATTTATAGACTTGCGTATGTTGAACCAGCCTTGCATCCCAGGATGAATCCTACTTGATCATGATGGATAAGTTTTTAATGTGCTGTTGCAATCGGTTTGCCAGTATTTTATTGAAGATTTTGCATCTATGTTCATCATGGATATTGGCCTGAAGTTTTCTTTTCTTGTTGAGTCTCTGCCAGGTTTTGGTATCAGGATGATGTTGGTCTCATAAAATGATTTGGGAAGGGTTCCCTCTTTTTGGATTATTTGGAATAGTTTCAGAAGGAATGGTACCAGATCCTCTTTGTGTGTCTGGTAGAATTCAGCTGTGAACCCATCTGGACCTGGGCTTTTTTGTGTGGTAGGCTCTTAATTGCTGCCTCAACTTCAGACCTTGTTATTGGTCTATTCATAGTTTTGCTTCCTCCTGGTTTAGGCTTGGGAGGACACAGGCGTCCAGGAATTTATCCATTTCTTCCTGATTTACTAGTTTATGTGCATAGAGTTGTTTGTAGTATTCTCTGATGATGGTTTGAATTTCTGTGGAATCTGTGGTGATTTCCCCTTTATCGTTTTTATTGCATCTATTTGGTTGTTCTCTCTTTTCTTTTTATCAGTCTGGCTAGTGGTCTGTCTATTTTGTTGATCTTTTCAAAAACCAGCTCTTAGATTTATTGATTTTTGAAGGGTTTTCTTGTCTCTATCTCCTTCAGTTCTGCTCTGATCTTAGTTATTTCTTGTCTTTGGCTAGGTTTTGAGCTTTTTGATCTTGCTCCTCTAGCTCTTTCAATTTTGATGATAGGGTGTCAATTTTGGATCTCTCACTCTTCTCATGTGGGCACTTATTGCTATATATTTTCCTCTACAGACTGCTTTAAATGTGTCCCAGAGATTCTGGTACGTTGTGTCTTCATTCTCGTTGGTTTCAAAGAACTTCTTTATTTCTGCCTTCATTTCATTGTTTATCAATCAACATTCAAGAGCCAGTTGTTCAGTTTCCATGAAGCTGTGCGGTTCTGAGTTATTTTCTGAATTCTGAGTTCCAACTTGATTGCACTATGGTCTGAGAGACTGTTTGTTATGATTTCAGTTGTTTTGCATTTGCTGAGGGTGCTTTACTTCCAATTATGTGGTCAATTTTGGAGTAGGTGTGATGTGGTGCTGAGAAGAATGTATATTCTGTGGATTTGGGGTGGAGAGTTCTGTAAATGTCTATCAGGTTTGCTTGTTCCAGGTCTGAGTTCAAGTCCTGGATATCCTTGTTAATTTTCTGTCTGGTTGATCTGTCTGCTATTGACAGTGGAGTGTTAAAGTCTCCACTATTATTGTGTGGGAGTCTAAGTCTCTTGTAAGTCATTAAGAACTTGCCTTATATATCTGGGTGCTCCTACATTGGGTCCATATATATTTAGAATCGTTAGCTCTTCTTGTTGTATCGATCCTTTTACCATTATGTAATGACCTTCTTTGTCCCTTTTGATCTTTGTTGCTTTAAAGTCTATTTTATCAGAGATGAGAATTGCAACTCCTGCTTTTTGCTCTCCATTTGCTTGGTAAATCTTCCTCCATCCTTTATTTTGAGCCTTTGTGTATCTTTGCGTGTGAGGTGGGTTTCCTGGATACAGCACACCGATGGGTTTTGGTTTTTATCCAATTTGCCAGTCTGTGTCTTTTGATTGGTGC
Source organism: Saguinus midas (assembly GCA_021498475.1). NCBI lineage: Eukaryota > Metazoa > Chordata > Mammalia > Primates > Cebidae > Saguinus > Saguinus midas. The sequence continues at coordinate 55,798,093 of CM038409.1, read as the reverse complement.
ATTTAGCCCATTTACATTCAGGGTTAATATTGTTGTGTGAATTTGATACTGCCATTTTGATGCTAGCTGGCTGTTTTGCCCGTTGGTTCATGTACATTCTTCATTTTGTTGATGGTCTTTAGCATTTGGTATGCTTTTAGGATGGCTGGAACTGGTTGTTTCTTTCTATGTGTAGTGCCTCTTTCAGGAGCTCTTGTAAAGCAGGCCTAGTGGTGACAAAATCTCTGAGTACTTGCTTGTTCGTGAAGGATTTTATTTTTCCTTCACTTATGAAGCTCAGTTTGGCTGGATATGAAATTCTGGGTTGAAAGCTCTTTTCTTTAAGGATGTTGAATATTGGCCCCACTCTCTTCTGGCTTGTAGAGTCTCTGCCGAGAGATCTGCTGTGAGTCTGATGGGCTTCCCTTTGTGGGTGACCCGACCTTTCTCTCTGGCTGCCCTTAGTATTTTCTCCTTCATTTCAACCCTGGTGAATCTGACGATTATGTGCCTTGGGGTTGCTCTTCTTGCGAGTATCTTTGTGGTGTTCTCTGTATTTCCTGGAGTTGAGTATTGACCTGTCTTGCTAGGTTGGGAAATTTTCCTGGATAATATCCTGAAGAGTGTTTTCCAGCTTGGATTCATTCTCTTCATCACATTCTGGTACACCTATCAAACGTAGGTTGGGTCTCTTCACATAGTCCCACATTTCTTGGAGATTTTGTTCATTCCTTTTGTACTTTTTCTTTAATCTTGGTTTCTCGTTTTATTTCATTGAGTTGATCTTCAACTTCTGATATTCTTTCTTCTGCTTGGTCAATTCGGCTGTTGAAACTTGTGCATGCTTGAAGTTCTCGTGTTGTGTTTTCAGCTCCTTCAATTCATTCATATTCCTCTCTAAGTTGTCCATTCTTGTTATCAATTCCTCGAATCTTTTTCAAATCTTTTTCAAGGTTCTTAGTTTCTTTGCACTGGTTTAGTACATGTTCCTTTAGCTCACTGAAGTTTCTCATTATCCACTTTCTGAAGTCTGATTCCGTCATTTCGTCACATTCATTCTCCGTCCAGCTTTGTTCCCTTGCTGGTGAGGAGTTTTGGTCCTTTTTTGGAGGTGAGGTGTTTTGGTTTCAGGTGCTTTCCTCCTTTTTGCGCTGGTTTCTTCCCATCTTTATGGATTTATCCTGTCGTCTTAGTAGTTGCTGATTTTTCAATTGGGTCTCTGTGTGGACACTGAGATTGTTGATGATGAAGTATTTCTGTTACTTAGTTTTCCTCTAATGGTCTATCCCCTCTGCTGTATGAGTGCTGAGGTCCACTCCAGGCCCTGCTTGTCTGGGGTATACCTGCAGCAGCTGCGGAACAGTGAGGGATGATACCAGTTTCTTCTTCTGCTGTCCTTGTTCCAGAATAATGCCAGCCAAATGTCAGTCTGATTAGTCCTTTTCTGGGGTGACTCCTTGGATATACAGGGTCAGGAGCTGCTTGAGGAGACAGTCTGTGCTTTATAGGAGCTCCAGTGCTGAGCTGTGAGCTCCGTTGTTCATTCAGGGTTGTTGGGAGGTTGTTTATGTCTGCTGCAATAGAACTCATAAAACACCACCTTTTTTCCCCTTAGATGCTCTGTCTCAGGAGTTGGGGCTTTCTTTATGAGTATCTGTTGCACTGTCCTGCCCCACTAGGCGGCAGTCTATTCACTATTTGCCTGCAGGGCTCTGACCTGCTAGCGGGGTCCGCCCTGTTGCTGCTGGGCTCCCTTCTGCTGTGGAGTCTCTCTGGCAGGTTGCCTCGGCAATGGCAGGCTGCGTCAGTCCTGGGCGGTACTTCAGTGGGGGACTTCATCAGCAATGGTGGACGCCCCTCCTCACTGGGCTGCACCGTCCTAGATGCCAGCAGCAAAACTCTCAGCCCAAAGCACCTCCAGTCGCTGCCCTGCTTGTCCCCGTGAGCGTGGGACCCGCCGAGCCCGATCACCCAGCTCCCTGCCTCAGAGTCCGTCCTCTCTCTCTCTCTTCCTCTCCCCAAGCTGAAAGGTCGACTCTCTCACTGGCGCCCCAGTAGCCTGCCGATGGGGCACTGGGATCCGTGCAATCTCCCGTGCCGCTGCCCACTACCCGGCTCAGATCACGCTTCCCAGGAAACTCCTGGTCTGGCTCATTGTCCAAGTCCCGTTCAATCAGATGGAACATGCCAATCTGCCCTTCAAATCTCAGATTGCCGGTTTAACAGGGCACCCAGACCAGTGAGTTCCGTGCGGGTCCCGCTGCGGCGCCAGCGGCGGCGGGAGCCGCGGTTGCGCCGTGTGCGCTAGCGTCGTGTCTCTCCACACCTGGGACTTTCAAGCTCTGTGGGCATAAAGGAACATCCGAGAATGCGGCTAGGACTCACCCTCTGCGCCTTCACTGAGAGCTGCAATCCTGAGTCGCTCTCTGACGCCATCTTGCCTCTCCTCCCTTTTGATTTTTGATCTTACCTCTAGCTCTTCAATTTGATGATAGCGTGTCAATTTTGGATCTCTACTCTTCTCATGTGGGCACATATTGCTATATATTTTCCTCTACAGACTGCTTTAAATGTGTCCCAGAGATTCTGGTTGCCTTCATTTCATTGTTTATCAATCATATTCAGAAGTTGTTCAGTTTCCATGAATGTCGGTTCTGAGTTATTTTCTGAATTCTGAGTTCCAACTTGATTGCACTATGGTCTGAGAGACTGTTTGTTATGATTTGGTCAATTTTGGAGTAGGTATGATGTGGTGCTGAGAAGAATGTATATTCTGTGGATTTGGAGTGGAGAGTTCTGTAAATGTCTATCAGGTTTGCTTGTTCAGGTCTGAGTTCAAGTCCTGGATATCCTTGTTAATTTTCTGTCTGGTTGATCTGTCTGCTATTAAATGCAAAGTGTGTAATCTTTTAAGTCATTAAGAACTTGCCTTATATATCTGGTGCTCCTGTGTTTCATCATATATTTCTTGTATGTAATGACCCTCCTTGTCTTTTGTTGCTTTAATGATTTGATTATTTTGCTCCCATATTGATCATGTATTTTGAGGTGTTCATCTTTGCATGGTTGCAAATGTTTTATATGAATTTCAGTCTGTGTCTTTTGATTTTGCATTTAGCCCATTTACATTTAGGGTTAATATTGTTATGTGTGAATTTGATACTGCCATTTTGATGCTAGCTGGCTGTTTTGCCCGTTGGTTCATGTAGATTCTTCATTTTGTTGATGGTCTTTAGCATTTGGTATGCTTTTAATGACCAGTGATGATGGTTTTTTCTTTCTATGTTGTCAGGAGCTCTTGTAAAGCAGGCCTAGTGGTGACAAAATCTCTGAGAACTTGCTTGTTCATAAAGTTTTATTTTTCCTTCACTTGGCTGGATATGAAATTCTGGGTTAAAGTTCTTTTCTTTAAGGATGTTGAATATTCCCCATCTCTTTCTGGCTTGTAGAGTGTCTGCCGAGAGATCTGCTGTGAGTCTGATGGACTTCCTTTGTGGGTGACCATTTGTCTCTTTCTGGCTGCCCTTAGTATTGGTTTTTCCTTCATTTCAACCCTGGTGAATCTTGTCTTGCTAGGTTGGAAATTTTCCTGGATAATATCCTGAAGAGTGTTTTCCAGCTTGGATTCATTCTCTTCATCACATTCTGGTACACCTATCAAAGTAGGTTGGTCTCTTCCATTATTCACATTTTGTCTGTTTCTTGTTCATAATCTTGGTTTAGATAGTTGTGTTGCCAACTTCTGATATTCTTTCTTCTGCTTGGTCAATTCGGCTGTTGAAACTTGTGCATGCTTTCAGCTCCTTCAATTCATTCATATTCCTCTCTAAGTTGTCCATTCTTGTTATCAATTCCTCGAATCTTTTTCAAATCTTTTTCAAGGTTCTTAGTTTGATTAGCATTGATTGTGTTTAGCTCACTGAAGTTTCTCATTATCCACTTTCTGAAGTCTAATTCCGTCATTTGTCATTCATTCTCTGCCCTTTGTTCCTTGCTGGTGAGGAGTTTTGGTCTTTCTTTGGAGGTGAGGTGTTTTGGTTTGGTGCTTTTCTCCTTTTGCGCTGGTTTCTTCCCATCTTTATGGATTTATCCACCTGTCGTCTTAGTAGTTGCTGATTTTCAATTGGGTCTCTGTGTGGACACTGAGATTGTTGATGATGAATATTTCTGTTACTTCAGTTTTCCTCTAATGGTCTATCCCTCTGCTGTATGAGTCCTGAGGTTCACTCCAGTTCCTGCTTGTCTGTGCTTTATAGGAGCTCCAGTGCTGAGCTGTGAGCTCCGTTGTTCATTCATTGTTGGAAGGTTGTTTATGTCTCTGCAATAGACTCATAAAACACCACTTTTTTATAGATGCTCTGTCTAATGGAGTTGGGGCTTTTTAGCAATTCTGTTGCACTGTCCTGCCCACTAATGGCAGTCTATTCACTATTTTTGCCTGTTTGGGCTCTGACCTGCTAGTAGCCGGTCTGTTCCTGCTGGGCTGTATTCTGCTGAGGAGCGTTTTATGGCAGAGAGTCTCTGTTATGGCAGTTGCCTTGGCAGGCTCTGTGAGTGGGTAGTTCCATGTTGTGGGTTCAGTGTCAAATAATGGACGCCCTTTCACCGGGCTGCTGCATGTTTCTTAGATGCTGGCAGCAAAACTCCAGCCCTGAGCATGTTTATCTCTTGAGTTGGGACCGCTGGAAGCCCAGATCACCCTTCCTGCCTCTTGGTGTTCTCTCTCTCTCTCTTCCTCTCCCCAAAGCTGAAAAATGATCTCTCACTGGTGCCCCAGTAGCCTGCTGATAGGGCACTGGGATCCGTGATCTCAGCCACTCCACTCTTCTCAGATCACTTCGTGGGCACTTATTGCTATATATTTTCCTCTACAGACTGCTTTAAATGTGTCCCAGAGATTCTGGTACGTTGTGTCTTCATTCTCGTTGGTTTCAAAGAACTTCTTTATTTCTGCCTTCATTTCATTGTTTATCAATCAACATTCAAAGCCAGTTGTTCAGTTTCCATGAAGCTGTGCGGTTCTGAGTTATTTTCTGAATTCTGAGTTCCAACTTGATTGCACTATGGTCTGAGAGACTGTTTGTTATGATTTCAGTTGTTTTGCATTTGCTGAGGGTGCTTTACTTCCAATTATGTGGTCAATTTTGGAGTAGGTGTGATGTGGTGCTGAGAAGAATGTATATTCTGTGGATTTGGGGTGGAGAGTTCTGTAAATGTCTATCAGGTTTGCTTGTTCCAGGTCTGAGTTCAAGTCCTGGATATCCTTGTTAATTTTCTGTCTGGTTGATCTGTCTGCTATTGACAGTGGAGTGTTAAAGTCTCCACTATTGTGTGTGGAGTCTAAGTCTCTTTAAGTCATTAAGAACTTGCCTTATATATCTGGGTGCTCCTGCATTGGGTCCATATATATTTAGAATCGTTAGCTCTTCTTGTTGTATCGATCCTTTTACCATTATGTAATGACCTTCTTTGTCCCTTTTGATCTTTGTTGCTTTAAAGTCTATTTTATCAGAGATGAAATTGCAACTCCTGCTTTTTTGCTCTCCATTTGCTTGGTAAATCTTCCTCCATCCTTTTATTTTGAGCCTTTGTGTATCTTTGCATGTGAGGTGGGTTTCCTGGATACAGCACACACGATGGGTTTTGGTTTTTATCAATTTGCCAGTCTGTGTCTTTTGATTGGTGCATTTAGCCCATTTACATTTAGGGTTAATATTGTTATGTGTGAATTTGATACTGCCATTTTGATGCTAGCTGGCTGTTTTGCCCATTGGTTCATGTAGATTCTTCATTTTGTTGATGGTCTTTAGCATTTGGTATGCTTTTAGGATGGCTGGTACTGGTTGTTTCTTTCTATGTGTGTGCCTCTTTCAGGAGCTCTTGTAAAGCAGGCCTAGTGGTGACACAAAATCTCTGAGTACTTGCTTGTTCATGAAGGATTTTATTTTTCCTTCACTTATGAAGCTCAGTTTGGCTGGATATGAAATTCTGGGTTGAAAGTTCTTTTCTTTAAGGATGTTGAATATTGGCCCCACTCTCTTCTGGCTTGTAGAGTCTCTGAGAGAGATCTGCTGTGAGTCTGATGGGCTTCCCTTTGTGGGTGACCCGACCTTTCTCTCTGGCTGCCCTTAGTATTTTCTCCTTCATTTCAACCCTGGTGAATCTGAATTATGTGCCTTGGGGTTGCTCTTCTTGCAGAGTATCTTTGTGGTGTTCTCTGTATTTCCTGGAGTTGAGTATTGACCTGTCTTGCTAGGTTGGGGAAATTTTCCTGGATAATATCCTGAAGAGTGTTTTCCAGCTTGGATTCATTCTCTTCATCACATTCTGGTACACCTATCAAATGTAGGTTGGGTCTCTTCACATAGTCCCACATTTCTTGGAGATTTTGTTCATTCCTTTTTGTGCTTTTTCTTTAATCTTGGTTTCACGTTTTATTTCATTGAGTTGATCTTCAACTTCTGATATTCTTTCTTCTGCTTGGTCAATTCGGCTGTTGAAACTTGTGCATGCTTCACGAAGTTCTCGTGTTGTGTTTTCAGCTCCTTCAATTCATTCATATTCCTCTCTAAGTTGTCCATTCTTGTTATCAATTCCTCGAATCTTTTTTCAAATCTTTTTTCAAGGTTCTTAGTTTCTTTGCACTGATTTAGAACATGTTCTTTTAGCTCAATGAAGTTTCTCATTATCCACTTTCTGAAGTCTGATTCCATCATTTCGTCACACTCATTCTTTGTCCAGCTTGGTTCCCTTGCTGGTGAGGAGTTTTGGTTTTTAGGAGGTGAGGTGTTTTGGTTTCAGGTGTTTTCCTCCTTTTTGCTGGTTTCTTCCCATCTTTATGGATTTATCCTGTCTGTCTTAGTAGTTGCTGATTTTTCAATTGGGTCTCTGTGTGGATGCTGAGATTGTTGATGATGAAGTATTTCTGTTACTTAGTTTTCCTTCTAATGGTCTAGCCCCTCTGCTGTATGAGTGCTGAGGTCCACTCCAGGCCCTGCTTGTCTGGTATACCTGTAGCAGCTGTGGAACAGTGAGGATGATACCAGTTTCTTCTTCTGCTGCTCTTTGTTCCAGAATGATGCCACCAAATGTCAGTCTGATTAGTCCTTTTTGGGGTGACTCTTTGGATATACAGGGGTCAGGGAGCTGCTTGAGGAGACAGTCTGTGCTTTATGGAGCTCAGTGCTGAGCTGTGAGCTCCGTTGTTCATTCAGGGTTGTTGGGAGGTTGTTTATGTCTGCTGCAATAGAACTCATAAAACACCACCCTTTTTCTTTTTTCCCCTTAGATACTCTGTCTCAGGGAGTTGTGGCTTTCTTTATGAGTATCTGTTGCACTGTCCTGCCCCACTAGGTGGCAGTCTATTCACTATTGGCCTGCCGGGGCTCTGACCTGCTAGTGCGGGTCCCCCCTGTTGCTACTGGGCTCCCTTCTCCTGTGGAGCACTCCCCCATCCTGGTGGAGTCTCTCTGTTATGGCAGGTTGCCTTGGCAACAGCAGGCTGCGTCAGCCCTGGGCCGTACTTCAGTAGGGGTGGATTGGGTCAGCAATGGCGGACGTTCGTCCCTCACCGGACTGCACCATCCTAGATGCTGGCAGCAAAACTCTCAGCCGCATATGTCTTCAGTAGCCACCCTGCTTGTCCCCATGAGGGTGGGACCCACTGAGCCTGATTACCCAGCTTCCTGCCTCAGAGTCCATCCTCTCTCTCTTCTTCTCTGCAAGCTGAAAGGTCGACTCTCTCACTGGTGCCCCAGTAGCCTGCCGATAGGGCACTGGGATCTGTGTGATCTCCCATGCCACTGCCCACTGCACTGGCTCAGATCACACTTCCCAGGAAACTCCTGGTCTGGTTCACTGTCCAAGTCCCGTTCAAACAGATGGACATGCCAATCTGCCCTTCCAAATTTCAGATTGCTGGTTTAACAGGGCACCCAGACCAGTGAGTTCCGTGCTGTGCGGACACTGCTGCGCGTGAGCCAACGGCTGCCTGTGCACACCTGGGACTTTCAAAGCTCTGTGGGCAAAAGGTCCATCCGAGAATGAAATACCCTCTGCACCTTCACTGAGCTGCAATCCTGAGTTGCTTGAGACGCCATCTTGCGAGTCTAAGAGCTGTTTTGAAAAGATTAACAAAATAGACAGACCACTTCCAGACTGATAAAAACATAGAGAGAATAACCAAATAGATGCAATAAAAGAATGATCAAGCTGGAAAACACTCTTCAGGATATTATCAGAAAATTTTTCAAGATAGCAAGACAGGTCAATACTCAACTCCAGGAAATACAGAGAACACCACAAAGATACTCTGAAGAGCAACCCCAAGGCACATAATCTCAGATTCACCAGGGTTGAAATGAGGAGAAAATACTAGCCAGAGAGAAGGTGGTCTCAGACTCACAGCAGATCTCTTCTCTAAGCCAGAAGAGTCCAATATTCAACATTTCATATCTGAGCTTCATAAGTGAAGGATCCTTCATGAACAAGCAATCAGTTTTGTCACCACTAGGCCTGCTTTACAAGAGCTCCTGAGGGCACTACACATAGAAAGAAACAACCAGTCCAGCCATTACCAAATGCTATCAACAAAATGAAGCATGAACCAATGGGCAAAACAGCTAGCATCAAAATGGCAGTATCAAATTCACACATAACAATATTCTATGTAAATGGGACCAATCAAAGACACAGACTGGCAAATTGGATAAAATGCTGTACCAGGAAACCCACCTCACATGCGCTCAAAATAAAGATGGAGGAAGATTTACCAAGCAAATGAGAAATTGCAATTCTCGTCTCTGATAAAATAGACTTTGTCATTACATAATGGTAAAGGATCGAATATGGACCCAATGCAAGCAAACCTGATGACACAGAACTCTTCTTCTCAGCACCACATCACACCTTCTCAGACCATAGTCAGAACAATCAAACCATCATCAGAGAATACTACAAACAACTCTATGCACATAAACTAGTAAACCAGGAAGAAATGGATAAATTCTGGACACCTGTGTCCTCCCAAGCCTAAACCAGGAGGAAGCTGAAACTATGAATAGACCAATAACAAGGTCTGAAGTTGAGGCAGCAATTAAGAGCCTACCACACAAAAAAGCCCAGGTCCAGATGGGTTCACAGCAATTCTACCAGACACACAAAGAGGATCTGGTACCATTCCTTCTGAAACTATTCAAATAATCCAAAAGGAACCCTTCCCAATCATTTTATGAGACCAACATCATCCTGATACCAAAACCGGCAGAGACTCAACAAGAAGAAAACTTCAGGCCAATATCCATGATGAACATAGATGCAAAATCTTCAATAAAATACTGGCAAACCGATTGCAACAGCACATTAAAAACTTATCCATCATGATCAAGTAAGTTCATCCAGGATGCAAGGCTGGTTCAACATACAAGTCTATAAAGTAATTCACCACATAAACAGAAGCAAAACAAAACCACATGATTATCTCAATTGATGCAGAGAAGGCATTTGACAAAATTCAACAGCCCTTTATGCTAAAACCCTCAATAAACTTGGTATTGATGGAACATATCTCAAAGTAATAAAAGCTATTTATGACAAACCAACAGCCAATATCATACTTAATGGGCAAAACTGGAAGCATTCCCTTGAAATCTGGCACTAGACAAGGATGCCCTCTCACCACTCCTATTCAACATAGTACTGGAAGTTCTAGCCAGAGCAATCAGGCAAGAAAAAGAAATAAATATTCAAATAGGAAGGTGGAAGCCAAATTGTCTCTATTTGCAGACGACATGATAGTATACCTAGAGACCCCATCACCTCAGCCCAAAAGCTCCTGAAACTGATAAGCAACTTCAGCAAAGTCTCAGGATATAAAATCAATGTTCAAAAATCACAAGCATTCCTATACACCAATAACAGACTTAAAGAGAACCAAATCAAGAATGAACTGCCATTCACAATTGCTACAAAGAAAATAAAATACCTAGGAATACAACTCACAAGGAACTAAGAGACCTCTTTAAGGAAAACTACAAACAACTGCTCAACGAAATAAGAGGACACAAACAGATGGAGAAACATTCCATGTTCATGGTTAGGAAGAATCAATATCGTGAAAATGGCTATACTGCCCAAAGTAATTTACAAATCAATGCTATCCCCATCAAACTACCATTGAATTTCTTCACAGAACTGGAAAAAACCACCATGAACTTCATATGGAACCAAAAGAGAGCCGCATAGCCAAGTCAATTCTAAGCAAAAGAACACAGTGGGAGGCATCACACTACCAGACTTCAAACTATACTACAAGGCTACAGTAATCAAAACAGCATGGTACTGGTACCAAAACAGAGATATAGACCAATGGAACAGAACAGAGGCATCATAGGCAACACAACATATCTACAACCATATAATCTTTGATAAACCAGACAAAAACAAGCAATGGGGAAAAAATTCCTGTTTAATAAATGGTGTTGGAAAACTGGCTAGCCATGTGCAGAAAGCAGAAACTGGACCCCTTCCTGACACCTTACACTAAAATTAACTCCAGATGGATTAAAGACTTAAACATAAGACCTGGCACCATAAAAACTAGAGAAAATCTAGGCAAAACCATTCAGGACATAGGAGTAGGCAAGGACTTCATGACAAAACACCAAAAGCATTGGCAACAAAAGCCAAAATAGACAAATGGGACCTAATCAACCTTTACAGCTTTTGCACGGCAAAAGAACGAGTAACTAGAGTGAATCAGCAATCAACAGATTGGAAAAAAATCTTTGCAGTTTACCCATCTGACAAAGGGCTGATATCTAGAATTTGCAAAGGACTCCAACAGATTTACAGAAAAAAACAAGCTCATTCAAAAACGGGCAAAGGATGTGAACAGACACTTTACAAAAGAAGACATACATGAGGCCAAGAAACATATGTAAAAATGCTCATCATCACTCGTCATTAGAGAGATGCAAGTCAAAACCACATTGTGATACCATCTCACGCCGGTTAGAATGGTGATTCTTAAAAAATCTGGAGACAGCAGATGCTGGAGAGGATGTGGAGAAATAGGAACACTCTTACACTGTTGGTTGGAGTGTAAATTAGTTCAACCATTGTGGAAGAATGTGTGGCGATTCCTCAGGGACCTAGAAGTAGAAATTCCATTTGACCCAGCAATCCCATTACTGGGTATATATCCAAAGGACTATAAATTATTCTATTATAAGGGCACATGCACACGAATGTTCATTGCCGCACTGTTTACAATAGCAGAGACCTGGAACCAACCCAAATGCACATCAATGATAGACTGGACTGCGAAAATATGGCACATATACACCATGGAATATTATGCAGCAATCAAAAATGATGAGTTTATGTTTTTTTTAAGGACATGGATGAATCTGGATAACATAATTTTCAGCAACCTAACACAAGAACAGAAAAGGAATTACCAAATATTCTCACTCATACGTGGGTGAGAAAAATGAGAACACATGGACACATGGAGGGGGGTACTACACACTGGGGTCTATTGGGGGGAATATAGGAGGGACAGCAGGGTGGGATCTGTTGAGGGATAGCCTGGAAAGAAATGCCAAATGAGGGTTAAGGGGAGGAAAGCAGCACAACACACTGTCATATGTGTACCTAGGCAAGTATCTTGCACCTTCTACACATGTACCTCAAAACGTAAAATGCAATAAAAATTAAAAAATATTTAGACATGGCAATTTCAGGCACGGAAATTCATAGCAATACCAGGCAAGGCTTATCCATGGAAGCAAAGCAAGTCAGGGCACGCCAATTCCAGGCAAGAGAATTCGAGGTAAAGAAAGGAAAGGCAAAACAGGGAAACTCTAAAAAAGGCAATTTGAGCCAAGGCAAGGCAGGGCAATTCCAAACAAAGCAATTCGAGGCAAGAGATGTCATGGCAAAAAAGGGCAATTCCGGGCAAGGCTATTTGAGACAAGGCAAGGCAATTCCAAAAAAGGCAAGGCAAGGCAAGGCAAGGCAAGGCAATTCCAGACAATCTAATTTCAGGAAAGGCAATAAAATACAATTTGAGGCAATGAAATTCCAGGCAAGGGAAGGCAAGGCATGGAGAGGCAATTCCAGGCAAGGCAAGACAAGGCAATTCCAGGCTAGGGAATTCTGGGAAATGCAAGACAAGGCATAGCAACACATGGCAATTCAAGGAAAGACAATTCCAAGCAAAACAATTCCAGGCAAGGCAATCCCATGCAATAAAAAGCAAGGCAAAGCAAGGCAATTTCGGGAAAGTCAATTCCAGGATTGGAAAGGAAAGGCAATTCCAGGCAAGGCAAGGCAGTGTAATTCCAGGCAGAAAAATTTCAGGCAAGATAACACAGGACAGGCCAGTTTTTTTGCAAGTCAAGGCAAAGCAATTATACGCAAGGCAATTCCAGTTAAGGCAAGGGAAGCCAAGTCAAAACAATTCCAGGCAGAGAACCTTCAGGCTACACAAAGCAAGGCAATGCAAAACAAAACAAATTTCAGGCAAGGCAAGAAACTGCAAGGCAAAGAAAGTCAAGGCAAGAAAAGGAAAAGCAAGGCAATTCTAAGCAAGGCAAGGCAAGGCAAGAGAAAGCAAGACAAGGCAAGGAAAATCCAGGCAAGGCAGTTTTAGTCAAGGCAAGGCAAGGCAGTTCGAAGCAACATAATTGCAGGATAGGCAATTTAAGGTAATGCAAGGCAAGACAAGGCAATTTCTTGCACGGCAATTTTACATAAAGCAAGGCAGGGCAATTTCAAGAAATGAAAATCTAGGCAAGGAAAGGCAAGGCAATACCAGACTAGGCAATTGCAGGCAAGGCAAGAAAATTCCAGGAGAGGCAATTCCAGGCAAGTACAAAAAAGTCAAGGCAATTCCAGGCAAGTACAAAAAAGTCAAGGCAATTCCAGGCAAGGCAAGACAAGTAAAGGCAAGACATGGCAATATTAGGAAAGGCAAGACAAGGCAAGGGAAGGCATGATAATTTCAGGAAAGGCAATTCCAGGCAAGGCGATTCCAGGAAAGGCAATTCCAGGGAAGAGTCTTAGGCAACGCCAGAAAAAATGTCAAAAACAAAACAAGAAAGGCAGGACAAGGCAATCCAGGCAAGGCGGTTCAGACAAGGCAAGGCAAGACAAAATCAGGCTAGACAGTTAGGTGCTGATTCCAGGCATGCAAAGACAAGACAAATTTCAGGCAAGACAGTTCAACGTGAGGCAGACGGGACAGTTTAGAAAGAAATCAGAAAGAGAAAGAGCCTGGGCAAGACAATTCCAGACAAGACAAGACAGTTCAGGGGCAAGGATAAGATAAGAGACATGAAGATTCCAGGCAGCAATTCCAGGCAAGGACAAGAGCAGAAACAGTTCAGAAAGGAGATTCTAGGCAAGACAAAGAGTTACAGCAATTTCAGGCAAGGAATAAGAAGGCAAGGGGTTCAGGCAAGGCAAGGCAAGGTAAATAAGGCAAAATTTTAGAAGAGACAGTTCAAGGATAGGCAAGACAAGGCAATGCAAAATCTCCTCATAAGCAAAATTTTAGGCACAGCAATTTCAGGCAAGAAGGCATGGTAATAAGTGCATTCAAACCAAAAACAAAGGCAAGACAGGTGAATTCAGGCAAGGACAGTTCGAGGGTAAAAGGCGCAGGCTCCAGAAACAGTCGCAAGACAAGTCTGGGAATTTCAAACAAGGCAGTTTGAAAAAAAAAATGCAAAGACAAAAGACAATTTCAGGCCAGGCTATTTAAGGCAAAGACAGTTACATGGGTAAGGCAGAGACAAGGCAAGGCCATTCCAGACAAGGTAATCACAAGCAACGCAAGAGACAATTTGCAAACAAGGGTTCAGGCAAGGCAAGGTAAGAAGGCAATAAAATTCTAGGCAGAGACAATTGCAGGCGTGGAAGGCAAGGCAAGGCAAGGCAATCTGAAACAAGGCAGCTCCAGTCAAGGCAAGTCAAGACAAGACAATTCCAGGCAAGGCTATTTCAGGGAAGAAAAGGCAAGGCAATTCCAAGCAAGGAAAAGCAAAACAATGGATGACAAATAAAAATTAGCAATTAAACAAAGGACTTAAAGGCAAGGCAAAATAATCACTGGCAAGGCAATCACAGCAATAAAGGCAGGTCAGTTCAAACAAGTCAATTGCTGAAAGAGCAAACAAGACAAGTGCAACATAAGGCAGGGGAAGGCAATTCCAGGCAAGGAGCAATTTAGTAATGCAAGACAAGGCAAGGGAGGAAAGGCAAGGCAAAGGCAAGAGGCAGAGACAGTTCAAAGAAACAGTCCAGCAGGGTAAGCGTATGTGGGCAATTCAGTCAAGACTTTTTCAGAAAGGACAGCAATGCAAAAAATTTCATGAGAATTTTAGGTGTCAAGGCAAGGAGGTCAATGAATTCCAGGAGGCAAGGCAAGAACAAAAGGCAAGGCAATTTCAGGCAAGACAATTTCTGGCAATGAAGGCAGAGGATTCCAGGCAAGACAGTGCTGGAAAGGCAATTCTAGGCAAGGAAAAGCAAAACAAGGCAGATAAAGGCAATTCAGAAGGTCAATTTTAGGTAAGGCAAAACAAGGACAATTCAAGTGAAGAGACAATTTCAGGCAATGCAAGGTGAGACAATTCAGGAAAGGCAATTGCTGGAAAGGCAATTTCAGTAAAATTAAGGTAAGAGGCAAAGAAACGCAGTCCCAGGCAAGACAATTTCAGGTAAAGACAGGCAAGACAGTTCCAGGATACGACCTCGGACAAGACAGACAGAAGGCAATCTCAGGCAAGACAGTTCAGCAGGCAAGGACAAAGGTAAGGCAAGGGAGTTTCAATCAAGGACAAGACAAGGACAGTATTCAGGCCAGGGTATTCCAGGCAATGAAGGCAAGGAAGACAAAAATTCAGGGTAAGAAAATGTCAGGCAAAGGAAAGACAAGACAAAATAATAGAAATTTTAGGCAAGGCATGAAAAGGCAAGTTAAGGAAAAGTCATTCCAGGCAAGGCAATTTTAGGAAGAACAAGGAAAGGATAGACAAGGCAAAAAAAAAAACAGAGGTCAAGCTAGGCAATTTCAGGCAAGGCAGGGAAAGGTTATGAAAGACAATCAGGCAAGACACTTTAAGGCAGAGCAAGGCAACCAAGGACAGTTCAGGAAACTCAATTTAAGCACAGTAAGGCAATGAAGACAAGACAGTTCAGGAAAGGCAAGAACAAGGTAGGAAAATTCCATGCAGACAGATTTCTAACAAGGCAGGCACAGACAATTCAGGCAGGGAATTTTCAGACAAGCAATTCAGAGGCAAGACAAGACAGTCCATGGCAAGAGCAATTACAGACAGGGAAATTCAGGCTAGACAAGGCAAGACAGAGCAATTCCAGGCAGAGAAATTTTAGGCAAGGAAAGTCAAGGCAAGGCAAGCCAAGGCAAGGTAATTCCAGTCAGGAAATTCAGGCTAGGCAAGGAAATGCAATGCAAGGAATTTCCATAAAGGCATGGCAATTCAATCAAGGCAATTTATCAAGGCAAGACAAAGGCAATTCAAACAAAACCAGGCAAATCAGGGCAATTCTAGGCATGTCAATTCCATGCAAGGAGAGGCATGGCAATTTCAGGCAAGGCAATTCCATGCAAGTCAAAACAAGGCAAGGCAATTCAGGCAAGAAAATTAGAAAGAAATAAAACAAGGCAAAGTGGGATTTCAGGCAATGATTCAAAACAGGAGCAAAAATTCCAAACGAGGCATATGAGGAAGAAATGAAAGAAAAACAAAAGCAATTCAGTTAAGACAAGTCAAGGCAACTAAAGGCAATAATATCCAGACAATGTAATTCAAGGCAAGAGCAATTCAGGCAAGGAAAAGCAAGGCAAAACATAAAAATCAGGCATGACAAGAATTTCAGGCAGGTCAATTTCAGGCAAGGTAAGGCAAAGACAAGCAATTTCAGACAAGGAAAGGCAGGCAATTCAGGCAAGAATTCAGGCAAACAAAACAAGAAAAACAAGGCCAAAACAGCAATTCAAAAGACAAAAAGGCAAGGAGGAAACTCCCAGAAGGCAAGAAAATTTCAGGCTGGCAATTTCAGGCAAGACAAAAGCAACAATTCCAGGAAAGACAAAAACAAGAAGGGGCCAAGTCAGACAAGGAGATTCTTGTGAAAGGCAACCAGTAGGGACAGCTCCAGACAAGATGTTCGAGACAAGGTAAGGCAGGAAATTTCAAACAGAGGCAAGAGGCAAGGCAAACCAAGGCAAAAAAAGCAATTTAGCAAGGCTATTTCAGGCGAGCAAAGGCAAGACAAGGCAGGTAATTCAGACAAAGGTAATTTCAGGCAAGACAAGGAAAGCAAAGAGGCTGGGAAGGCAAGGTAAGGCAAGGTAATTCAATTCTAGGCAAAGGGTTTCAGGCAAGCAAGGAAATACAAAACAAGGCAATTCAGATTAAAGACAAATAATTCAAACAAGGCCAAAGGCAAATTCAGGCAAGGCAAAGGCAAGACAAGGCAGGAGAAAGGTATTTCAGGCAGAGGCAATCAGGCAAGGCAAGACATTCTAGGCAGAGGCAATTACAGGTTAAGAGACAAGCCACAGCTGGGTGTAGATTCTAATAAAGACAGTTCAGTAAGAAAGGCAGACAAGACGATTTAAAACAAGGCAATTCGGACAAGGGCAAGATGGGACAAGGGTGATTTCAGACAAGGCTATTCCATGGAGGCAAGTGGAACAGTTTAGGCAAAGACAGATGCAAAACAAGACAAGGCAGTACTGGGAAGATTCTAAATAAAGAGGCAGACAGTGAGGCAAGTCTATTTCAGACAAGCAGGCTAGGCAAGGAGAAAATGTTCAGGAAACAGTTCAGGAAAGGCAGAGACAAGGGCATGTGGGCAATTCAGGAGCTCAGGCAAGGAAGGCAAGCAAGGCAGAAGGAAAGATGGTCATGGCAAAGAAAAGAGACAAAGGAGAAAATTTCAGGCAGGTTCATTTCCAGGGAAGGAAAGGCAGCAGAAATTTCAGGCTAAACAATTCAGACAGTCAAAAAGGCATGATTCAGGCAAGGCAATTCAGTGCAAGACAAGACATTCAGCAGGAAAGGCAAGGGAGACAAGGCAGGGAAATTTGGGCAACAGTTCCAAGAAACAAGACAATTTCAGACAAAGGCAAGTTCCAGGCAAAGTTCAGTCAAGGCAAGCAAGGCAGTTCAGTGAGGAAGGCAAGGAATAGGCAGTTCAAGCAAGGTTTCAGTCAAGGCAAGGAAGGCAAGACATTCAAGGGTTCAGGAGACAGAAGGCAGTTCAGGCAAGAAAATAAGGCAAGAATTCCCAGACAGAACAATTCAGGAAAGACAAAAAAACAGTTCTAGGCAAGACAGTTTCAGACAGACAGTTCTAGACAAGACTGAGGAAAGACAGAATGACAGGCAAGGAATTCAGGAGGCAGATTAAGAAAGGCAAGGCAGAATGCAGTTTTAGGAAGGAAAATTGCAGAAGGCTATTCAAAACAAGATGCAAGACAAGGCAAACATTCAGGCAGAGACAATTTTAGGCAAGACAAAGTAAGACAGTAATCTCAGGCAGGGCATTTTGGACAAGCAAAGGCAAGACATGGGGCTGGGCAAGTTTCAGGCAAGGAGGCAAAATAGCAAGGAATTTCAGACAGAGACAATTCAGGCACAAGGCAAGGCACAGTTCAGACAATGTATTTTCAGGCAGAAAGAAAGGCAATTTGAGAAAGGCAATTCCAGTCAAGGTAGGGTGGCACAATTTCAGGCACAGGAAAGACAAGACAGGTGAAAAAATAATTCAGGCAAGGGAAGAGAAAGATAGAGTCAGTTCCATGCAAAGCAATTTCAATCAAAGGCAAGGCAAGGCAACACAAGGCAAGGCAGTTCTGATCAAGGCAATTCAGGCGAGGGCAGAAGGAGAGAGGCAGAATTTCAAGGCAAGACAACTCGAAACAAGAGAACTCAGGTTCAAGGAGCCAGACAGACAAATTACAAACAAGGCTATTCGAGAAATAAAGCAAGGGAAATTCCAGGACAGAAATGCAAGACAATAGTCAAAACAATTCAAACAAGGAAATTTCAGGAAGGCAAAACAATTCAGGCAAATATTCTGAACAACAAGAAAATAAGACAGGGAAGGCAGCACAAGCTTCAAAAACAGTTCAGGCAAGGCAGGGTGAAGATGTGGGAGTTCCAGGCAAGGCTCTTTTTAAGACAGAGACAGTACAAACAGTTTCAGAGAGTCAGTTAGGCACAGCAAGACAGAATAGAAAGAAAGGCAGGGCAAGGATTCAGGTAAAGGCAAGACAAGACAAGTTTAGGCTGGGCAGTTCCAGACAACAAAGGCAGAAGAAGACAGGGCAGACAGTTCAGGCAAGAAGATTTCAGGCAAAACAGTCAGGAGAAAAGAAAGGCAAGGCAAGCAAGAGATTCAGGAAGGATTAATTCCAGGCAAGTAAAGGCAAGGCAATACAAGGCAGTGTAATTCAAGTAGGGAAATTTTAGGCAAAAGGTAATGCAAGGCAAGGTCAGTTCCTGAGAAAACATACCAAGGCGATTATAGACAAGACAGTTCAGGACAGGCAAGACAGAAAGACAAAACAATTCAGGCAGGACAGATTAATCTGGATAAAGAAAGACAAAACAAAGTTCCAGGCAGACAGAGATAAGACAAGAAGGCAACAAGAGTCACAGGCAAGAGGCAGATTAATCAGGTGAGTCAGTTTCAGGCAAGGCAGTTCAAGGGTGGGGTAAAAGAGCAAGGCAAGGACAAGTCAGGCAAGGCAGTTTTCAAGAAGGCAAGGTTCCGGGCTGGAGCAATTGCAGGAAATCAGGCAAAACAGGGCAAGGATAAGACAGTTCAGGCAAGGCAAGTAAGGCAAGGCAATCCCGTGGGCAAGGCGAAATTCAGAAAGGAAAAATTCAGGCAGACAAGGCAAGGCAATTCAGACAAGGCAAGAAAAATTCAGGAAGGTAATTTCAGGCAAGGTCAGAATAGGCAAAGACAGCAATTCATGAAGGCAATACAAAAGGCAAAACAAGGAGTCAAGGCAAAGCAATTCCAGTCAAATTACAAGACAAATACAAGCAATTCAGACAAATTTCAGACAGGAACAAGGATTGAAGACAAGGCAAGGCAGGACGGTCAAAGAAATTTCATAAAGGCAAGGAGACAGTTCAGGCAAGAAATCCAGGCAAGACAAGACAAGACAGTGAAAAGGTTCCAGGAAGGCAATTACATGCAGGGACAGGAGAAGACAGTTCAGGCAAATGAAAACAGGATTAGGCAAGTGAGATGAGACAGGAAGATTTACAGGAAGAAATTGAAGAGAGAAGAGGCAAGACAACAGTTTCAAACAACTAAATTCAGACAAGGTCTAGAAGAACAAACACAAAGGAAGTTCTAGGCTGGGAAGACAGAAAAGGGCAATTCTGATTATAGACAAGACAGTTTCAAACAAGGCAAGGACATTCAGGCATGGCTTTTTAAGCAAGACGATTTCAGAAGAGTCAATTCAGGCATACAAAACCAAGGCAAAGCCAGACAAGGCAAACAATTTTCAGGCAAGGCAATTCTAGCCAAGACAGACAAGGTAATGGCTAGGCAATAATGGGCAAAGTAACAGACAAAGGGCAAGGCAAGACAGTTCAGACAAGACAATTTTAGGCAACAATCTTGTGCAAAGAAGGCAAGGACAGTGAAGACATGGGAAGGAAATTACAGGAAGGGGACTTCAGGCAAGACAGTTTCAGGCAAGACAGGAGACAAAGATTTCAGACAAAATATTCCTGGAAGGCAAGGAGAGCAAGTTCAAGGCAAGACAGTTCAGGAAGAGCAAGACAAGCAATTCAGGAAGGCATTCCGCAAGGCAAAAGAAGGCAAGACAGTGGCAAAGAAAATTTTTGGCATTGCAGGCAAAACAATTCAGGCAAGGCAGTTCAAGGCAGCAAGCAAGGCAAAAAGGCAACTCAGTCAATGCAAAACAAGACAAGAGCAATTCAGAAAGGCCATCCAGGAAGGCAAGGCAAGACAGTCAGGCAAGGAGAAACAAGACAAAACAAAAGACAAGACAAAAATTTCAGGCAAAATTTTAGGCAAAACAAGGCAAGGCAATTTCAGGAAAGACAATTCTAGGCTAGCAAAAAACAATGGCAAATCCAGGCAATTTTTAGACAAGACAAGGCAACAGGCAAATTAGGAAAGTCAATTTAGTCATGGCAAGGCAAGGAAAACAAGGAGAGTCAATTTAGGCAAGCAATACCAGGCAACACAAGGCAAGGCAAGGCAACAATTAATTCAGGCAAGAAATCCATGCAAGCAAAGGCAAGGCAGTGTAAAGACAATTCACGGAAAGTCAATCTTAGGCAAGGAAAGCAAAAAAAATTTCAGGAAAAGCAAAGGTAAGGCAGTCAATTTCAGGATGGGAAGTTTCAGGCAAGGTTGAGCTTGGCAGGTCAGTTTGGGGCAAGACAAGGAAAAACAATTTCAGGAAAAGACAATCAAACAAAGCAATTTCAGGAAAAATAAGGCAGACAATTCCAGGCAAGACAAAACAAGGAAAACAAGAATTACAAGGCAAGACAAGACAAAGGCAAAAGGCAAGGCAAAACAAGCAATGTGAGGCAGTTCAGGAATACAAGGCAGAGAAATAACAGGCAAAAAAAGCGAGACAAGGAAAGGCAATGCAATGCAAGAAAATTCCAAGCAAGGAAATTCTTGGCAAGGCAAGGCAAGACAATTCCAGGCAAGGCAATTTTACGCTAGGCAAGGCAAGGCAAGGGAAGGTATCACAGTTCTAGGCATGTCAATTCCAGGCAAGGCAGGGCAAGGCAATATATGACAATTCCAGGCAAGCATCTTTTAGGCAAGGCAAGGCAAGACAATGTAAGCTAACTTCAGGAAAGTCAATTTAAGGGATGGAAAGGCAAAGTATGGCAAGGAAAGTCAATTCCAGGCAAGAAAATTCCAGGCAAAGGCCAGAAACAAGCAATTTCAGGCTAAAGGCAGTAATGCAAGGCAGGCAAGACAAGTCAAATTGAAGCCAAATTCTAGTCAAGGCAATTCAACAAAAGGCTATTGCAGGGAAGACAAGGCAGGGCAATTCCAGGCAAAATAAGCAAGGCAATGCAAGGAAATTCCAGGCAAGGCAATTCAATGTAAGGCAAGGCAATTCCAGACAATGCAATTCCAGACAAGGCAAGACAATGCTAAAGCAAGGCAAGACAAGACAAATTTGCCAGGCAAGGCAACTCAAGGGGAAGGCAAGGCAAGACAATGCAATTCTAGCAAGACAATTTTAGAAGAAAATTCAGGCAAGATAAGGCAAGGCAAGGCAGAGAAACAGTTCAGAAGGCAATTTTGGAAAGGCCAGGTAAAACAATTCAGAAGAAATCCAGACAATGCAAGCAGGGCAATTCAGAGCCAGGCAATTGATGGAAGAAATTCAGGAATACTAAGGCAAGAAGGCAGGAAGACAAGACAAAAGGCAATTTAGGAAAGTCAAGGAAAACACTTCCAGGAGGCAACTCTAGTCAAAGCAAGGCAAGACAAAAACACAGGCAATTCAATCAAGTCAAAACAAGGAAAAATATGACAAGGCAAGCAAGTGAAGACAAGTTAAGGCAAGGCAATAATAAATTCCAGGCAAAACAATTCAGGCAAGGCAAAATGCAATTCCAGGCAATGCAAAACAAACAGGCAAAAGGAACTCAAACAAGACAAGGCAGGAAAGGTATTTCAGGCAAGGCAATTTCAGCTAAGGTAAGGCAAGAAATTCAGGCAAGACAATTCCAAGCAAGGCAAGGCAATACAAACAAGGCAATTCAGGCAAGACAATTCAGGAGGAAGACAAGACAAGACAATTCAGAAAGACAATTCCAGTCAAGACAAGGCAAGACAAGGCAATTCCATGCAAGGCTCTTCAGGAAGGCAAGGCAGGAAATTCAGCAGGATAAGAAAAAGCAATGCAAGAAAATTTCAGGCAAAACAGGCAACTCAGGTAAGGCAAAACAAGACAATTCCATACAAAACAATTCAGGCAAGGCAAGCAAAGACAAGACAAGACAATTTCAATCAGTTCAAGGACAAGGCAAGTAACTCAAAACAAGGTAATTTCAGGCAAGACAAGAAAAAGGCATTCCTGGCAAGAGAAGTTCAAGTATAAATACAATTCAAAAAACAATTCCAAGACAAGGCAAGAAGACAAGACAGGCCATTCAGGCAAGACAGTTCGAGGAAAAAAGAAAAGGCAAAAGGGCAACCCAGACAAGACAATTTGAGGAATAAGGCAAAAGAAAATTCAAACAAGACAATTGGGGCAAGTCAAGGAAGGCAAAGAATATTTCAGGCAAGGCTATTTTCGCAAAACAAGGCAAAACAGTTCAGGTGAACAGGCAAGACAAGCAAACAAGATAAAGGCAAACAGGAAAAAACAAGGCAATTCAGGCAGACATCACAAGCAATGGTTAATTCCAGCAAGGCAATTCAGGCAAAAAGGCAAAGACAATCCCAGGAAACAAGGAAAGACAAGGCAAGACAAATTCAGACAAAAATTCCAGTCAAAACAAGAAAAAACAATTCAGGCAAGAGCAGGCAGGCAAAATAGCAAGGACAAAGGCAATTCAGCAAGGCAAAACAATTCAAACAAGGCAATTCAATATAAGGCAGAGACAATTACAAACAAGTCAATAAAATAAGAAAATTTCAGGTAAAACAAAACAAGAAAAAAAAAGGCAAAAATGCAATTTCAGGCAAGGTAATTTAGGGTAAGGCAAGCAAGTCAGGTAAGACAGGCAAGGCAGTACAAGAAAAAGGTTCAGGCAAGGCAGTTTCAGGAAAGACAGGCAGGCAGTTGAACAAAGGGATTCAGTGAGGCAAAGACAAGGCAAGACAGTTCAGGCAGAAATCCAGGATCAAGGCAGACATTCCAGCAAGGAAAAGGGCAAGAAGAAGAGGCAAGGCAAGACAGTATGCAAGGCAGGCAGAAACAAGGAGTTCAGGACAGAAGGCAAATTCATTTTGGAGCAAGGCAAGAAACAAGACAGGGAAGGCAGACAGTTCAGTTCAGGAGCAACAGGAGTCAGTCAGGCAAGAAAAGCAAAACAATGCAAAGCAATTCAGGAAAAGTCAATTCAGGCAAGGCAAGGCAAGGCAGTGTAATTCAGGTGGAAAATTTATGCAAGGTAAAAGCAAGGCAGGTCAGTTTCTGGAAAAACAAACAATTAGGGAAAGTCAATTCAGGCAAGGCAAGTCAAGACAAAACTATTGAATAGGGCAATTCAAGTAGGAAAAATAAATCAAAAAAATTCAGGCAGACAAAAAAGACAAGGCAAAGAGTCAAGGCAAGGAAAACAAGGCAATTCAGGCAAGGCAAATCTATGCAAGGAAAGACAAGGCAAGGCAGACAAGGCAGAGAAGGCAATCAGGCAAGGTTTTCCAGGCAATGCAAGGCAAGAAAAGGCAAGGCTAGGCAAGTGCAGAAAGAATTTCAGGCAAGGCAAGGCAAGACAAGGCAATTCAGGAAAACAGTTCAGGCAAGGCAATGCAGCAATTCAGGTAAAGGCAAATCCAGGCAATTCAAGGCAAAGGCAAAAGCAAACAATTACTAGCAATTCAGGCAAGGAACAGAAATTCAGAAGACAATTTCAAACAAAACCAGAAAAGTCAAGGAACAATTCAGGCAAAGGCAAAACAAAATAAGGCAATCAACAATAAAATTCAGGAAGACTAATTCAGCAAGGCAATTCAGGCAAATAAACAATAGGCAGGAAAGGTGCAGATAAGGAAAAAGGCAAGTGAAACAGGCAAATTCACAGGCAAGACAAAAGGGACATTCAGGCAGGCAATTCAGGCAAGAACAAGACAAGGCAATGTAGGCAGGAAAAGGCAAGACAAGCAAAAAAGACAATTCAGGCAAAAGGGCAGCAAGAGACAGAACAGTTCAGGCAGGGAAAGGAAACAAGATTCCAAGGCAAGACAATTCAGACAAAAGAATTCAGGCAAGAGGAACAAGAGAAGGCAACAGAGGATTCAGACAAGACAGTTCAAAATAAGGAATAAAGGCAAGGAGAATTTAGGCAAGGACAATTTGGAACAAGACAGGCAGGATTCAAAAGGACATTTCAAGAAAGGAAGAAAGACAAGATTCAAGGCAAGGCGATTTCAGGCAAAACAAGACAAGGCAATTCAGAAATAAAACAAGAACAAGACAGACAATTGTAGACAAGGAAATTCAGACAAGGCAAGGAAAGGCAATCAAGGTCAAGACAATTCAGGCAAGGTAAGGCAAATAAAGATAGGAAAGTCCAGGCAAGAGACAATTTTTGGGCAAATGCAAGGCAAGGCAAAGGCAATGCAAGGAGTTTCAGAAAAGTAAATAGGCATGGCAAGCAAGGCAGACTCAATCAGGCAGGCAAGACAATTTTAGGCAAGACAGTTCCAGGCAAGACAAGGCAAGGCAAGATTCAGGCAAATTTTCAGCAGACAAGAAAAAGGCAATTGCTAGGAAAGGCAAGGCAATGCAGGCAATTACTGACAGTCAATTCAGACAAACAATTCGCAAGGCAAAAGAAATGACAAGGCAATTCCAGGCAAGGCAAAGGCAAGGGAAGGCAAAGCAAGGCAGTTTGAGTAAAACAATTCAGTCAAGGCAAAGGCAAGACAAAACAATTCAATATTCAGGCAAGAAATTCAGACGATTCAAACAAGACAAAACAAGGCAAACAAGGTGGCAAACAAGGCAGGCAAAAGATGAGGAAGGCAAAGAATTTCAGCAAGCAATTCAAAGAAAATTTCAAACAAGGGACAAGACAAGACAGCAATGAGCCAAGGGGCAGACAAGGCAAGGACAAGACAAGTGGCAGGTGGAGCAAGGGCATTCAAGACAAGGCAAGACAAGGCAAGAAAGTCAATTTTAGGCATGGCAAGGCAAGACAAGACAAGGAGGCAATTCAGACAAGGCAATTCAGGCAAGACAAGGCAATGAGGCAAAAGGAGATTACAGGCAACCCAGCAAGACAATCATTCAAGGAAAGCAAGGCAAGGCAAGGCAATTTCAAAAAAATCAATTCAGACAAGAAAAGACAAGGCAGTACAAAACAATTCTGGAAAATAATTCAGGCAAGGAAAGGCAAAAGGAAATTTCAGGCAAAACAAAACAAGTCAGAGCAATAGCAGTCAGAACAAATTCAGGCAAGGCAGACAATTTAGGCAGATGAAATTAAAAACAATGCAAGGAAGGCAGGACAATTCGGCAAGAATTCAGGAAAGACAGTTAAATAAAGAAAGACAGGGAGACAGTTCTACAAGGAGACAGATGAAGATTCCAAGACATTACAGACAAAAATACAAGAGACAAACAAGTAAGGCAGGATTCAGACAAGAGCAGTTCAAGGTAAGAAAGGCAAAAAAAGCAAGGACAGTCAAGACAGTTTGGACAGGCAGGGCAGGAAGGATTAAGCAAGGGGTTCGAGGAAGGCCAGACAAGACAAGACAATTTCAGACAGAAGGCTATTTCAGGCCAGGCAGGAAGAGACAATGCAAAGAAGATTCAAGAGAACAAAATTCAGACAAGGATTCAGGCAAGACAAAAGAGAATAAGGCAATGCAGGCAAAACAATTCAGGACAAGGCAAGACAGGAAATTTCAAGAAAGGGGCAAGACAAAATTCAGGCAAGACAAAAGACAGTTCAGGCAAGACAGTTTTCAAGACAATCAAGTCAAAACAATTCAAACAAGGAGTTCAGGCAAGGGAAAATGCAACAGGTGACAAGGGTGAGACAGAGGCAATGAGGGAGGAAATTCAAGGCAAGACAGAGACAGTTTCAGACAAGACAATCAGGCAAGAGAAACAGTTCAGAAAAAATTGCCACAAGACAGTTCAGGCAAAGGCAAGGCAAGGACAAAACAGGGAAATTCAGACAGAAATTCAGCAAGGCAAAATGAGACAGTTCAGGCAAGGCAATTTCAGTCAAGGCAAGTAAGAACCAAGACAAGAGTTCTAGGCAAGACAATTTAAGGTGAGGAAATACAATTCAATTCAGGCAATTCCAGTCAAGGACAAGGCAATAAAGTACAGGCTATTCAGTGAAGACAAGTCAGGGCTATTGGCAAGAAAAACAAGACAAATGCAAGAAGAAATTTTAAACAAAAGGCAATTTCAGGCAAGGCAAGGCAAGTCAGACAGGCAAGAACAGTTCAGGCAGACAATTCAACAAGGCAAGTTAAGGCAAAGTGGAAAGGCAATTCAGACAAGACAATTTCAGACAGAAAAGCAAGGGAGGCAAAACAAGGTGACAATTCAGGCAGATGTTTCTGGAAGGCAATTCAGGCAAGACAAGATGAGAAAAGACAATTCAGGCAAAAGGGTAAGCAAGGCAGGCAATTCCATAAAGGCAACATAAAACAATTCAAGACAGAACAATTCAGGCAGGACAAGCAAGAAAAAGATAAAGGTCAAGAAAGGCAAAAAAACAATCAGGCAAGACAAGACAAGCAATTCCAGAAAAAACAGGCAAGAAAATGAGGCAAAACAATTTCTATCAAGGCAAAACAAAAAAGGCAGGCAAAAATTCAAGTCAAGGTAATTCAGAAAAAAGCATTCAATCTAAAAACAATTCAAACAAAATAAGAAGACAATCAAACAAGACAGATTTCGACAAGACAAGAAGGAAGGCAAGAAAGGAGGAAGGAAAGGCAAGGCAAGGGAGGAAGGAGGAAGAAGGAAGAAAGAAGGAAGATAGGAAAGAAAGGAAGGACGTTTCATGATTCAGACCAGGCAGGACAAGAAAGGGCTATTCAAGAGACTCGGCAAGGCAAGACAGAAAATTTCAGGAAGTCAAGCACACCAAAACAAGGCAGAAAAACAAGTTCAGGAAGAGAATGAGACAGGAGTTCAGACAGGATTTCTGGCAAGGCAAGGGAACAGGCAAAGGAAAGACAAGGGCAATCAGGCAAGACAGTTTCAATACAAAGCAAACAAGTCAAGGAGAAGATTTCAGACAGGACTGACTAGCAATCAGGAAGGCAATGAAGAAAATTTAAAACAACAGAAATTCAAAGGAAAGACAAGGCAAGGAATTCCAAACAAATGATTCAACAAAAAAGACAAGACAAGGACAGTTTAGGCAAGATGTTCAGACAGGCAAGAGCAAGACAGGAGAGGCAACAGAAAGGCAGGACAAGTTCAGGACAAGAGAGGGGAAGACAGAAAGGCAAAATTCAGATAGAAAATTGAGGCAAGCAAGGCAGGAGATTCAGACAAGGACAGTTGGAAAGAGAGAGGTGAAGACAGAGACAGTTTTGGGCAGAAGATTCAGAGACAAGGGAAGGCAGTTCAGGCAAGACAGAGATGGGAGAACAGAGATTCAGACAAGACAGTTTAAGGACAAGACAAGACAGGAACAGAAACAAACCAAGACAGTTATGATTTCAGACAGAGACCAATTCAGGCAAAGACAGAAAGGGCAGGGAGATTCAGGACAAGGCAATTTCAGGCAGAGAAGAGAGACAGTTTTAAAGACAGTTTCAGGCAAGACAGGCAGACATTTCAGTCAAAGGATTTCAGGCAAAGACAAATCAAGGCAAGACCAATTTCAGGACAAGACAATTCGAGGCAAAGGAAAGGAAAAGAAAGCAGGCAAGCCAGATAAGGCAATTCAGGAGACAGGCAAGGGAAAAAATAAAGATTCAGGCAAGGCAAGGCAAATTAAAAAAACAGTTCAGGACAAAACAGATTTGGGCAAGGCAAGACAGAGACAATTTAGGAAAAATACAAGACAAAACAAGGCAGAAATTCAATCAAAAGGCAATTCAGGCAAAGGCAGGAGAAAAATTCAAACAAAACAATTTGTGGAAGGCAAGTCAAGACAAAAAGAATAAAATTCAGGTAAGGTGATTTCAGGCAAGGCAAAACAAAACAAGCAATTCAGGCAAGGAGAGACAAGACAAAACAAAACAATTCAGGCAAGGAAAACAAACAAAACAAGACAAGGCAATTCAGACAAAGGTATTTCAGGAAAGGCAAGATAAGGCAATTCAGAGACAAGAAAATTAGAGTTAAGGCAAAAGAAAAGGCAAAGGCAAGAAAGGCAGAATTTCTGGCAATACAAGGAGACAATTCAGGTAAAACAATTACAAAACAATTCAGGCAAACAATCCAAAAGACAGAAAAAATGCAAGGAAAGGAAATTATAGGCAAGAAATTCAGGCGAGAAGGCAAAGGACAATTTGAAACAAGCAAGTCAAGGCAAAACAAGACAAGACAATTCAGGCAAGGCTATTTCAGGAAGGCAAGGCAGAGACAATTCAGGCAAAAAGGAAAAAGCAAGGCAAGACAACAAGGGATTTCAAGGCAAGGCAATTCAGGAGCAAGGAAGGCAGTGCAATTCAGACAATTTCAGGCAAGGACAACAGCAATGTAATTCAGGCAAGGCTCAAAAAAGGCAAGGCAAGGATTAATACAAGAGCAATTTCAGAAAAAGTCCAAAGGCAAGGCAAGACAAGGCAGAAACAATTCAGGCAAGGCAATTTCAGGAAGGCAATAAAATTCAGGCAAGACAATCTGGCAGGATCAGCAAGAAAAAGGCAAAAGCAAATGCAAGGCAATTTCAGGAAAGTCAATTCCAGGCAAAGCAAAACAATCAAGGCAGTTCAGAAAAGTCAATTCAAACAAGGAAAACAACAAAATTCAAACAGGCAGGCAGTTTCAGGCAGGACAATTCAGGCAAGGTAAGCAAACAGGTCAGTTCCTGGCAAGACAAGACAAATTATCAGAAAAAGGCAAGGAAGAGCAAGGCAAGACAGAAGAAACAATTTCAGTCTAGGAAAGGCAAGAGATGCAAAAATTCAAGCAAAACAAGGCAATTCAGGCAAGGATGAAAGACAAGGAACAAAATCAAGGCAAGGAAAGGAACAATTCAGGCAAGGCAAATAAAGACAAAAATTAAAAGAGGACAAATCAGGCAAAACAGTTCTAGGCAAGGCAAGGCAATTCAGGAAACAATTCAAGAAAAGTCAAATTCAGGCAAGACAAAAAATGCAATTCCAGGCAAGGATTCATTAAGGCAAGCAGGGCATTCAGGAAAAGGCAAATTCAGGCAAGGACAAGGAAAGGCAATTCAGGCAAGGCAAGGAAAACAATTCATAAAGGCAAAAACAAAACAATTCAGCTGAACAATTCCAGTAAGGTAAGGCAAGGCAAAGGCAATTCAGGCAAGGCAATTCAGGCAAGACAGGAATGTCAGAGACTCAGGCAAGGCAAGACAAAGGGCAAGGCAAGACAAGACAATCAGGCAAAAATTCTGACAATGCAAGTCAAAACAAGATAATTCAGGCAGTAAATTAGGTAAGAGGCAAGGCAAATTCAGGCAAAGGCAAATCAGAGAAACCAGCAAACAAAGAATTCAGTCAAGGCAAGAACAAGTCAAGAACAATTGGAGCAGGGCAATTTTAGGCAAAAGGCAAGGCAAGGCAAGGCAGGCAATTCAGGCAGTGAAATTTCAGACAAGGACAGTTCAGGCAGGAAAAAAAGGCAATGCAAGAAAATTTCAGCAAAACAAAAATTCAGGAAGAATTCAAGAAAGACAAAACAAAAGCAAGGCAGACCAATTCAAAATGCAATTGAGACAAGGCAAGAAAACATTCAAAGAAAGACAATTGAGCAATAAGGAAAAGGCAGAAAAGGCAATTCAGGCAAAACAATTTCAGGAAAAGCAAGCAAGGCAATTCAGGCAATAAGACAAGACAAGACAAGGCAACTCCACAAAAAAATCCAGGCAACAAGATTCTAGGCAAGAACAGTTCAGGCAAGGCAAGGAGGCAAGACAATTTCAGACAAGACAATTTTGGAATGCAAGGCAGCAATTCAGTCAAAGGCAAGGCAAGGCAAGCAAGGCAAGGCAATTCAGGAGAGGAAAGGAAAGACAGGAAAAATTCAAGCAAGGCAATTCAGTCAAGACAAGACAAGCAATTCCACAAGATTCCAGGAAGGCAGTTCAGGGCAATTCAGGCAAGAAAACAAGGCAAGAAGGAGATTCCAGGAGAGCAATTCAGGTAAAAAAATAAAAGACAGGCAGAAAATTTCAGGCAAGGCAATTCTAACAAAACAAGTTAAGGCAAGCAAGACAAAACAATTCCAGAGCAAAGCAAGCAATTTAGGCAAGGCAGAAATTTCCACAAGGTAGAAAAGGCAAGGCAATTCAGGCAAGACTCAGGAAGTCAATTCAGGCAAGGAAGAAAGCAAATTAGGCAAGGCATTGCAAAAAGACATGGTGATTTAGGCAAGACAAGAAAGCAATTCAGGCAAGTCAAGATAAAACAATTCAGGACAATTTCAGGCAAGGCAAGAAAAGACAGTTCAGGCAAGACAGTTCAGGAAGGAAAAGTAATCAGGCAAGAAATTCTAGGCAAGCAAGTATGATTCTAGGCAAGGCAAGGCAAGAAAGCAGGGAGCAATTTAAGGCAAGCATTCAAGGCAATGCAGGAAAAGCAAATTTCAGGCAAGGCTGTCAGGAAAAACAAGTCAGGCAATTCAGGCAAGGAAAAGGAAGACAAGGCAAAGACAGTACAAGCAAAAGAATTCAGCTAAGGGAAGGCAAGACAATTTCAGGCAAGAATTTCAGGCAAGGCAAGGCAATACAAGGAACAAGAATACTAGCAGCAATTCAAGAGAAAAAACAAAAAAAACAATTCAAAAAAGGCAGAGTGAAAACAAGCAAGACAATTAACAAGGTATTTCAGGAGAAATGGAGACAGGGTCAAAAAAATAAGACAATTACAGAAATTGGGGCAGTTGGGAAGGAAAGGGGGCAGACAAGGCAATTCGCAAGACATTCTAGAAGACAGGGCAAGCATGCAGGAAACAGTTCAGACAGAGACAGGGCAAGGAGGCAAGACATCAAGACAGTTCTAGGGAGAGTTCTGGCAAGGCAGTTCAGACAGAAAAAAAGCAGGTGGCAATTGAGAACAAGGCGTTCAGATAAGGCAAGGATAAGAGCAGTTCAGACAAGGCTATTTCAGGAAGAGCAGGCTATTCAGGCAGAAAAAAGAAACAGGCAAGATAAAATGCAATGAAATTCAAGCAAGAAAGGATTCCAGCAAGGCCAAGACAATTTCAGCAAGAAAGTTCAGACAGGCACAAGAGCAATTTCAAAGACAATTCAGGCAAAACAAGGAAAAAGGCAACAAGGAGACAATTCAGACAAGGCAAGTAAAGGCAGTAGAGACATTCAGACAGGATATTTTAGGCATGGCAAGACAGCAGGAATTTAAGAAAAGGTCAGTTTAGACAGGAGAAGGGCAAGAAAAGTTCCAGGCAAGGCAAGTTCAAGACAAGACAGTTCAGGCAAGGCAAAGAGAGACAGAAGGAGTGATTTCAGAGATTTCAGGCAGGATCAAGACAGGGAAGAGACAGTTCTTCAGGGCAATCCCATGCAGAAGACAGGCAAGAAAACAAGGAGGATTCTGGAGGAAAGATTCCAGGCAAGGAAAAGTAAGGCAATACCAGGCATGTCAGGCAAGGCAAGAGATTCAGGCACATTTCAGCAACATAATCAAGAAAGGTCAGTTCAAAAAGAAAAATAGAAAGGCATAAGACAAAGGCAAAGACAAAAGAAACAATTCATAAGGCAATTCAGGCTGAACAAGTTCAAAAATTCAGGCAAGACAAGGACAATTCAGGCAAGGCAAGAAAGCAAAACAAAGAGAGCAAGACAGGAAGACAAGGAGATTTCAGGGCAATTTCATGCAAGGCAATTTCAGGCAAGACAGTTTAGGCAAGACAAAGGAAAAAACAAAAAAGGCAAGGATAAAGGCAAGGCAGTTAAGACAAGACAGGGCATGTGGGAGCAAGACAAGAAATGTTGCAAAAGATTCTGGGAAAGACAATTTTGGGCAAGACAAGGCAGAATGAGACAAGACAATTCAGGCAAAAATTCCAGTAAAGGCAAGGCAAGCAGTTCCAAAAGGCAAATTCAGGCAAGGACAGGCAAAGAAAATTCAGGCAAAGGAATCTGGCAAAAGGCAGGGCAATTCCAAACAGAAGGCAAGCAATTTCAGGAAAGAAATAAGCAAGGTCAGGAAAAATCAATTTCAGGACAAGAAGACAAAGACAAGGCAAGGCAAGGCAAGAAAACCCTTGGAAAAACAAGTCAATGCAAGGCAATTCCAGGCTAGTAAATTTCAGGCAAGGCTGGGCAAGAAAGTTGCAGGCAAGACAAATGCAGGCAAGGCCAGGCCAGAAAATTCCAGGCAAAGCAAGGCAAGTCAGGGCAATTGCAGACAGGGTAATTACAGCCAAGACAAGGCAAGGCAGGGCAAATCCAGACAATGCAAGGTATGGCAAGACAATTCTAGGCAGCACAATTAGAGGCAAGGCAAGGTAAGGCAAAGCAAGGCAATTCCAGACAGGGCAATTTCAGGTTAGGCAAGAAAAAGGCAAGGCAAGAAAATTCCCAGCAAGATGAAAAAATTTCAGGCAAGGGAATTAAAGAGCAAAAACAAGAAAACAGGCAAATCCAGGCAAAACAATTCAGATAGAAAAGGCAATGCAAAGCAGGGCAATTCCAGGAAAGGCAATTCGAGGCAAGGCAAGGCATGGAAATTTCTCACAAGGCAATTCAAGGCAAGGCAAGACAAGTCAAGGCAAAAATGGGCAATTCCAGGCAAGGTAATTTCAGACAAGTCAAGGCAAGGCAATTCCAGGCAAGGCAAGACAAGGCAAGGCAACTCCAGACAAGAACATTCAAACAAGTTAAACAAGGTCAAATTTAGGCAAGCAATTTCAAAGAAAAGCCCTGTGAGGCAAGACAATTCACATAAAGACAATTCAGGCAAGGCAAAGCAGGCAATTTCAGGGCAAAAACAAAACAAGGCAAAGACAGGTCAATTCATGCAAGATTGGAGGTAAGACAAGGCAAAAGCAGGAAAATTCAGCAAAACAGTTCGAGAAAGCAAGGCAGAAAAAATTTCAAACAGGCAGTCAAGAAAGACAGGAAAGGCAAAAAGCAAGGTCAGCAAGGCAATTTCATGAGACAAGTCAAGGCAAGTTAAAAATAAGACAACTCAAACAAAGTAATTTCAGGCAAGGCAAGAAAGAGGCAATTCAGGCAAGGCAAGTAAAAGACAATGCAGTTCTAGCCAAGGCAAGCAGACCAGGCAAGAAAAGGCAAAAACAACTATCCCAGGCAAGGCAAGGCAGAACAAATTCAGGCAGAATTTTAGGCAAGCAAGGAGCAAAGACAAGACAAGGCAAGCCAGTTCAGGCAAGGCAAGACAGGAAGACTCAGACAGGCAGGAAAGGCAACTCCAGGAGAGTTCAAACAAGACAATTAAGACAGGAAGTAATTCAGGAGAACAGTTCAGACAGGCAAGACAATGTAAATGTAAGGCAAGACAATTCTTTGCAATTCAAGTAAAACAATGGGCAGGGAAGACAGGCAAGACAAGACGGAAGAATTCTGGCAGGAGACAGTTTCAAACAGCAAGAAGACAGAAATTAGGCAAACAGGCAACAAGACAGGCAATTCTAGCATACAATCAGGCGGGGAATGTCAAGGCAAGGCAATTCACATAAGACAAGGCAAAACAGTTTTAAATATGCAAAAAGGCAAACAAGAAAATTTCAGGAAAGGCAACTCAGGCAACAGAGTACAAGACAGTTCAAAGCAAGGCAAGACAGATTCAGGAAAGGTAATTTTGCAAGGGTCAGAAAAAGCAATTCAGGAAGGCAAGACAAGACAAAGGCAAGGGAAGAAAATTCAAACAGAAAATTGTAAAACAAGTCAAGCAAGGATTCAGACTAAGATAATTTCAGACAACCTAGGCAAAAAGGCAGGGCAAGAAAATGCAGACAGGCAAAGACAGGCAAGAAAGAATTCCAGGCAAGAACCAAGAGAAGGCAAGACAGTGCAGACAGTGTAATTACAAGGCAAGGCAAGGGCAGGAAATAGAAAACAATAGACAGTAGAGGCAAGGCAAGACAATTTCAGGAAGCCAATTAGACAAGGAGACAAAGGCAAGGCAACTGATTCAGGAGACAGTTCAGGCTAGACAAGGCAAGGCAAGGCAAAAACATTCCAACAAGTGAAAATTTCAGACAAGGAATTGAAGGCTAGGCAAAACAAGGCAAGACAGCAATCAATAAAGAGTTCAAGGAAAGAGCAAAGACAAAGCAGGACATTCTAGGAAGAGCAAGTTGAGACAGGGCAAGGCAGGAAATTTCAAAACAACAGTTCAGCAAAGACAAGACAAGGGCTAAAGAAAGGATGCAGAAAGGGATTTTATGCAAAGACAAGACAAGACAAGTTCCAACAAGAGAAAGGCAAGACAAGCCAGGCAAGGCAATTCAGAGACAAGAATTCCAGAAGGCAAAGAGCACTGTTCAGAGGCAAAACAAGACAGGAAGGCCAAATCCATGCAAGATAATTGGCAAGAAACAAAGACAACCAAAGATAAATTTCAGGCAAAAATTCAGCAAACAGGCAAGAGATTTCAAACAAGACAATTCAGACAAGGCATGAAAGGCCAAACAGGACAACTCAGGCAAGGCGATTTCAAAAGACAAGACAAGGAAATTAAGGTAAGACAACTCAAAACAAGGCAATTCAGGCAAGACAAGGAGAAGACAATTTTAAACAAGGCAAAATTAAGGTAAATAAGGTAAGGCAATGTAATTCAAAAGGCAATTCAATAAGCAAGGACAAAATAAAACAATGCAATTCAGGCAAGGCAAGGCAAGGCAAGGGACGGGCAATTCAGGCACGCAATTTTAGGCGGAAATAAAGGCAAGACAATTCAGGCAAGCAAGGGTAAAATGCAAGGCAAAACAGGCAACTCAGACAAACAGAAAGACAAGGCAAAATTCCAAACAAGGCAATTCAGGACAAGGACAGCAAGGCAAGGCCAGGACAATTCTAAAACAAGGCGATTTCAGGCAATGCAGGCAATGCAATTCAAGGCAAGAACAAGACAATGCCAAAAAAATTTTAAAAAAATTCCAGCTCAGTCAAGCAAGACAATTTCAGGCAAAACAATTCAGATAAGGCAAGACAAGGCAATGCAAGGCAAGGCAATTCTAGACAAGGCAATTCAGGCTATAAGGCAAAAACAATACAATTCAAAAACAAAAATTCCATTAAAGGAAAGGCAAGACAAAGACATTTCAGGAACAAGGCAATTGTGGGAAGGCAAGGCAGGACAATTTCAGGCAGGAAAAGCCAGGCAAGACAAGACAAGGCAAGAACATTCAAACAAGAAATTCAGGCAAGAAGAGACCTTCAGGCAATGCAAATGAGACAAGACAGGGAAGAATTCTAGACAAGACATTTTAGACAAGGCAAAGAGACATTCAGGCAAAGGTCAGGCAAGACAGAGACAGGCAATGTAGGACAATTCCAGCAAGGCTCTTTAAAGGCAAGGCAAGCAGTAAGGGCATTTCAGAAGTCAATTTTAGGCATGTAAGGCAAGGCAACAAGACAAGATAAGGATGGTCAATTCAGGTAAGGCAAGTAAACAAAATTCAGGCTGAGCAATTTCAAAACAAAAAGGCAAGGCAAAAACAGCAAAACATTCAGACAAGAACAAGAATCACATGCAGAAAAACAAGGCAAAACAAAAGGCAATTCAGGAAAGTCAATTCAGGACGGAAGGCAATGTTCAGGCAAGAAAAGCAAGTAGATTCAGGCAAATTGTTGCAAGAAGAGGTCAGTTCTGGGCAAGGCAAGGCAAGACAGTTGACAATGAGGAGTGGCAAGGCAAGACAAGCCAAAGACAAAAATTCTAGGCAAGTGATTCAGGCAAGGCAAAAAAAAATAAAACAAAAAATACAGGCAGAAGGAATTCTAGGCAAGACAAAAAACAAAACAGACAAAGTAAGTAAAGTAAAAATAAAAGTAATTTCAGACAAGCAGGGGAAGGAAAGAAAGGCAAGGAAAGGCAAGAGACAAGGACAGAGCAAATCAAGGTCAAGGCAGTTTCAGAAGAAGTCAAGGCAAGGCAGACAGTTCTAGGCTGGCAATTGCAGCAAAATCAGCAGGCAAAGCAAGACAAGGCAATTCAGGCAAGGCAATTCCACCAGCAAAGACAGATTCAACAAAACAAATCCAGACAAGAAACAGGCAAAAAATTCAGGAAAGACAAAGGCAAGACAAGGCAAGACAGCGCCATTCAGGAGGCAATTTTAAGGCAGGCAAGACAGGACAATTCAGGCAAGACAGTTCAAGGTAAGGCAAGTAAAATGAGGCAAGGCAGTTTTTGCAAGAACAGTAGAGAAGGCGGCAAGACAATTCAGGCAAGAAAGATTCCTGGCAAGACAGGTCAATGCAAGGCAATTTTAGGGAGATTCCGCGAAATAGGCAAAATTGCAGGCAAGGACAATCCATGCAAGGCAAGACAGTTCAGACAAAGCAAGACAAGGAAGGACAGTTGCAGGCAGGAAATTTCAAACAAAGGAAGACAAGGCAAGACAATTCAGGCAAAGAGTTCAGAGCTGAAAGAAAAGGCAAGACAAGAAAAAGGCAAGAAAATTCCAGGCAAGGCAAGGAAAACAAGACAAAGAAGGCAATTCAGACAGAAAATTCAGGCTAGGCAAAAAAGGCAAGAGACAATTTCCAGCAAGCAAAAAAATAGACAAGGAATTCAAAGGACAAGACAAACCAAACAAGGCAAACCTAGGCAAAGACAGAAATTAAAAGGAGAAGAAGACAGATTCAGGAAGACATTCAGAGCAGCAAGGCAGACAGGTTCAAGCAAGGGATTTCACAAGGCATGGAAGGCAACAAGAGATTCCAATAGGTAATTTACAATTCAGGCAAGGATGGGCAAGGCAAGTGGGTCAACAAGTTCGAGGCAATTCAAGGATAGCAATGCAAGGCAAGGCATTTTCAGGCAAGACAATCAAACAATGAGGCAATTCAAGAAGGCTGGAAAGGAAATTCAAACAAAGACAAGTCAAGGCACAGAAAGGTATCAGGAAAGGCAATTTAGTTTGGCAGAAGACAATTCCAGTCAAGGCAATTTGAGGCATGGCAAGAAAGCAATCAAACAAAGATATCCTAGGTAAGAAATTACAAGGCAAAAGAAAAGGCAAGTCCAATTCAAACAAAACAATACAAGTTAAAAAGGCAAAAAAAGACAGCAATTCCATGCAAGAATATTCAGGGAAGAAAATGCAGTTTAGAAAAACAAGGCAATGAAACAATTCAGGCAAGACTATTCAGGAAGGCAAAACAAGACAACTCCAGACAAGACAGTTCAGAGGCAAAGACAATTCTGGGCAAGGACAGGTGATCAAACAGGATCAAGACAGTTCAGGCAAGGAGGGAGCAAGACAGAAGATTCAGGCAAGGAAATTGGGAGGAAATTTCAGACAAGACTAGACAGGACAAGACAAGACAGTTCAGGCAGTTAGAAATAAGGCAGTTCAGGGAGGAAACAAAGGCAAGACCATTTTCAGGCAAGGCCAAGGAGGCAATCAGAAAAAAAGTAAAACAAGAAGACAGGAAGAGTCAGGCAGAACAGTTCAGAAAAAGGCAAAGAAAAGACAAAACAAGGCAATTAAAAAGGGAAAACATCAAGCACAAGGCTAAACAATTCAGGCAGGAGATTCTAGGCAAGGCAATTAAGGCAAGGCAATTCAGCAAGAAGAATTTTAATCAAGGAGGTCAACAGAAAATTCACAGACATTCAGAAAAATAATGCAAAGAAAATCAGAGGCATTCAGGCAAGGCAATTCAGACAGAATAAAGACAAACAGTTCAGGCAGACAGTTTCAAGAAAAGGACAAGACAGAGCAGGCAAGGTTATTCAGGCAAGAAAGGGAAAAAGAAAAGGCAATGATTTCAGACAGACGATTTTAGGATAGACAAGAAAATGCAAGTTCCAGGCAAGGAAGGAATTTCAGCAAAGTTTCAGGCAAGACAAAATAAGGCAAGACGGCAATTCAGGCAAGACATAGAGCAGGCAAAGGGAGCAGTTCAGGCAAGACATTCAGGCAAGCAAGGCAGAAAAATTCAAACAAGGAAATTAAGGCAGGCAAGGCAAGTCAAAAAAGAACAATTCAGGAAAGGTG
This sequence comes from Saguinus midas, assembly GCA_021498475.1. Lineage (NCBI taxonomy): Eukaryota > Metazoa > Chordata > Mammalia > Primates > Cebidae > Saguinus > Saguinus midas. Next base: position 55,760,043 of record CM038409.1, on the reverse strand, counting down.
ATTTCAAAGGCAAAACAAGGCAATTCAGGCAAAGGCCAGACAAAAACAAGGCAAGACAGATCCAAACAAAGGCAAGGAGACAAGACAGGAAAAGACAATTCAAGGGAAGATTAAGGCAAGGTAAAGACAATTCTAGGCAAAGATTCCAGTCAAGGCAAGACAATGGCAAGGCAATTTCAGGCAAGAAATTCCACGAGAAGACAAGAAAGGATTCAGGCAGACAGTTGCTGAGGAAAGTTCAGACAAGAAAGAGTTATGGCAGACGTTCCAGGCTGGGCAAGACAGTACAAGAAGGAAAGTTCAGCAAGGGCATGGAATTTTAAAAGAGGCAATGATTCAGGAGGCAAGGAGACATTTCAGGCAAGAAAAGGCAAGACAGAGACAGGGGCAAAACAGGAGCCAAATGGGCAAGCAGTTCAGGCAAGACAAAAGAAACAGGCAGGCCAATTCAGAATAAAATTATTCAAGATGAAAAGGCAAGACAAAGAGACAGATTCAGGCAAGGCAATTCAAAATGGGCAGCAGGAATTTCAAACAGACAATTCAAGGCAAGGAAAAACAAAAGGCAAACAAACAAAAGATTTAAGACAAGTCAAGGCAATTAAAGAAACAAAGACAAGGCAAGACAAATACAAGAGAAAATTTCAGACAAGGCAAGGTGAGGCAAGAAAGGTGATTCAAGACAAGGTTCAGGCAAGGACAAGAAAGTAAAACAAGGAAATTCAGGCAAGTCAAGGCAAAACAGGACAATTCAGACAAGACAGTTCAGGCAAAACAATGCAAATGAAGTAATTCAGAACAAGAGTAGGCAAGGCAAGGCAAGGACAGGAATTTCAGGCAAGGACAGGGCAAGGCAAAAATAAAATAAACAGGAGAAACACAGTCAAGATTTGAGGAGGCAAGGCAGGACAAACCAGGCAGTTCTGAAAGGTAAGGCAAGGCAAAAAAACAGCATTTTTCAGAAGAAATGATATAAAGACAAGAAAAGGCAAAAAAATTCAGCAAGGCAAGACAAGGCAAGGCAATTCAGACAAGTAATTACAAACAAAACAAGAAAAACAGACAGACAAGAGTTAAACAAGACAAATCAGACAAAAGTCTAGGCAAGGCAGATTCAGAGCAAGGCAAGGCAATTCAGCAAGACAGTTCAGGCAAGCTCAATTCTTGGCACTGCAAGGAAGGCAGTTTAGACAGTGCGAGAGACAAAACAATTCAGATAAGCAAGGAAAGGGATTCAGGCAAGAATTTAGAAAGACAAAACAAGACAAGACAAATAAGGCAATTCTCAAGACAGTTCAGACAAGGAGACAGGGCAATGGGGCAAGTCAGGAGGACTCTTAGGGAAGACAAAACAGTACAAGACAGTTCAGGAAAGTCAACTGGGTGGCAGGCAAAAAAGGCAGAATTCAGGAGGCAAGACAAGAAATAAAGGCAAAGCAGTTCAGGCAAGACAATTCAGGCAAGACATCACATGCAGAAAAGGCAAGGAAAAATCTTCAGGAGAGTCAATTCCATGCAAGGAAAGACAAGGCAATTCAGGCAAGTCAGGGAAGACAGGCAATTCAGACAGGAAATCAGCAAGGTAATGCAAGACGGATCAGTTCAGGGAGAAAAACAAGGCAATTCTACAAGGCAAGACAATCAGCATAAAACAATTCAGGCAGAGACAGTTCAGACAGACAAATCAAGGCAATGCAAAATTCAGGCAAGACAGCAAAACTCAGGCAGAATAAAGGCAAAAATAAAATAAATAAGAGGTAAAATTCAGGTTAAGGCAAAGAGGCAAGGAATTTCAGGCAAGGCACGACAAGGCAAGACAACTCAGACAAGGCAATTCAGGCAAGAAATTCTAGGCAATTCAGAAGCAATGAAAGACAAGGAACAAGGCAAAACAAGACAAAACAAATCCAAAAGGCAGTTCAAGGCAAAACAAAATAAGGCAAGCAATTCAGGCTAGAAAGTTGCAGGAAGATTCCAGGCAAGGCAAGACAGACAAGGAATTCAGGCAAGGCAATTCCGTAAAATAAAAGACAAGGCGACAAAGGCAAAACAATTTCAGGTTAGGCAATTCAGGCAAGGCAGTGGGGTCAAAGGCAGGAACAAGACAATTTCAGTGAAAACAATCAGACAAATTTCTGGCAAGACAGGCAACAAGACAGTCTAAACAAGTAAATTTCAGGCAAGACAAGGAAATTCAGGCAAGATAAATGCAGATAAGGTAAGAGCAAACAAGGAAATTACAGGCAAGCAAACAGCAATTACAGGCAGGGAAGTTTCAAACAAGACAAGGCATGGCAGACAATTCAGACAGAGCAAAACAGTCAAAGGCAAGACAATTATTTTTCAATGCAATTTCAGGCAAGGTAAGAAGCCAAAACAGACAAGTCAGATAAGATAATTCAAGGCAGGCTAGGCAAGGCAATGAAAATTTTAGGAAGGCATCAGGAATTCAGCAAGGCAATTCAGGCAAGGAAAGCTAGGCAATTCAGGAAAGACATTTAGTCAAGGCAAAAGCCAGTCAAATGACAATTTAATCAAGAGGCAATTTTAGGCAAGGCAAGTCAGGATTCAGGAAAAAAATTGAGCAAAAAAACAAAAGGCAGAATTGCAGGTAAGATAATTCAGTAAAACAAATAAAACAATTCTAGGCAAGGTAATTATTTAGGCAAGGCAAACAACAAGACAACGCAAAGGCAACAAGGCAGAACAAGGCAATGAAATTTATGAAAAATTCCAAAAACAAGGACAACGCAATTCAAGTCAAGAGCAAGGCAAAACAAAACAAAATAAAAGACAACTCAAATGAAGACAATTTCAGGCAAGCAAGAGGAGAGACAAAGTCAATTCGACAAGGACAGTTCAGATAAGCAAGACAAGACAGCAAGACAAGAAGTTCAGGCAAGACAGAGAGACAATGTGAATTCAGGCGGACTCTTTCAGTTGGGCAGAGGACAAGGTAAGATTGCACAAGGATTACATTCAAGACAGAAGGCAGTTCAGGGATGGGGTTCAGAAAGGCCAGGTGGGCAGATTCTGGGCAAGAATTTCTGGAAGGCAAAGCAATCCAGGACAGGCAAATATGATAGGCAGAATTTCTGGCATCAAGAGACAAGGCAAGACAAGGCAGAGAGAATGGGCAAAACAAGGGAATCAGGACGCAAGAAAATTCTAGCCAAGGCAATTACAGGTTAAACAAGGCAAGACAATGCATGACAAGCAATTCAGGACAAGACAATTCAGAGCAAGACAAGCAATGTAGGACAATTCAAACAAGTCTTTAGGCAAGAAAAATAAACAAACAATTCAGGAAGAAGTTCTAATCAAGGCAAGACAAGACAAGAGAGACAGTTCAGGCAAGACAATTCAGGGCACCATGCAAAACAAGGCAAGACAAGGCAAGGCAAGCCAGAGAAATCCAGGCAAGGCAAGACAATTCAGAAATTCAGGGGAGAGAGTCAATTCAGAGATAAAGGCAAGACATTCAGGGAAAGAGACAAGACAAGGGAATTCAGGCAAGAAAAATGTCAGATGTAATGCAAGGGGCAAGACAAAAACAAGGAAATTAGGCAAGGAGCAATTCAGGCAAAACAAGGCAAAAGAAAAGGCAAAAAACAGTTCAAGACAATTCAGGCTAGGCAAATAGGAAATTAAAATCCAGACAAAGCAAGCAATACTCAGGCAAAAAAAAAAAGGTCAAGACAAGGAAAAAAACAAAAAAAAAAGGAGAATTAGGATGGAGGCAAAATTAAGGAAAGAGGAAAAAAAAAGGCAAGGCAGTTCAGACAAAGACAGAACAAAGACAAGGCAACAGGCAGAAGAGGAAAATGCAATAAAAGAGCAAAGGGCAAGAAGATTCAGCAAAACCAGTTATATCAGGCAAGGAAGGTTCAGGAAGACAAATTAAGAAAAGTAAGACAATTCAGAAAGGACAGTCAGCTCAGGAGACAAGGCAATTCCAGACAGGCAGGCAAGCAAGGCAAGACAAAACAAAGACAATGGCAGGAAGCAGTTCAAAAGCAAGGCCAGGAGTCAAGGCAATCAGGAAGCCAAGACAAGGGAAGGCAATACAAGAAAATTCTAAACAGAAAAAATTCCTGGTAAGTAAGGCAATTCAGACAAATCAGAGCAATAAACAAGGTGCAAACCAAGCAAATCAGGAAAGACAAGAAAAGGCAAAACAATTTCAGGAAAAGACAAGGCAAACAGCAATTAATCAGAACAATTCAAGGAAAAGAAAATAGAAGATCAGAGAAGAATTTTATACAATTAAGACAAAACAAGAGACAGTTCTGCAAGACAATTTTAGGCAAGGCAAGACAAGTCAAAAAGGCAATTCAGGCAAGGCAATTTTGGACCAGAGGCAAGAGAATGCAAGGACTCTCAGCAAACACAGTTTCCAGACAGGGGATAAAGACAGGCAATAGACAAGACAGGCAAAGGTTCAGGAAGACAGTTCAGGCAGAAAGGCAAGACAAAAGAGATTTCAGACAAGAAATATTCAGCAAGAAAATCAAGACAGTTCAGGCAAAAAAGAGACAGGAAAGGCAATTCAGACAACAGATTTCAGACAAAGGCAGGAGACAGTTCAAAAAGAGGCACCAGGCAAACAAGCGAAGGCAAATTAAACAAGGTTAAGGCAATAGGACAAAGGCAATTCAGGCAATTTCATGCAAAATTCAGACAAATAATTACAAAGCAATTCAGGCAAAACAAAACAGAATGCAAACAATTCCACTAAGGCAAGCAATACAAGGCAGAACAATTTTAGGCAAAACAAGTAAGACAATCCAGTCAAGGCAAGGCAAGACAAACAATTCAGGCAAGGCATTCAGGGAAATAAGGCAGGCAATTTCAAACAAGAAAAAGCAAGGTAAGGAAAGGCAGTGCAATTCAGCAATTATAAACAAAATGGGCAAAACAAGGCAAGACAGACAAATGGCTCAAGGCCAGTGTCTGCAAATCCAGGCAAGGCAAGGACAAGGCAAAAATAAAACACAGGGAGTCAAGGCAATCAGGACAAGACAAGCAGGAGTCAGGCAGAAAGAGACAGTTGAGGCAGTAGAGAGTAAAAACAAGGAAAGACAATTACAGGGACAATTCAGGCAAGGCAAGACAAGACAAGGCAAGACAAGACAAGACAATTCAGGCAAGGCAATTCAGGCAAGGCAATTTCAGGCAAGGCAAGGCAAGACAATTTCAGGCAAGACAAGGCAAGGCAAGACAATTCAGGCAAGGCAATTCAGGCAAGGCAATTCAGGCAAGGCAATTCAGGCAAGGCAAGACAAGGCAAGGCAATTCAGGCAAGGCAAGACAAGGCAAGACAAGGCAAGACAATTTCAGGCAAGACAAGGCAAGACAAGGCAAGACAAGGCAAGACAAGGCAAGGCAAGACAAGGCAAGACAAGGCAAGACAATTTCAGGCAAGACAAGGCAAGGCAATTCAGGCAAGGCAAGACAAGGCAAGACAAGGCAAGGCAATTCAGGCAAGGCAAGACAAGGCAAGGCAAGACAAGGCAAGGCAAGACAAGGCAAGGCAATTCAGGCAAGGCAATTCAGGCAAGGCAATTCAGGCAAGGCAATTTCAGGCAAGACAAGACAAGGCAAGGCAATTCAGGCAAGGCAATTCCAGGCAAGGCAAGGCAATTCAGGCAAGGCAAGGCAAGGCAAGACAAGGCAAGACAATTTCAGGCAAGACAAGGCAAGACAAGGCAAGGCAAGACAATTTCAGGCAAGGCAAGGCAATTCAGGCAAGGCAATTCAGGCAAGGCAATTCAGGCAAGGCAATTCAGGCAAGGCAATTTCAGGCAAGACAAGACAAGGCAAGGCAATTCAGGCAAGGCAATTCAGGCAAGGCAAGACAAGGCAAGACAAGACAATTCAGGCAAGGCAAGGCAAGGCAAGGCAAGGCAAGGCAAGGCAATTCAGGCAAGGCAAGGCAAGACAAGGCAAGACAATTTCAGGCAAGACAAGGCAAGACAAGGCAAGACAAGGCAAGGCAAGGCAATTCAGGCAAGGCAATTCAGGCAAGGCAAGATAAGGCAAGACAAGGCAAGGCAAGGCAAGGCAATTTCAGGCAAGGCAAGGCAATTTCAGGCAAGGCAAGGCAATTCAGGCAAGGCAATTCAGGCAAGGCAAGGCAAGGCAATTCCAGGAAAGGCAAGGCAATTCCAGGCAAGGCAATTTCAGGCAAGACAAGGCAAGACAAGGCAAGGCAATTCCAGGCAAGGCAATTTCAGGCAAGGCAAGGCAAGACAATTTCAGGCAAGGCAATTCAGGCAAGGCAAGGCAAGGCAAGACAAGACAATTCATAAGGCAAGGCAAGGCAAGTCAAGGAAAGGCAATTCCAGGCAAGGCAAGGCAAGGCAATTTCAGACAAGGCAAGGCAAGGCAAGGCAATTCAGGCAAGGCAATTCAGGCAAGGCAATTCAGGCAAGGCAAGGCAAGACAATTCAGGCAAGGCAAGGCAATTCAGGCAAGGCAATTCCAGGCAAGGCAAGGCAATTCAGGCAAGGCAAGGCAAGGCAAGGCAAGGCAAGGCAAGGCAATTCAGGCAAGGCAAGGCAATTCAGGCAAGGCAATTCAGGCAAGGCAAGGCAATTCAGGCAAGGCAAGGCAATTCAGGCAAGGCAAGGCAAGAAAAGGCAAGGCAATTCCAGGCAAGGCAAGGCAAGGCAAGGCAATTCAGGCAAGGCAAGAAAAGGCAAGGCAATTCAGGCAAGGCAATTCAGGCAAGGCAAGGCAATTCAGGCAAGGCAAGGAAAGGCAAGGCAATTCTAGGCAAGGCAATTTCAGGCAAGGCAAGACAAGGCAATTCCAGGCAAGGCAATTCAGGCAAGGCAATTTCAGGCAAGGCAAGGAAAGGCAATGCAAGGCAATTTCAGGCAAGGCAAGGCAATTCAGGCAAGGCAAGGCAAGGAAAGGCAAGGCAATGCAAGGCAAGGCAAGGCAATTCAGGCAAGGCAAGGCAATTCAGGCAAGGCAAGGCAAGAAAAGGCAAGGCAATTCAGGCAAGGCAAGACAATTCCAGGCAAGGCAAGGCAAGAAAAGGCAAGGCAATTTCAGGCAAGGCAATTTCAGGCAAGGCAAGAAAAGGCAAGGCAAGGCAATTTCAGGCAAGGCAAGGCAAGGCAAGGCAAGACAATTCCAGGCAAGGCAATTTCAGGCAAGTCAAGGAAAGGCAATTCAGGCAAGGCAAGGCAAGGAAAGGCAAGGCAAGGCAATGCAAGGCAATTTCAGGCAAGGCAAGGCAATGCAAGGCAAGGCAATTTCAGGCAAGGCAATTCTAGGCAAGGCAAGAAAAGGCAAGGCAATTCTAGGCAAGGCAATTTCAGGCAAGGCAATTCAGGCAAGGCAAGGCAAGGTAAGGCAAGGCAATTCCAGGCAAGGCAAGGCAATTTCAGGCAAGGCAAGGCAAGGCAATTTCAGGCAAGGCAATTCTAGGCAAGGCAAGGCAAGGCAAAAAGGCAATTCCAGGCAAGGCAAGGCAAGACAAGGCAATTCCAGGCAAGGAAATTTCAGGCAAGGCAAGGCAAGGCAATTTCAGGCAAGGAAAGACAAGGCAAGGCAAGGCAAGGCAAGGCAAGGCAATTCTAGGCAAGGCAATTCCAGGCAAGGCAAGGCAAGGCAATTCCAGGCAAGGCAATTCTAGGCAAGGCAAGGCAATGCAATTCTAGGCAAGGCAAGGCAATTCTAGGCAAGGCAATTCCAGGCAAGGCAAGGCAATTCCAGTCAAGGCAAGGCAATTTCAGGCAAGGCAAGGCAAGGTAAGGCAAGGCAATTTCAGGCAAGGCAAGGCAATTTCAGGCAAGGAAAGGCAAGGCAAGGCAATTCCAGGCAAGGAAATTTCAGGCAAGGCAAGGCAATGCAATTCTAGGCAAGGCAATTTCAGGCAAGGCAATTCCAGGCAAGGCAAGGCAATTCCAGGCAAGGCAAGGCAAGGCAAGGCAAGGCAATTCCAGGCAAGGCAAGGCAATTCCAGGCAAGGCAAGGCAAGGCAAGGCAAGGCAATTCCAGGCAAGGCAAGGTAAGGCAAGGCAATTTCAGGCAAGGCAATTCCAGGCAAGGCAAGGCAAGGCAAGGCAATTCCAGGCAAGGCAATTCCAGTCAAGGCAAGGCAAGGAAAGGCAAGGCAATTCCAGGCAAGGCAATTTCAGGCAAGGCAAGGCAAGGCAATTCAGGCAAGGCAAGACAAGACAAGGCAAGGCAATTTCAGACAAGGAAATTTCAGGCAAGGCAAGGAAAGGCAAGGCAATTCCAGGCAAGGCAAGGCAAGGCAAGGCAATGCAATTCTAGGCAAGGCAATTCCAGGCAAGGCAAGGCAATTTCAGGCAAGGAAATTTCAGGCAAGGAAAGGCAAGGCAATTCTAGGCAAGGCAATTCCAGGCAAGGCAAGGCAAGGCAAGGCAAGGCAATTCCAGTCAAGGCAAAGCAATTCCAGGCAAGGCAAGGCAAGGCAATTCCAGGCAAGGCAATTCCAGGCAAGGCAAGGCAAGGCAGGGCAAGGCAATTCCAGGCAAGGCAAGGCAAGGCAAGGCAATTCCAGGCAAGGCAATTCCAGGCAAGGCAAGGCAAGGCAATTCCAGGCAAGGCAAGGCAATTCCAGGCAAGGCAAGGCAAGGCAAGGCAATTTCAGGCAATTCCAGGCAAGGCAAGGCAAGGCAATTCCAGGCAAGGCAAGGCAAGGCAATTCCAGGCAAGGCAATTCCAGGCAAGGCAATTCCAGGCAAGGCAAGGCAAGGCAATTCCAGGCAAGGCAATTCCAGGCAAGGCAAGGCAAGGCAAGGCAAGGCAATTCCAGGCAAGGCAAGGCAATTCCAGGCAAGGCAAGGCAAGGCAATTCCAGGCAAGGCAATTCCAGGCAAGGCAATTCCAGGCAAGGCAAGGCAAGGCAAGGCAAGGCAATTCCAGGCAAGGCAATTCCAGGCAAGGCAAGGCAATTCCAGGCAAGGCAAGGCAAGGCAATGCAATTCTAGGCAAGGCAATTCCAGGCAAGGCAATTCCAGGCAAGGCAATTCCAGGCAAGGCAAGGCAAGGCAAGGCAAGGCAAGGCAAGGCAATTCCAGGCAAGGCAAGGCAAGGCAAGGCAAGGCAAGGCAATTCCAGGCAAGGCAATTCCAGGCAAGGCAATTCCAGGCAAGGCAATTCTAGGCAAGGCAAGATAAGGAAAGGCAATGCAATTCTACACAAGGCAAGTCAAAGCAAGGCAAGTCAATGCAAGGCAAGGCAATGAAATGCAAGGCAATTTCAGGCAAGGCAATTCCAGGCAAGGCAAGGCAAGGCAAGGCAATTCCAGGCAAGGCAATTCCAGGCAAGGCAAGGCAAGGCAAGGCAATTCCAGGCAAGGCAATTCCAGGCAAGGCAAGGCAAGGCAAGGCAATTCCAGGCAAGGAAATTTCAGGCAAGGCAAGGCAAGGCAAGGCAAGGCAAGGCAATTCCAGGCAAGGCAAGGCAAGGCAAGGCAATGCAATTCTAGGCAAGGCAATTCCAGGCAAGGCAAGGCAATGCAAGGCAATTTCAGGCAAGGCAATTCCAGGCAAGGCAAGGCAAGGCAATTCCAGGCAAGGCAATTCCAGGCAAGGCAAGGCAATTCCAGGCAAGGCAAGGCAAGGCAAGACAAGGCAGGGTAAGGCAAGGCAAGGCAAGGCAATGCAATTCTAGGCAAGGCAATTCCAGGCAAGGCAATTCCAGGCAAGGCAAGGCAATGCAAGGCAAGGCAATTTCAGGCAAGGCAATTTCTGGCAATGCAAGGCAAGGCAATTCCAGGCAAGGCAAGGCAAGGCAATTCCAGGCAAGGCAAGGCAAGACAAGGCAGGGCAATTTCAGGCAAGGCAATTCCAGGCAAGGCAAGGCAAGGCAAGGCAATTCCAAGCAAGGCAATTCCAGGCAAGGCAAGGCAAGGCAAGGCAGGGCAATTTCAGGCAAGGCAATTCCAGGCAAGGCAAGGCAAGGCAAGGCAAGGCAATTCCAGGCAAGGCAATTCCAGGCAAGGCAAGGCAAGGCAATTCCAGGCAAGGCAATTCCAGGCAAGGCAAGGCAAGGCAATTCCAGGCAAGGCAATTCCAGGCAAGGCAAGGCAAGGCAATTCCAGTCAAGGCAAGGCAAGGCAATTCCAGGCAAGGTAATTTCAGGCAAAGCAAAGAAAGGAAATTCCAGGCAAGACAAGGTAACGTAAAGAAATGTAATTCTAGCCAAGGTGATTCCAGGCAAGGCAAGGCAAGGCAGGGCAATTTCAGGCAATGCAGTGAAATTTCAGGCAGGGCAATTTCAGGAAAGAAAAGGAAAGGCAATTTTAGGCAAGAAAATTCCAGGTAAGGCAATTGTCGAAAAGGCAATTCCAGGGAAGGCAAGGCAAGACAAGGCAGGGAAATGTTTTTTCAGGCAAGACAATTCCAGTCAAGTCAAGGCAAGACAACGCAAGGCAAGGTAATTCTAGGCAAGTCAATTCCAGGCGAGGAAAGGCAATGCAAGGCAATTTCAAGCAAGGCAATTCCAGTGAAGGCAAGGCAAGACAACAATTCCATGTAAGGCTATTCCAGGAGAGACAAGGCAGGGCTATCCAGGCAAAAAAAATCAAGGCAATGCAAGGCATTTCCAGGGAAAGAAATTCCAGGTAAGGCAAGGCAAGAAACTCAATACAAGGAAATTCCAGGCAAGGTAATTATAGGCAAGGCAAGGTAAGGCAAGACAAGACAATGCCAGGCAAGGTAATTTCAGGCAAGGCAAAAGAAGGCAAGGCAAGGCAAGGCAATGGAATTCTAGGCCAGGCAATTGCAGGAAGGGCAATCTGAGGCAATGAAAGGCCAGACAAGGCAGACAAAGGCAATTCCATGCAAGGCAAGGTAAGGAAAGGCAATGCAATTTTATGCAAGGCAATTCCAGTCAAGGCAAGGCAATGCAAGGCAAGGCAATTCCTGGCAATGTAAGACCAGGCAATTTCTGGGAAAACAATTCCAGGCAATGCAAGGCAAGACAAGGCAGAAAAGATATTTCCAGGCAATGCAATTCCTGCTAAGAAAAGGCAATTCCAGTCAAGGCAAGGCAAGGCAAGGCAAGGTAATTCTAGGAACGGCAATTCCAGGTGTAAAAGGCAAGGAAAGGCAATTTAAAGCAAAGCAATTGCAGTCAAGGCAAGGCAAGAAAAGGCAATTCCAGGCAAGGCAAGGCTATTATAGGGAAGGCAAGGCAAGGCAATTCCAGGCAAGGCAAGGCAAGGCAAGGCAATTCCAGGCAAGGCAATTTCAGGCAAGGCAAGACAAGGCAATTCCAGGCAAGGCAATTCCAGGCAATGCAAGGCAAGGCAAGGCAAGGCAAGGCAAGGCAAGGCAATGCAAGGCAAGGCAATTTTAGGCAAGGCAAGGCAAGGCAATGCAAGGCAAGACAAGGCAATTCCAGGCAAGGCAATTCCAGTCAAGGCAAGGCAATTCCAGGCAAGGCAAGGAAAGGCAAGGCAAGACAAGGCAATTCCAGGCAAGGCAATTTTAGGCAAGGCAAGACAAGGCAATTCCAGGCAAGGCAATTCCAGGCAATGCAAAACAAGGCAATTCCAGGCAAGGCAATTGTCAAAAAGGCAATTCCAGAAAATCTAAGCCAAGAGAATGCAGGGAAAGGCAATCCCAAGCAAGGCATTTACAGGTAAGGCAAGGCAAGGCAATTCCAGGGAAGACAACTCCAGGCAAGGAAAGACAATGCAGAGCAAGGCAATTCCAATCAAGGCAAGGCAAGGCAAGTCTATTCCAGGCAAGGTAATTTCAGGCAATGTAGGCAAGGCAAGGCAAAAAAAATTCCAGCTAGAAAAATTCGAGGCAAGACAAGGAAAGAACATTTTAGGCAAGGCAATTTCAGGCAAGGCAAAGCAAAGCAATGGAAGGGAATTCCAAGCAAGGCAATTTCAGGCAAGGCAAGGCAAGACAAGGCAAGACAATTCTAAGCAAGGCAATTCCAGGCAAGGCAGGGCCAAAATATGTAGGGCAATTCAAGGCAAGGCTCTTTTAGGAAAGGCAAGGAAAAGCAAGGCAATTTTAGAAAAGTTAATTTAGGCACAGCAAGGCAAGGCAAGGCAATTCCAGAAAAGGCAAGGCAAGGCACGGCAATTTCAGGCAAGGTAAGGCAAGGAAGGGCAATTCCAGGCAAGGCAAGGCAAGGCAAGGCAATTTCAGGCAAGGCAAGGCAATTTCAGGCAAGGCAAGGCAATTCTAGGCAAGGCAATTCCAGGCAAGGCAAGGAAAGACAAGACAAGGCAATTCCAGACAGGGCAATTTCAGGCTATGCAAGGCAAGGCAATTCCAGGCAAGGCAATTCCAGGCAAGGCAAGGCAAGGCAATTCAAGGCAAGGCAATTTCAGGCAAGGCAAGGCAAGGCAATTTCAGGCAAGGCAAGGCAAGGCAAGGCAAGGCAAGGCAATTTCAGGCAAGGCAATTCAAGGCAAGGCAAGGCAAGGCAATTCCAGGCAAGGCAATTTCAGGCAAGGCAAGGCAAGACAACACAAGGCAGGGCAATTTTAGGCAAGGCAATTCCAGGCAAGGCAAGGCAAGGCAAGGCAATTCAAGGCAAGGCAATTCCAGGCAAGGCAAGGCAAGGCAAGGCAAGGCAATTCCAGGCAAGGCAATTCCAGGCAAGGCAAGGCAAGGCAATTTCAGGCAAGGCAAGGCAAGGCAAATCCTGGAAAGGCAATTCAAGGCAAGGCAAGGCAAGGCAATTCAAGGCAAGGCAATTTCAGGCAAGGCAAGGCAAGGCAATTTCAGGCAAGGCAATTTTAGGCAAGGCAATTTCAGGCAAGGCAAGGCAAGGCAAGACAAGGCAATTCCAGGCAAGGCAAGGCAAGGCAAGGCAAGGCAAGGCAATTCCAGGCAAGGCAATTCCAGGCAAGGCAAGGCAAGGCAATTCCAGGCAAGGCAATTTCAGGCAAGGCAATTTCAGGCAAGGCAAGGCAATTCCAGGCAAGGCAAGGCAAGGCAAGGCAATTCAAGGCAAGGCAAGGCAAGGCAATTCCAGGCAAGGCAATTCCAGGCAAGGCAATTCAAGGCAAGGCAAGGCAATTTCAGGCAAGGCAATTTCAGGCAAGGCAATTTTAGGCAAGGCAATTTCAGGCAAGGCAAGGCAAGGCAAGGCAAGGCAAGGCAATTTCAGGCAAGGCAAGGCAAGGCAAGGCAAGGCAAGGCAAGGCAAGGCAAGGCAATTCCAGGCAAGGCAAGGCAAGGCAAGGCAAGGCAAGGCAAGGCAAGGCAATTCCAGGCAAGGCAAGGCAAGGCAAGGCAAGGCAAGGCAAGGCAAGGCAAGGCAAGGCAAGGCAAGGCAAGGCAAGGCAAGGCAAGGCAAGGCAAGGCAAGGCAAGGCAAGGCAAGGCAAGGCAAGGCAAGGCAAGGCAAGGCAAGGCAATTCCAAGACTTACAAGATGGCGTCGTAAAAAACGACTCAGGATTGCAGCTCTCAGTGAAGCGCAGAGGAGAGTCCTAGCCGCATTCTCGGATGGACCTTTTTGCCCACAGGCGTTGAAAGTCCCAGGTGTGGGAGAGACATGGGATGCTAGTACAGCTGGCTAGCAGCCAGATTGCATGGCGCCCGGCCAGCGCCCAGCAGGACCTGGCGCGGAACTCACTGGTCTGGGTGCCCTGTTAAACCGGCAATCTGAGATTTGGAAGGGCAGATTGGCATATTCATCTGATTGAACGGGACTTAGACAATGAGCCAGACCAGGAGTTTCTGGAAGCGTGATCTGAGCTGGGGTAGTGGGCAGCGGCAAGGAGATCGCACGGATCCCAGTGCCCTATCGGCAGGCTACTGGGGTGACAGGAGAGAGTCTTCAGCTTGGGGAGAGGAAGAGAGAGAGAGAGGACGGACTCCTGAGGCAGGAGTTGGGTGATCAGCTCAGCAGGTCCCACTCACGGGGGACAAGCAGGGCGACTGGAGATGCTTGGGGCTGAGAGTTTTGCTGCCGGCATCTAGGACGGTGCAGCCCGGTGAGGGAGGGGCGTCCACCATTGCTGACGCACTCCACCCCCACTGAAGTACCACCCAGGACTGACGCAGCCTGCCATTGCCGAGGCAACCTGCCATAACAGAGAGACTCCGTGCTCCACAGCAGAAGGGAGCCCAGCAGGAACAGGGCAGACCCGCGCTAGCAGGTCAGAGCACCAGCAGGCAACTAGTGAATAGACTGCCGCCTAGTGGAGCAGGACAGTGCAACAGATAATTATATAAAAAGCCCCAAATCCCTGACTCAGAGCATCTGAAGGGGGGGGAAAGGGTAGTGTTTTATGAGTTCTATGGCAGCAGACATAAACAACCTCTCAACAATGCTGAACGAACAACGGAGCTCACAGCTCAGCACTGGAGCTCCTATAAAGCACAGACTGTCTCCTGAAGCAGCTCCCTGACCCCTGTATATCCAAGGAGTCACCCCAGAAAAGGATTAATCACATTGACATTTGGCTGGCATCATTCTGGAACAAGGACAGAAGAAGAAGAAACTGGAATCACCCCTCACTGTTCCGCAGCTGCTGCAGGTATACCCCAGACAAGCAGGGCCTGGAGTGGACCTCAGCACTCATACAGCAGAGGGGATAGACCATTAGAGGGAAAACTAAGTAACAGAAATACTTCATCATCAACAATCTCAGCCTCCACACAGAGACCCAATTGAAAAATCAGTAATTACTAAGACGACAGGTGGATAAATCCATAAAGATGGGAAGAAACCAGGGCAGAAAGGAGGAAAGCACCCGAAACCAAAACACTTCACCTCCAAAAAAGGACCAAAACTCCTCACCAGCAAGGGAACAAAGCTGGACAGAGAATGAATGTGACGAAATGACGGAATCAGACTTCAGAAAGTGGATAATGAGAAACTTCAGTGAGCTAACGGAACATGTACTAAACCAGTGCAAAGAAACTAAGAACCTAGAAAAAAGATTTGAAGAAAGATTCGAAGAATTGATAACAAGAATGGACAACTTAGAGAGGAATATGAATGAATTGAAGGAGCTGAAAAACAACACGAGAACTTCGCAAAGCATGCACAAGTTTCAACAGCCGAATTGACCGAGCAGAAGAAAGAATATCAGAAGTTGAAGATCAACTCAATGAAATAAAACGAGAAACCAAGATTAAAAAAAAAAGTACAAAAGGAATGAACAAAATTCCAAGAAATATGGGACTATGTGAAGAGACCCAACTCACGCTTGATAGGTGTACCAGAATGTGATGAAGAGAATGAATCCAAGCTGGAAAACACTCTTCAGGATATTATCCAGGAAAATTTCAACCTAGCAAGACAGGTCAATACTCAACTCCAGGAAATACAGAGAACACCACAAAGATACTCGCAAGAAGAGCAACCTAAGGCACATAATCGTCAGATTCACTAGGTTGAAATGAAGGAGAAAATACTAAGGGCAGCCAGAGAGAAATGTCAGGTCACCCACAAAGGGAAACCCATCAGACTCACAGTAGATCTCTCGGCAGAGAATCTACAAGCCAGAAGAGAGAGGGGCCAATATTCAACATCCTTAAAGAAAAGAGCTTTCAACCCAGAATTTCATATCCAGCCAAACTGAGCTTCATAAGTGAAGGAAAATAAAATCCTTCACGAAGCAAGTACTCAGAGATTTTGTCACCACTAGGCCTGCTTTACAAGAGCTCCTGAAAGAGGCACTACACATAGAAAGAAACAACCAGTTCCAGCCATCCTAAAAGCATACCAAATGCTAAAGACCATCAACAAAATGAAGAATGTACATGAACCAACGGGCAAAACAGCCAGCTAGCATCAAAATGGCAGTATCAAATTCACACATAACAATATTAACCCTGAATGTAAATGGGCTAAATGCACCAATCAAAAGACACAGACTGGCAAATTGGATAAAAACCAAAACCCATCAGTGTGCTGTATATAAAATAGACAACAAAGATCAAAAGGACAAAGAAGGTAAAGGATCGATACAACAAGAAGAGCTAACGATTCTAAATATATATGGACCCAATGTAGGAGCACCAGATATATAAGGCAAGTTCTTAATGACTTAAAAGAGACTTAGACTCACACAAGGGAGAGTTTAACACCACTGTCAATAGCAGACAGATCAACCAGACAGAAAATTAACAAGGATATCCAGGACTTGAACTCAGACCTGGAACAAGCAAACCTGATAGACATTTACAGAACTCCACCCAAACCACAGAATATACATTCTTCTCAGCACCACATCACACCTACCCAAAATCTGACCACATAATTGAAGGAAAGCACTCCTCAGCAAATGCAAAACAACGGAAATCATAACAAACAGTCTCTCAGACCATAGTCAACCATTGTTGGAACTCAGAATTCAGAAAATAACTCAGAACCGCACAGCTTCATGGAAACTGAACAACTGGCTCTTTGAATGTTGATTGGATAAACAATGAAATGAAGGCAGAAATAAAGAAGTTCTTTGAAACCAACGAGAATGAAGACACAACATACCAGAATCTCTGGGACACATTTAAAGCAGTCTGTAGAGGAAAATATATAGCAATAAGTGCCCACATGAGAAGAGTGGAGAGATCAAAATGACAGTTTGTGTCCTTTTGAAAGAGCTAGAGGAGCAAGATCAAAAAGCTCAAAACCTGACAAGACAAGAAATAACTAAGATCAGAGCAGAACTGAAGGAGATAGAGACAAGAAAATTCAAAACAATGGACAAGAGCTGGTCTGCTATACACTGGGGGCTGTAAAATAGACAGACCACTAGCCAGACTGGATAAAAAGAAAAGAGAGAACAACCAAATAGATGCAATACCTATGGAACTATCACCACAGATTCTGCACAGAAATTCAAACCATCATCAGAGAATACTAAAACAACTCTATGCACACAAACTAGTAAATCAGGAAGAAATGGATAAATGGAACTGTGTACCAAACCAGAGGAAGACCAATGGAACAGAATAGAGCATAACAAGGCAACAACTTGAGGCAGCAATTAAGAGCCTACCACACAAAAAAGCAATGGTCCAGATGGGTTAGGAATTTACCAGACACACAAAAGGATCTGTACCATTCCTTCTGAAACTATTCCAAATAATCCAAAAAGAGGGAACTTAAATCATTTTATGAGACCAACATCATCCTGATACCAAAACCTGGCAGAGACTCAACAAGAAAAGAAAACTTCAGGCAATATCCATGATGAACATAGATGCAAAACTTCAATAAAATACTGGCAAAGATTGCAACAGCACATTAAAAACTTATCCATCATGATCAAGTAGGATTCATCCTGGATGCAAGGCTGGTTCAACATACGCAAGTCTATAAATGTAATTCACCACATAAACAGAAGCAAAAACAAAACCACATGATTATCTCAATTGTACTCAGAGAAGGCATTTGACAAAATTCAACAGCCCTTTATGCTAAAAAACCCTCAATAAACTTGGTATTGATGGAACATATCTCAAAGTAATAAAAGCTATTTATGACAAACCAACAGCCAATATCATACTTAATGGGCAAAACTGGAAGCATCTTGAAACCACACTAGACAAGATTCTCTCACCACTTCTATTCAACATAGTACTGGAATTCTAGCCAGACAACAGATGCAAGGAAAAGAAATAGAAAGAGTATTCAAATGTTGGTGGAAGCCAAATTGTTCAACCATTTGCAGACGACATGATAGTATTCCTCAGGGACCTAGAAGACCCCATTTGACCTCAGCCCAAAAGCTCTCAACTGATAAGCAACTTCAGCAAAGTCTCAGGATATAAAATCACATGTGCAAATCACAAGCATTCCTATACACCAATAACAGACTTAAAGAGAACCAAATCAAAGATGAACTGCCATTCACAATTGCTACAAAGAAAATAAAATACCATGGAATACAACTCACAAGGAAATGATGGACCCTTTAAGGAAAAACTATGAATCTGGAGAACAACTGCTCAAACTGACAATAAGAACAGGACAAAACAGATGGAGTATACATTCCATATGTGGGTGGAAGAATTTGAACACATGAAAATGGCTATACTGCCCAAAGTAATTTACAGGAATCAATGCTATCCCCATCAAACTACCATGAATTTCTTCACAGAACTGGAAAAACCACCATGAATTTCTATATGGAACCAAAAAGAGCCTGCATAGCCAAGTCAATTCTAAGCAAAAGAACACAGTAGGCATGCAATAAAATTTTAAACTATACTACAATGCTACAGTAATCAAAACAGCATGGAACTGGTACCAAAACAGAGATATAGACCAATGGAACAGAAGAGAGGCATCGGAGGCAACACAACATATCTACAACCATATTATCTTTGATAAACCAGACAAAAATAAGCAATGGAAAAAAGATTTCCTGTTTAATAAATGGTGTTAGGAAAAGTGGCTACCCATGTGCAGAAAGCAGAAACTGGACCCCTTGCTGACACCTTACACTAAAATGAACTCCAGATGGATTAAAGACTTAAACATAAGACCTCGGACCATAAAAACCCTAGAAGAAAATCCAGGCAAAACCATTCAGGACATAGGAGTATGCAAGGACTTCATTACCAAAACACCAAAAGCATTGGCAACAAACGCCAAAATAGACAAATGGGACCTAATCAAACTCCACAGTTTTGCACAGCAAATGAAACAGTCACTACAGTGAATCGGCAACCATCAGAATGGGAAAAAATCTTTGCAGTTTACACATCTGACAAAGGGCTGATATCCAGAATTTACAAAGTACTCAAACAGATTTACAGGAAGAAAACAAACAAGCCCATTCAAAAATGGGAAAAGGATATGAACAGACACTTTACAAAAGAAGACATACATGAGGCCAACAAACACATGAAAAGTGCTCATCATCATTGGTCATTAGAGAGATGCAAATCAAAACCACATTGAGATACCATCTCATGCCAGTTAGAATGGCGATCATTAAAAAATCTGGAGACAACAGATGCTGGAGAGGATGTGGAGAAAGAGCAACACTTACACTGTTTGTGCGAGTGTAAATTAGTTCAGCCATTGTGGAAGACAGTGTGGCGATTCCTCAAGGACCTAAAAATAGAAATTGCATTTGACCCAGCAATCCCATTACTGGGTATCCAAAGGACTATAAATCGTTCTACTATAAGGACACATGCACAGGAATGTTCATTGCTTCACCGTTTACAATAGCAACGACCTTGAACGAACCCAAATGCTAATCAATGATAGACTGGACTGGGAAAATGTGGCACATATCCACCATGGAATATTATGCAGCAGTCAAAAATGATGAGTTTTTGTCCTTTGTAAGAACATGGATGAATCTGGATTACATCATTCTCAGCGAACTGACACAAGAACAAAAAAGAAATATTGCATATTCTCACTCATAGGCTGGTGATAAAAATGAGAATATATGGACACAAGGAGGGTGTCTACTACACACTGGGATCTATTGGGGGGAATTGGAGAGGGACAGTGGGGGAGGAGCTTGGGAAGGATAGCCTGGGGAGAAATACCAAATGTGGGTAAAGGTGAGGAAGGCAACAAAACACACTGCCATGTGTGTACCTATGCAACTATCTTGCACGTTCTGCACATGTACCATAAAACCTAAAATGCAATAAAAATTAAAAAAAAAGGAAAAACCAGCTCTTGGATTTATTTATTTTTTGAAGGGTTTTTCGTGTCTCTATCTCCTTTAGTTCTGCTCTGATCTTAGCTATTTTTTCTCTTTGGCTACGTTTAGAGCCTTTTTTGATCTTGCTCCTCTAGCTCTTTCAATTTAGACGTTAGGGTGTCAAATTTCGATGTCTCCACTCTTCTCATGTGGGCACTTATTGCTGTATATTTTACTCTACAGACTGCTTTACATGTGTCCCAGAGATTCTGGTATGTTGTGTCTTCGTTCTCTTTGGTTTTGAAGAACTTTGTTTCTGCCTTCATTTCATTGTTTATCAAATCAACATGCAAAAACCAGTTGTTCAATTTTTATGAAGCTGGGCGATTCTTACTTAGTTTCTCAATTCTGCATTCTAACTTCATTGCACTATCGTCTGTTTGTTATGATTTTATTTGTTTTGCATTTGCTGCGGAGTGCTTTACTTCCAATTTTGTGGTCAATTTTGGAGTAGGTGTGATGTGGTGCTGAGAAGAATGTATATTCTGTAGATTTGGGATGGAGAGTTCTGTAAATGTCTATCAGGTTTGCTTGTTCCAGGTCTGAGTTCAAGCCCTGGATATTCTTGTCAATTTTCTGTCTGGTTGATCTGTCTGATATTCACTGGAGTGTTAAAGTCCCTCACTATTATTGTGTGGGAGTCTAAGTCTCTTTGTAAGTCGTTAAAACTTGCATTACATATCTGGGTGCTCCTGCATTGGGTCCATATACATTTAGTATCGTTAGCTCTTCTTGTTGTATTGATCATTTTACCATTATGTAATGACGTTCTTTGTCTCTTTTGATCTTTGGTGCTTTAAAGTCTATTTTATCAGAGATGAGAATTGCAACTCCTGCTTTTTTTTTGCTCTCCATATGCTTGTTAAATCTTCCCCCATCCCTTTATTTTGAGCCTTTGTGAATCTTTGCATGTGATATGGGTTTCCTAGATACAGCACACCAATGGGCTTTGGTTTCTTTTATCCAATTTGCCATTCTGTGTCTTTTCTTTGGTGCATTTATCCCGTTTACATTTTGGGTTAATATTGTTATGTGTATGTTTGATGCTACCATTTTGATGCAAGCTGGCTGTTTTGCTTATTGGTTTATGTAGATTCTTCATTTTGTTGATACCCTTTAGCACTTGGTATGCTTTTAGGATGGCTGGTACTGGTTGTTTCTTTCTATGTGTAGTGCCTCTTTCAGGAGCTCTTTTAGCGTAGGCCTATTGGCGACTAAATCTGTGTCTACTTGCTTGTTCGTGAAGGATTTTATTTTTCTTTCACTTAAGAAGCTCAGTTTGGCTGGATATGAAATTCTGGGTTGAAAGTTCTTTTCTTTAAAAATGTTGAATATTGGCCCCCACTCTCTTCTGGCTTGTAGAGTCTCTTCCGAGAGATCTGCTGTGAGTCTGATGAGCTTTCCTTTGTGGGTGACCCGAACTTTCTCTCTGGCAGCCTTTAGTATTTTCTCTTTCATTTCAACCCTGGTGAATCTGATGATTATGTGCCTTTAGGTTGCTCTTCTTACGGAATATCTTTGTGGTGTTCCCTCTATTTCCTGGAGTTTATTATTGACCTGACTTGCTAGGTTGGGAAAATTTTCCAGGATAATATTCTTAAGAGTATTTTCCAGCTTGGATTCATTCTCCTCTTCACATTCTCGTACACCTATCAAACGTAGGTTGGGTCTCTTCACATAGTCCCTCATTTCTTGGAGATTTTGTTCATTCCTTTTTCCGCTTTTTTTTTTTTCCTAATCTTGGTTTCTCGTTTTATTTCATTGAGTTGATCTTCAACTTCTGATATTCTTTCTTCTGCTTGGTCAATTCGGCTGTTGAATCTTGTGCATGCTTCACGGCATTCTCTTTTTGTGTTTTACAGCTCCTTCAATTCATTCATATTCCTCTCTAAGTTGTCTATTCTTGTTATTATTTCCTCAAATCTTTTTTGAAATGTTTTTTCAAGATTATTAGTTTCTTTGCATTGATTTAGAACGTGGTGTTTTAGCTCACTGAAGTTTCTCATTATCCACTTTCTGAAGTCTGATTTCATCATTTCATCACACTCATTCTCCGTCCAGCTTTGTTCTCTTGCTGACTAGGAGTTTTGGTCCTTTGTAGGTGGTGAGGTGTTTTGGTTTCTGGTGTTTTCCTCCTTTTTGCGCTGGTTTCTTCCCTTGTTTATGGATTTATCCACCTGTCGTCTTAGTAGTTGCTGATTTTTCATTTGGGTCTCTGTGTGGACGCTGAGATTGTTGATGATGAAGTATTTCTGTTACTTAGTTTTTCTTCTAATGGTCTATCCCCTCTGCTGTATGAGTGCTGAGGTCCACTCCAGGCACTGCTTCTCTGGGGTATACTTGTAGCAGGTGTGAAACAGTGAGGGATGATACCAGTTTCTTCTTCTGCTGTCTTTGTTCCAGAATGATGCCCACCAAATGTCAGTCTGATTAGTCCTTTCTTGAGGTGACTCTTTGGATATACAGGGGTCAGGGAGCTGCTTGAGGAGATTGTCTGTGCTTTATAGGAGCTCCAGTGCTGAGCTGTGAGTCTGTTGTTCATTCAGGGTTGTTGGGAGGTTGTTTATGTCTGCTGCACAGAACTCATAAACACCACCTTTTTTTCCCTTAAATGCTCTGTCTCAGGAGTTGGGGCTTTTATGAGTATCTGTTGCACTGTCCTGCCCCACTAGGAGGCAGTCTATTCACTATTTGCCTGCTGAGGCTCCCTGCCAGCTGCGGGTCCGCCCTATTGCTGCTGGGCTCCGTTCTGCTGTGGAGCCTCCCCCTGGAGAGTCTCTGTTATGGCAGGTTGCCTCGGCAATGGCAGGCTGCGTCAGCCCTGGGCGGTACTTCAGTAGGGGCGGCAATGGTGGACGCCCTCCATCACCGGGCTGCACCATCCTAGATGTCAGCAGCAAAACTCTCAGCCCTGGCCTCCAATCATGGCCCTGCTTGTCCCCGTGAGGTGGGACCCGCCGAGCCTGATCACCCAGCTCCCTTCCTCAGAGTCCGTCCTCTCTCTCTCTTTCTCTCCCAATGTGAAAGGTCGACTCTTTCACTGGCGCCCCGGTAGCCTGCTGATAGGGCACTGGAATCCATGCTATCTCCCGTGCTGCTGCCCACTGCACCGGCTCAGATCACACTTCCCAGGAATCTCCTGGTCTGGCTCATTGTCCAAGTCCCGTTCAATCAGATGGACATGACAATCTGCCCTTCCAAATCTCAGATTGCCGGTTTAACAGGGCACCCAGACCAGTGAGTTCTGTGCTAGGTCCCACTGCGGCGCTGGCCGAAGCGGCCATGCAATCTGGCTGTGCTAGCCAGCTGTACTAGCGTCCCATGTCTCTCCCACACCTGGGACTTTCAACGCTCTGTGGGCAAAAAAGGTCCATCCGAGAATGCGGCTAGGACTCTCCCTCTGCGCCTTCACTGAGAGCTGCAATCCTGAGTCGTTTTTACGACGCCATCTTGTAAGTCTTGGAATTGCCTTGTATTACATTGCCTTGCCTTGCCAAGAATTGCATTTCCTTGCCTTATTTTGCCTTATCTAAAATTGACTTGCCTTGAATTGCCCTTTCTTGCCTTGCCTGTAAGTACCTTGTCTGGAATTGCCCTCCCTTGTCTTGTCTTGCCTTCCTGGAATTTTCTTTCTTGAGTTGCGTTTTTTCATTTGCCTTGCCTGGTATTTTTCCCTTGCCTTGCCTGGATTTGTGCCTTTCCTTGCCTGAAATTCACTTTCCGCTATTTTTGCATCGTCTGATTTTGCATATAATTGCGTTGCCTGCTGTCTTGCCTGAATTGCCTTTCCTTGCCTTGGGTTGCCTTGCCTGGTATTTCCTATGCTGGAATTGCCTCCCCCTAGAATTGCCTTGCCTTGACTTGCCTTGCTTTGCCTGGCTGTGCCTAAAATTGACGCTCTGAATTGCCTACATCACTGCCTTGCCTTGCCTTGCCTGGAATTGCCTTGCTTATAATTGCCCTGCCTTGCCTTGCCATTACTTGTCTTGCCTTGCCATTACTTGTCTTGCCTTGCCTTGCCTTTCCTAAACTAGACTAGAATTGCCTTGTCTGGAATTGCCTTGCCTTGACTTGCCTAAAATTTACTTGCTTGGAATTGCCTTGCTTTGCATTGCCTTGCCTTGCTTTTCCTTGACTGAAATTGCCCTGCCTTGCCTTCCCTGGAAAAGCCTTGCCTGTTTTGTCTTGTTTTTTTGCATTGATTGGAGTTGTCTCGTTTGAATTGCCTTTATGCATTTCCTCGCCTGAATTGCCTTGCCTAAAATTGCGTGTCTTGCATTGCCTTGCCTTGCCTTGACCAGAATTACCTTGCCTGGAATACTCTTGCCTTTCCTTAACTAGAATTGCCTTGCCTAAAATTGTTTTTCTCTGTCTTTCCTCTCCTTGCCTTGTTTGGAATTGCCTTACCTTGCAGTGACTGAAGGCAAAGACTTCCAGGCAAGGTAATTCTGGTCAAGGCAAGGCAAGGCAACACAAGACCACGACAATTTTAGGCAAGGCAATTCCAGGCGAGGAAATGCATAGTAAGGCAATTCAAAACAGAGACAACTCCAATCAATACAAAAAACAAGACAAGGCAAAGTACAGGCAAGGCTTTTCCAGGGAAGGCAAGGCAGGGCAATTTCAGTCAAGGAAAAGCAAGGCAAGGCAATGTACAAAAGCAAGGCAATTCAAGCAAGTAAATTTTAGGCAAGTCAAGGCAAGGCAATTCAGACAAGGCAATTCTAGTCTAGTTTAGGAAAGGCAAGGCAAGACAAGACAAATTGGCAAGGAGCAAGACAAGTAATGGCAAGGCAGGCAGGCAATTATAAGCAAGAGCAATTCCAGGCAAGGCAAGGCAAGGCAGTACAGTGTGAGGCAATATCAGAGCGTCATTAGGCAAGCCAAAAGTACAAGGCAAGTCAGGCAAGGCAATTCTAGCCAAGGGAAGGCCAGGCAGTTCCAGCATAGGAAATACCAGGCAAGGCAACCCAAGGCAAGGCAACGCAATTCCAGGCAAGACAATTCCAGGCAACGCAATTATATGACAAAAATCGGCAAGGCGAGCAAGGTAATGGCAGGAAAGTGAATTTCAGGCAAGGAAAAGGCAAGGCAAATCCAGGCAAAGAGCAAGGGAAGAAAATACCAGGCAAGGCAAATGAAAAAACGCAACTCAAGAAAGAAAATTCCAGGAAGGCAAGACAAGACAGGGAGGGCAATTCAGACAAAGTGCTTACAGGCAAAGGCAAGAAAAGGGCAATTCAAGGCAAGTCAATTTAGATAAAGGCAAAATAAGGCAGAAATGCAATTCTTGGCAAGGCAAAGACAATGTAATCAGGCAATTCAGAACTTACAAGATGGCGTCGTAAAAACGACTCAAGGATTGCAGCTCTCAGTGAAGGCGCGGAGGGAGAGTCCTAGCCGCATTCTCGGATGGACCTTTTTGCCCACAGAACGTTGAAAGTCCCAGGTGTGGGAGACATGGGACGCTAGTACAGCTAGCTAGCACAACCAGATTGCATAACCGGCTTCACCAGCGCACGCAGTGGGACCTAGCACAGAACTCACTGGTCTGGGTGCCCTGTTAAACCGGCAATCTGAGATTTGGAAGGGCAGATTGTCATGTCCATCTGATTGAACGGGACTTGGACAATGAGCCAGACCAGGAGATTCCTGGGAAGTGTGATCTGAGCCGGTGCAGTGGGCAGCAGCACGGGAGATAGCATGGATTCCAGTGCCCTATCAGCAGGCTACCGGGGCGCCAGTGAAAGAGTCGACCTTTCACATTGGGGAGAGAAAGAGAGAGAGAGAAAGAGGACGGACTCTGAGGAAGGGAGCTGGGTGATCAGGCTCGGCGGGTCCCACCCTCACGGGGACAAGCAGGGCCATGATTGGAGGCACTCAGGGCTGAGAGTTTTGCTGCTGACATCTAGGATGGTGCAGCCCGGTGATGGAGGGGTGTACACCACTACAATCCGCCCCTACTGAAGTACCGCCAGCTGCCATTGCCGAGGCAACCTGCCATAACAAAGAGACTCCTCCAAAGAGTGCTCCACAGCAGAGCAGACCCAGCAGCAATGGCGGACCTGCGCTGGCAGGGCAGAGCCTCAACAGGCAAATAGTAAATAGACTGCCTCCTGAGTGGGGCAGGACAGTGATACTCATAAAAGCCCCAACTCCCTGAGACAGAGCATCTAAGGGGAAAAAAGTGGTGTTTTATGAGTTCTGTTGCAGCAGACATAAACAACCTCCCAACAACCCTGAATGAACAGGAGCTCACAGCTCAGCACTGGAGCTCCTATAAAGCAGACTGAACTCTCCTCAAGCAGCTCCTGACCCCTGTATATCCAAGAGTCACCCAGAAAGGACTAATCAGACTGACATTTGGCTGGCATCATTCTGGAACAAGACAGCAGAAGAAACTGGTATCATCCCTCACTGTTCCGCAGCTGCTGCAGGTATACCCCAGACAAGCAGGGCCTGGGTGGACCTCAGCACTCATACAGCAGAGGGATAGACCATTAGAAGGAAAACTAAGTAACAGAAATACTTCATCATCAACAATCTCAGCGTCACACAGAGACCCAATTGAAAAATCAGCAACTACTAAGGCGACAGGTGGATAAATCCATAAAGATGGGAAGAAACCAGCGCAAAGGAGAAAACACCCAAAACCAAAACACCTCACCTCCAAAGGACCAAAACTCCTCACCAGCAAGGAACAAAGCTGGACGGAGAATGAATGTGACGAAATATCAGACTTCAGAAAGTGGATAATGAGAAACTTCAGTGAGCTAAAGAACATGTTCTAAATCAGTGCAAAGAAACTAAGAACCTTGAAAAAGATTTGAAAAAGATTGAGGAATTGATAACAAGAATGGACAACTTAGAGGAATATGAATGAATTGAAGGAGCTGAAAAACACAACACGAGAACTTCACGAAGCATGCACAAGTTTCAACAGCCGAATTGACCAAGCAGAAGAAAGAATATCAAGTTGAAGATCAACTCAATGAAATAAAACGAGAAACCAAGATTAAAGAAAAAAGCACAAAAAGGAATGAACAAAATCTCCAAGAAATGTGGGACTATGTGAAGAGACCCAACCTACGTTTGATAGGTGTACCAGAATGTGACGAAGAGAATGAATCCAAGCTGGAAAACACTCTTCAGGATATTATCCAGGAAAATTTCCCCAACCTAGCAAGACAGGTCAATACTCAACTCCAGGAAATACAGAGAACACCACAAAGATACTCCAAGAAGAGCAACCAAGGCACATAATCATCAGATTCACCAGGGTTGAAATGAAGGAGAAAATACTAAGGGCAGCCAGAGAAAGGTCGGGTCACCCACAAAGGGAAGCCCATCAGACTCACAGCAGATCTCTCGGCAGAGACTCTACAAGCCAGAAGAGTGGGGGCCAATATTCAACATCCTTAAAGAAAAGAGCTTTCAACCCAGAATTTCATATCCAGCCAAACTGAGCTTCATAAGTGAAGGAAAAATAAAATCCTTCACGAACAAGCAAGTACTCAGAGATTTTGTCACCACTAGGCCTGCTTTTAAAGAGCTCCTGAAAGAGGCACTACACATAGAAAGAAACAACCAGTACCAGCCATCTAAAAGCATACCAAATGCTAAGATCAACAAAATGAAGAATCTACATGAACCAATGGGCAAAACAGCCAGCTAGCATCAAAATGGCAGTATCAAACACACATAACAATATTAACCCAAAATGTAAATGGGCTAAATGCACCAATCAAAAAGACACAGACTGGCAAATTGGATAAAAACCAAACCCATTGGTGTGCTGTATCCAGGAAACCCACTATCACATGCAAAGATTCACAGGCTCAAAATAAAGGGATGGAGAAGATTTACAAGCATTGGACAAAAAAAAAGCAGGAGTTGCAATTCTCATCTGATAAAATAGACTTTAAAGCACAAAGATCAAAAGACAAAGAACGTCATTAATAATGGTAAAGATCAATACAACAAGAGCTAACATACTGGATGTATATGGACCCAATGCAGGAGCAGATAAAATCTATGCAGTTTTAACACTTACAAAGGCTTGAGACTCCACAATAATAGTGAAAACAACACTAGTGAATATCAGACAGATCAACCAGACAGAAAATTGACAAGGATATCAGGACAACTCAGACCTGGAACAAGCAAACCTGATGAACATTTACAGAACTCTCATCCCAAATCTACAGAATATACATTCTTCTCAGCACCACATCACCTACTCAAAATTGACCACAAAATTGGAGTAAAGCACTCCTGCAAATGCAGGCAAGAAAAATCATAACAAACAGACGATAGTGCAATGAAGTTAGAATGCAGAATTGAGAAACAGTGAAGAATCCAGCTTCATAAAATTGAACAACTGGTTTTGCATGTTGATTGATAAACAATGAAATGAAGGCAGAAACAAAGTTCTTTCAAAACCAAAGGAACGAAGACACAACATACCAGAATCTCTGGGACACATTTAAAGCAGTCTGAAAAAATATACAAAATAAGTGCCACATGAGAAGAGTGGAGACATCAATGACATATATCAAATTGAAAGAGCTAGAGGGCAAGATCAAAAAGGCTCTAAAAACAGAGAAAAAAATCACCTAAGCAAGAGCAGAACTGAAGGAGATAAGACAGAAAAACCTTAAAAATTTGAACACATCAAGACTGGTCTTTTATTTTTTTAATTTTATTGCATTATAGGTTTTTGGGGTACATGTGCAGAACGTGCAAGATAGTTGCATAGGTACACACATGGCAGTGTGTTTGTTGCCTTCCTCCCCTTCACCCACATTTGGTATTCATCCCAGGCTATCCCCCAGCTCCTCCCCACTGTCCTCCCATTCCCCAAATAGTCCCAGTGTGTAAAGACACCCTCCTGTGTCCATGTGTTCTCATTTTTCACCCACCTATGGTGAAATATGCAGTATTTCTTTTCTGTTCTTGTGTCAGTTGCTGAGAATGATGTTCTCAGATTCATCCATGTCCTTACAAAGGACAAACTCATCATTTTGATTGCTGCATAATATTCCATGGTGTATATGTGCCACATTTTCCAGTCAGTCTATCATTGATGGGCATTTGGGTTGGTTCAGGTCTTTGCTATTGTAAACTGCAATGAACATTCCAGTGCATGTGTCCTTATAGTAGAACGATTTATAGATGGATAGATACCCAGTAATGGGATTGCTGGGTCAAATGGAATTTCTAGGTCCCTGAGGAATCGCCACACTGTCTTCCACAATGGTTGAACTAATTTACACTCCACCAACAGTGTAATGTTCCTATTTCTCCACATCCTCTCCAGCATCTGCTGTCTCCAGATTTTTAATGATCGCCATTCTAACTGGTGAGATGGTATCTCAATGTGGTTTTGATTTGCATCTCTCTAATGACCAGTGATGATGAACTTTTTCATGTGTTTGTTGGCCTCATGTATGTCTTCTTTTGTAAAGTGTCTGTTCATATCCTTTTCCCATTTTTGAATGGCTTGTTGTTTTTTCCTGTAAATCTGTTTGAGTTCTTTGTAAATTCTGGATATCAGCCCTTTGTCAGATGTGTAAACTGCAGATTTTTCCCATTCTGATGGTTGCGATTCACTGTAGTGACTGTTTCTTGCTGTGCAAGCTGTGGAGTTTGATTAGGTCCCATTTGTCTATTTTGGCTTTTGTTGCCAATGCTTTTTGTTTGGAATGAAGTCCTTACTCCTATGTCCTGAATGGTTTTGCCTAGATTTTCTTCTAGGGTTTTATGTGTCCAGGTCTTATGTTTAAGTCTTTAATCCATCTGGAGTTAATTTTAGTGTAAGGTGTCAGAAGGGTCCAGTTTCTGCTTTCTGCACATGGCTGTAGATTTCCCAACACCATTTATTAAACAGAATCCTTTCCATTGCTTATTTTTGTCTGGTTTATCAAAGATAATATGGTTGTAGATATGTTGTGTTGCCTCCGATGCCTCTGTTCTGTTCCATTGGTCTATATCTCTGTTTTGGTACCAGTACCATGCTGTTTTGATTACTGTAGCCTTGTAGTATAGTTTGAGTCTGGTGATATAGGTTTGGGAGAATGTGCATGAATGCAAGATGGTTCCATAGGAGAAACACATCATGTGTGGTTTTTCAGTTCTGCACATAAAATTCAATGTAGTTTGATACTAGCAGTTATGTGAATTACTTTGGGTATAGCCATGTTTCAGAATTTTCTCACCCACATGGAATGTTTCTCCATCTGTTTTTTGTTCTTTTTCAGTTTGCTGGAGTGATTTCTGTTTTCCTTGCAAAGGTCCCACAATTCATTGTGAGTTGGATTCCTATTATTTCTTACACTACATTTTAACTCCAGTTCTATCATCTTTGATTTGGTTCAGTTCTTTGCTATTGTAAAAGTCAATGATTGGTGCATAGGTATGCAAGGACTTTACTGTTACATTGGCAATATCCATGAGACTGCTGGTCATGGTTTCTATTTTGGTCCTGAAACAGTCACACTGTCTTCAACCATCAGAATGGGAAAAAATTACAGTTTCACCAACTGAAGAGGGCTTATCCTTTTTCCTCTGCCTGTTGCTCTCAGAAACTTGCCATTCTAATGGGAATAGAGGATATGAGGCATCTCAATGTGGACATACATCTCAATGACCATGATGATGATCATTGGTCATTAGGTTTGCAAATTCACATTGAGATATCTATCTTTTGAAGGTGTCCGTTTATATCTTTTGCAACAATTTTAGAGGATGTCTTTGTAAATGTTTGTCGTGTAAATTCTGGATATCAGCCTTTGTCTTATGTAAATCTGACATTCTGATGGTTGCATTTGACTGTATGTGAACATTGCTGGGTATAGGACTATAAATCGTTTGATCATAAGGATATTCTATGTGCTGTTGCTCATTGCAGTATTTTATGAAGTTTTGCATCTATGTTCATCATGGATATTGCCTGGATTTTCTTCTGGGTATGGTCATATGAATCTTATGTTTGGTCTTTAATGATCTGGAAGGTTCATTTTTGTAATTATGGATGAGTTTCTGAAGGAATGGTACCAGACTTTTCTGACACCAATTAAACAGGAAATCTTGCACCTTCTTATTTGTCTGGTTTATCAAAGAGAATATATGGATATGTTGTGTTGCCTACGATCTACTTCTGTTCCATTGGTCTATATCTCTGTTTTGGTACCAGTACCATGCTGTTTTGATTACTGTAGCATTGAGTATACTTTTTAGAATATTGCAATGGGTTTGGGTAATGTGGAA
This sequence comes from Saguinus midas, assembly GCA_021498475.1. NCBI lineage: Eukaryota > Metazoa > Chordata > Mammalia > Primates > Cebidae > Saguinus > Saguinus midas. Next base: position 55,729,126 of record CM038409.1, on the reverse strand, counting down.
CTGTAGTTCCATATGCCATGGCATGTGTTTGCTGTTCCTTCTCTTCTTCTTTTTTCCACAGGCTACCTCTATGATTTTTAAAAAACCAGCTCTTGATTTATTTATTTTTGAAGGGTTTTTCGTGTCTCTATCTCCTTTAGTTCTGCTCTGATCTTAGCTATTTTTCTCTTTGGCTACGTTTAGAGCCTTTTTGATCTTGCTCCTCTAGCTCTTTCAATTTAGACGTTAGGGTGTCAAATTTCGATGTCTCCACTCTTCTCATGTGGGCACTTATTGCTATATATTTTCCTCTACAGACTGCTTTAAATGTGTCCCAGAGATTCTGGTATGTTGTGTCTTCGTTCTCTTTGGTTTCAAAGAACTTTATTTCTGCCTTCATTTCATTGTTTATCCAATCAACATTCAAGAGCCAGTTGTTCAGTTTCCATGAAGCTGTGCGGTTCTGAGTTATTTTTCTGAATTCTGAGTTCCAACTTGATTGCACTATGGTCTGAGAGACTGTTTGTTATGATTTTATTTGTTTTGCATTTGCTGAGGAGTGCTTTACTTCCAATTATGTGGTCAATTTTGGAGTAGGTGTGATGTGGTGCTGAGAAGAATGTATATTCTGTGGATTTGGGGTGGAGAGTTCTGTAAATGTCTATCAGGTTTGCTTGTTCCAGGTCTGAGTTCAAGTCCTGGATATCCTTGTTAATTTTCTGTCTGGTTGATCTGTCTGCTATGAAGTGTTAAAGTCTCCCACTATTATTGTGTGGGAGTCTAAGTCTCTTTGTAAGTCATTAAGAACTTGCCTTATATATCTGGGTGCTCCTGCATTGGGTCCATATATATTTAGAATCGTTAGCTCTTCTTGTTGTATCGATCCTTTTACCATTATGTAATGACCTTCTTTGTCCCTTTTGATCTTTGTTGCTTTAAAGTCTATTTTATCAGAGATGAGAATTGCAACTCCTGCTTTTTTTGCTCTCCATTTGCTTGGTAAATCTTCCTCCATCCTTTATTTTGAGCCTTTGTGTATCTTTGCATGTGAGGTGGGTTTCTGGATACAGCACACCAATGGGTTTTGGTTTTTTATCCAATTTGCCAGTCTGTGTCTTTTGATTGGTGCATTTAGCCCATTTACATTTAGGGTTAATATTGTTATGTGTGAATTTGATACTGCCATTTTGATGCTAGCTGGCTGTTTTGCCCATTGGTTCATGTAGATTCTTCATTTTGTTGATGGTCTTTAGCATTTGGTATGCTTTTAGGATGGCTGGTACTGGTTGTTTCTTTCTATGTGTAGTGCCTCTTTCAGGAGCTCTTGTAAAGCAGGCCTAGTGGTGACAAAATCTCTGAGTACTTGCTTGTTCGTGAAGGATTTTATTTTTCCTTCACTTATGAAGCTCAGTTTGGCTGGATATGAAATTCTGGGTTGAAAGTTCTTTTCTTTAAGGATGTTGAATATTGGCCCCCACTCTCTTCTGGCTTGTAGAGTCTCTGCCGAGAGATCTGCTGTGAGTCTGATGGGCTTCCTTTGTGGGTGACCTGACCTTTCTCTCTGGCTGCCCTTAGTATTTTCTCCTTCATTTCAACCCTGGTGAATCTGACGATTATGTGCCTTGGGGTTGCTCTTCTTGGAGTATCTTTGTGGTGTTCTCTGTATTTCCTGGAGTTGAGTATTGACCTGTCTTGCTAGGTTGGGGAAATTTTCCTGGATAATATCCTGAAGAGTGTTTTCCAGCTTGATTCATTCTCTTCACATTCTGGTACACCTATCAAACGTAGGTTGGGTCTCTTCACATAGTCCCATATTTCTTGGAGATTTTGTTCATTCCTTTTGTGCTTTTTTCTTTAATCTTGGTTTCTCGTTTTATTTCATTGAGTTGATCTTCAACTTCTGATATTCTTTCTTCTGCTTGGTCAATTCGCTGTTGAAACTTGTGCATGCTTCAAGTTCTCGTGTTGTGTTTTTCAGCTCCTTCAATTCATTCATATTCCTCTAAGTTGTCCATTCTTGTTATCAATTCCTCGAATCTTTTTTCAAATCTTTTTTCAAGGTTCTTAGTTTCTTTGCACTGATTTAGAACATGTTTTTAGCTCACTGAAGTTTCTCATTATCCACTTTCTGAAGTCTGATTTCATCATTTCATCACACTCATTCTCCGTCCAGCTTTGTTCTCTTGCTGGTGAGGAGTTTTGGTCCTTTGTAGGAGGTGAGGTGTTTTGGTTTCGGTGTTTTCCTCCTTTTGCGCTGGTTTCTTCCCATCTTTATGGATTTATCCACCTGTCGCCTTAGTAGTTGCTGATTTTTCAATTGGGTCTCTGTGTGGACGCTGAGATTGTTGATGATGAAGTATTTCTGTTACTTAGTTTTCCTCTAATGGTCTAGCCCTCTGCTGTATGAGTGCTGAGGTCCACCCAGGCCCTGCTTGTCTGGGGTATACCTGCAGCAGCTGCAGAACAGTGAGGGATGATACCAGTTTCTTCTTCTGCTGTCTTTGTTCCAGAATGATGCCAGCCAAATGTCAGTCTGATTAGTCCTTTCTGGGGTGACTCTTGATATACAGGGGTCAGGAGCTGCTTGAGGAGACAGTCTGTGCTTTATAGGAGCTCCAGTGCTGAGCTGTGAGCTCCGTTGTTCATTCAGGGTTGTTGGGAGGTTGTTTATGTCTGCTGCACAGAACTCATAAACACCACCCTTTTTCCCCTTAGATGCTCTGTCTCAGGGAGTTGGGGCTTTTATGAGTATCTGTTGCACTGTCCTGCCCCACTAGGAGGCAGTCTATTCACTATTTGCCTGCTGAGGCTCTGCCCTGCTAGCGGGTCCGCCCTGTTGCTGCTGGGCTCCTTCTGCTGTGGAGCACCCCCCTGCTGGAGTCTCTGTTATGGCAGGTTGCCTCGGCAATGGCAGGCTGCGTCAGCCCTGGGCGGTACTTCAGTGGTGGAGTCGTCAGCAATGGTGGACGCCCCTCCTCACCGGGCTGCACCATCCTAGATGCCAGCAGCAAAACTCTCAGCCCCAAGCATCTCCAGTCGCCCTGCTTGTCCCCGTGAGGGTGGGACCCGCCGAGCCTGATCACCCAGCTCCCTGCCTCAGAGTCCGTCCTCTCTCTCTCTCTTCCTCTCCCCAAGCTGAAAGGTCGACTCTCACTGGCGCCCCAGTAGCCTGCCGATAGGGCACTGGGATCCATGCTATCTCCCGTGCTGCTGCCCACTGCACCGGCTCAGATCACACTTCCCAGGAAACTCCTGGTCTGGCTCATTGTCTAAGTCCCCGTTCAATCAGATGGACATGCCAATCTGCCCTTCCAAATCTCAGATTGCCGGTTTAACAGGGCACCCAGACCAGTGAGTTCCGCGCCAGGTCCTGCTGTGGCACTGACCAAAGATGCGGCAGGAGCCAGCTGTGTTAGCGGCTGCTGGCGTCCGTGTCTCTCCCACACCTGGGACTTTCAACGCTCTGTGGGCAAAAAGGTCCATCCGAGAATGCGGCTAGGACTCACCCTCTGCGCCTTCACTGAGAGCTGCAATCCTGAGTCGCTTTTACGACGCCATCTTGTAAGTCTGAATTGCCTTGTATTACATTGCCTTGCCTTGCCTTGCCAAGAATTGCATTTCTTGCCTTATTTTGCCTTATCTAAAATTGACTTGCCTTGAATTGCCCTTTCTTGCCTTGCCTGTAAGTACCTTGTCTGGAATTGCCCTCCCTTGTCTTGTCTTGCCTTTCCTGGAATTTTCTTTCTTGGAGTTGCGTTTTTTTCATTTGCCTTGCCTGGTATTTTCTTCCCTTGCCTTGCCCGGATTTGCCTTGCCTTTCCTTGCCTAAAATTTACTTGCTTGAATTGCCTTGCCTTGCCTTGCCTGGAATTGCCTTGCCTAGAATTGCCTTGCCTTGACCAGAATTACCTTGCCTGGAATTGCCTTTCCTTGCCTTGGGTTGCCTTGCCTGGTATTTCCTATGCTGGAATTGCCTGGCCTTCCCTTGGCTAGAATTGCCTTGCCTTGACTTGCCTTGCCATTACTTGTCTTGCCTTGCCTTGCCTAGAATTGCCTTGTCTGAATTGCCTTGTCTGAATTGCCTTGCCTTGCCTTGCCTGGAATTGCCTTGCTTATAATTGCCCTGCCTTGCCTTGCCATTACTTGTCTTGCCTTGCCATTACTTGTCTTGCCTTGCCTTTCCTAAACTAGACTAGAATTGCCTTGTCTGGAATTGCCTTGCCTTGACTTGCCTAAAATTTACTTGCTTGGAATTGCCTTGCTTTGCATTGCCTTGCCTTGCTTTTCCTTGACTGAAATTGCCCTGCCTTGCCTTCCCTGGAAAAGCCTTGCCTGTACTTGCCTTGTCTTGTTTTGCATTGATTGGAGTTGTCTCGTTTTGAATTGCCTTACTATGCATTTCCTCGCCTGGAATTGCCTTGCCTAAAATTGCCGTGTCTTGCATTGCCTTGCCTTGCCTTGACCAGAATTACCTTGCCTGGAAGTCTTGCCTTTCCTTAACTAGAATTGCCTTGCCTAAAATTGTTTTTCCCTGCCTTTCCTCGCCTTGCCTTGTCTGAAATTGCCTTACCTTGCAGTGACTGAAATTGCCTTGCCTTGAATTGCCGTTTTTTGCCTTGCCTGAAAATATGTTGTCTGTAATTGCCTTGCCTTGCATAGCCTGAAATTGCCCTGTCTGAATTGCCTTGTCTTGTCTTTCCTTGCCTTGCCTAGAATTGCCTTGCCTAGAATTGCCTTGCCTTGTCCAAAAATGCCTTGCATGAAATTGCCCTGCCTCACATTGCCTTGCATGAAATTGCCCTTCCTGGAATTGCCCTTCCTTGCCTTGCCTTTCCTGGAATTGCCTTGCCTTGCTGTGCCTAAAATTGACTTTTCTAAAATTGCCTTGCTTTTCCTTGCCTTGCCTAAAAGAGCCTTGCCTTGAATTGCCCTACATACTTTGGCGCTGCCTTGCCTGGAATTGCCTTGCTTAGAATTGTCTTGCCTTGTCTTCCTTTGCCTTGCCTTGGCTTGCCTGAAATTGCCTTGCTTGGAATTGCTTTCCATTGCATTGCTTTGCCTTGCCTGAAATTGTCTTGCCTAAAACGTTGTTTCCTTGCCTTGTCTCTAATTTCTTTAGCTGGAATTTTTTTTGCCTTGCCTTGCCTACATTGCCTAAAATTGCCTTGCCTGGAACAGACTTGCCTTGCCTTGATTGGAATTGCCTTGCCCTGCGTTGTCTTGCCTTGCCTGGAGTTGCCTTCCCTGGAATTGCCTTGCCTTGCCTTACCTGAAAATGCCTTGCCTGGGATTGCCTTTCCCTGCGTTCTCTTGGCTTAGATTTCCTGGAATTGCCTTTCTGGCAATTGCCTTTCCTGGAATTGCCTTTCTGGCAATTGCGTTGCCTGGAATTGCCCTGTTTTGCATTTCCTGGAGTTGCCTTCATTGGAATTGCCTCATTTTGCCTAACCTAAAATTGCCTTTTCTGGAATTGCTTTTTTCTGCCTTGTCTTGCCTTGCCTTGCCTGGAATTGCCTTTTCTGCAATTTCCTTGCCTAGAGTTGCATTTCCTTGCCATGCATTCCCTTACCTTGCCTTCACTAAAATTGCCTTGACTGTCATTGCCTTGCCTTATCTTGCCTTTCCTTGACTTGTTTTGCCTAGAATTGCCTTGCCTGGAATTGTCTTGTCTTGCCTTATCTGGAATTGCCTTGCCTGAAATTGCCTTGCATTGCCTTGCTTTTCCTTGCCTGGAATTGTCCTGCCCTGCCTTCCCTGAAATAACCTTGTGTGGAATTGCCTTTTCTTGCCTTGCCTTGACTGCCATTGCTTTGCTTTGAATTGCCTTCCCTTGCCTTTTACACCTGGAATTGCCTTTCTTAGAATTGTCTTGCCTTGCATTGCCTTGCCTTGACTTGACTGGAATTGCCTTTCCTTAGCTGGAATTGCGTTGCCTGGAAATACCTTTTTCTGCCTTGTCTTGCCTTGCATTGCTTGGAATTGTTTTTCCAGAAATTGCCTGGTCTTACATTGCCAGGAATTGCCTTGCCTTTCATTGCCTTGCCTTGCCTTGACTGGAATTGCCTTGCATAAAATTGCATTGCCTTTCCTTACCTTGCCTTGCATGGAATTGCCTTTGTCTGCTTTGTCTTGCCTTGCATTGCCTGAAATTGCCCTTCCTGCAATTGCCTTGCCTAGAATTGCATTGCCTTGCCTTGCCTTCTTTTGCCTTGCCTTGTTTTGCCTTGCCTGGCATTGTCTTGTCTTGCCTTACCTTGCCTTGTCTTGCCTTGCCTAAAATTGCCTTTCCTGGAATTTTCTTGTATGGAGTTTCTTGCCTTGTCTTACCTGGAATTTATTTGCCTGGAATTGCCTTGCATTGCCTTGCTTTTTTTGCATGGATAGCCCTGCCTTGTCTCTCCTGGAATAGCCTTACATGGAATATGTTGTTTTTCCTTGTATTCACTGGAATTGCCTTGCTTGAAATTGCCTTGCGTTGCCTTTCTTCGCCTGGAATTGACTTGCCTAGAATTACCTTGACTTGCGTTGTCTTGCCTTGCCTTGACTGGAATTGTCTTGCCTGAAAAAACATTTCCCTGCCTTGTCTTGCCTTGCCTTCCCTGGAATTGCCTTTTCGACAATTGCCTTACCTAGAATTTTCTTGCCTAAAATTGCCTTTCCTTTTTTTTCCTGAAATTGCCCTGCCTGAAATTTCCCTGCCTTGCCTGAAATTGCCCTGCCTTGCCTGAAATTGCCCTGCCTTGCCTTGCCTTGCCTTGTCTGGAATCACGTTGCCTAGAATTACATTTCTTTACGTTACCTTGCCTTGCCTGGAATTGCCTTTCTTTGCTTTGCCTGAAATTACCTTGTCTAGAGTTGTTTTGCCTTTAATTGCTTTGATTTGCCTTGCCTGGAATTGCCCTTTATTGCATTTGCTTGCCTTGCTTCAAATTGGCTAGCTTGGAATTTCCCTGCTTTGCCTTGTCTCGAATTGCTTTGCCTGGAATTGCCCTGCTTTGCCTTGCATTGCCTTTCCTTGCCTGGAATTGCCTTGCCTAAAATTGCATTGCCTTGCCTTGCCTGGAATTGCCTTGCCTTGTCTGAATTGCCTTGCCTTGTTTTGCCTGGAATTGCCTTGCCTTGTTTTGCCTGGAACTGCCTTGACTAAAATTGCCCTGCCTTGTCTGGCTTTGCCTTGGCTGGAATTGCCTTGCCTTGCCCTGCCTGAAATTGCCTTGCTTGAAATTTTTATGCCTTCCTGAAAATTATTTTGCATTGCCTTGCCTTGCCAAGCCTGGAATTGCCCTGTCTGGAATTGCCTTGCCTTGGCTTGCCTTGCCTTGACAGAAACCCCCTTTCCTAGAATTGCCTTATTTTGCCTGAAATTGCCTTGCCTAAAATTGCATTGCCTTGCCTTGCCTTGTAAATACCTTACCCTGCCTTGTCTTGCCTTGCCTTGCCTTGTCTGGAATTGCCTTTTCAGCAATTGCCTTGTCTGGAATTGCCTTGCCTTGCATTGCCAGGAATTGGCTTGCCTGAAATTGGCTTGTCTTGCATTGCCATGACTTGCCTGGAATTGCCTTGCCTAGAATTGCATTGCCTTGCCTTATCTTTTCTTACCTGTAATTGTCTTGCCTGAAATTTCCTTGCCTGGAATTGCCTTGCCTTGCCTGGAATTCCCTTGCCTTGCCTTACCTGAAATCGCCTTGCCTGGATTTGCTCTTTTTTGCCTGCCTTTCCTGTCCTCGAATTGCCTTGCTTGGAATTTTCCTGCCTTGCCTTGCCTCGAGTTGCCTTTCCTGAAATTGTCTTGCCTTTTTGTGCCTTGACTTTCTTTGCCTTGCCTTTCCTCACGTTGCCTGGTATTGCTTTGCCTTGCCTGGTATTGCTTTGCCTTGCCTGGAATTGCTTTGCCTTGCCTTGCCTTGTCTGGAATTGCCTTGCTTGGAATTTTCCTGCCTTGGCTTGCCTTGCCTTGCCTGGAATTGCCTTGACTATAGTTGCCTTACCTTGTCTTGCCTAAAACTGACCATCCTTGAATGACCTTACCGGAAATTTCCCTGCCTAGAATTGCCTGCCTTGCCTTGCCTTGCCTGGAACTGCCTTGCCTTTCATTGCCTAAAGTTGACTTTCCCTGAATTGTCTTGCATTGCCTTCCATTCCCTTGCATGGAATTGCTTTGCCTGAAATTGCCTAGCCTGAAATAGACTTTTTTGAGTTGCCTGGAATTGCCTTTTCTGGAATTGACTCTCTTTGCTTTGCCTTGCCTTGCCTCACCTTGCCATGACTAAAATTGACTTTACTGAAATTGTCTTGCATTGCCTTGCCTTACCTAAAAGCGGCTTGCCTAGATTTTCCCTACGTTGTCTTTCCTTTCCTAGCCTAGAATTGCCTTGCCTTGCTTTGCTTGAAATTTCCTTGCTTGGAATTGCCTTACATTGCACTGCCTTGCCATGCCCTGATTTTCCTTGCCTGAATTGCACTGCCTTCCTTTCTGTAGAATAGCCTTGCATGGAATTGCCTTGTTTTGTCTTGCCTTGCGTTTCTTAGCCTAGAATTGCCATGCCTGGAATAGTCTGCCTTGCATTGCCAAAAATTGCTTTGAGTGGAATTGCATTGCCTTACATTGCTTTGCCTTGCCTGGAACTGCCTTTCTAGCAATTGCCTTGCCTTGCCTTGCATTGCCAGAAATTGCCTTGCCTGAAATTGCCTTGGTTTGCCTGTAATTGTGTTGACTGGAATTGCATTGCCTTGCCTGGAATTGCTTTGTCTTGAATTTTCTTTCCTTGCCTTGCCTGAAATTTCCTTGCCTAAAATTTCCTTGTCAGAAATTGCCTTGCCTTGTATTGTATTGCCTTGCCTGAAATGCCTTGCCTGGCCTTGCCTGAAATCACCTTGCCTGGATTTGCTCTGTTTTGCCTGCCTTGCCTTGACTTGAATTGCCTTTCTTGGAATTTTCCTGCCTTGCCTTGACTCGAATTGCCTTTCTTGAAATTGCCTTGCCTTTTCTTGCCTTGAATTTCTTTGCCATGCCCTTTCTTGCCTTGCCTGGTATTGCCTTGCCTTGCCTAATTTTTTTTGCGTTGCCATTATTTGCCTAGTCTGGGATTGACCTGCCTAAAATTGTTCTTCCTTGGCTTGCCTTGCCTTGCCTTAATTGCCTTGCTTATAATTGCCTTACCTTGTCTTGCCCAAAACTGATTATCCTTGCATGACCTTACCGGAAATTTTTCTGCCTGGAATTGCAGCACCTTGCCTTGTCTTGCCTGAAATTTCCTTGTCTGGAATTGCTTGCCTTTTCTTGTTTTGTCTTGCCTAGAATTGCCTTGCCTTGCCTGAAATTGTCTTGCCTGGAATTGCCGATTTTTGCCTGCCTTGCCTTGCCTCGAATTGTCTTGCTTGGAATTTCCCTGCATTGACTTGCCTCGAATTGCCTTTTCTGGAATTGTCCTGCCTTGGCTTGTTTTGCCTTGCCTTGAATTCTCTTGCCCTGAAATTTTTTGCCTTGCTGTAAATTTTCTTGCATTGCCTTTCTTTGCCTAGGCTGGAATTGCCCTGTCTGGAATTGCCTTGCTTTGGCTTGCCTTGACTTGTCTGTAATTGCCTTGCCTAGAATTGTCTTGCTTTGCCTTGCGTTGGCTGCAATTGCCCTGCCTGGATTTGCTCTGCCTTTTTTGCCTTGCCTAAAATTGCCGTGATTGCAATTTTTCCTGTCTTGCCTTGCCTTGCCTGGAATTGCCTTGCCTTGCCTGGTATTGCCTTACCTTGCCTGGAATTGCTTTGCCTTGCCTGGAATTGCCTTGCCTTGCCTCGAATTGTCTTGCTTGAATTTTCCTGCATTGACTTGCCTCGAATTGCCTTTTCTGAATTGTCCTGCCTTGGCTTGTTTTGCCTTGCCTTGAATTCTCTTGCCCTGAAATTTTTTGCCTTGCTGTAAATTTTCTTGCATTGCCTTTCTTTGCCTAGGCTGGAATTGCCCTGTCTGGAATTGCCTTGCTTTGGCTTGCCTTGACTTGTCTGTAATTGCCTTGCCTAGAATTGTCTTGCTTTGCCTTGCGTTGGCTGCAATTGCCCTGCCTGGATTTGCTCTGCCTTTTTTGCCTTGCCTAAAATTGCCGTGATTGCAATTTTCCTGTCTTGCCTTGCCTTTCCTGGAATTTCCTTGCCATACCTTGCCTTGCCTGGATTTGCCTTGCCTGCAATTTTCTTGCCTATCCTTGCTTGTAATTGCCTCGCATTGACTTGCCTTACCAGGAATTCTCTTGCCTTGCCTTGCTTTGTTTTGCCTTGCCTGGAATTGGCTAGCCTGGAATTGCCTTGCCTGACCATGCCTGGAGTTGCCTTGCCTGAAATTGCCTTGTGTTGCCTGGCCTGGATTTGCCTTTCCTGGAATTGCCCTGTGTTGACATATGTGGAATAGCCTTGCCTGTAATTGCCTTGTCTTGCTTTGCATTGCCTGGAATTGCCTTTTCTGCAATTGCCCAGCCTGGATTGGTCTTGTCTTGCCCTGCCTTGCCTGGAACTGCCTTGGTTGGATTTGCTTTGTCTTACCTTGTCTTGTCTTGCCTTGCATTTTCTTTTCTTGCCTTGCCTAGAATTGCCTTTCTTGCAATTGCCTTGCCTTTTCTTGCCTTGACTTTCTTTTCCTTGCCCTTCCTTGACTTGCCTGGTATTGCCTTACCTTGCCTGGAATTTTTTGCCTTGCCTTTATTTGTCTAGCCTTGTACTGCCCTGCCTGGAATTGTTTCGCCTTGGCTTGCCTTGCCTTGCCTGGAATTGCCTTGCCTATAATTGCCTTTTCTTGTCTTGCCCAAAAATGACCTGCCTTGCATTACCTTACCTGAAATTACTCTGCCTGGAATTTCAGCGCCTTGTCTTGCCTTGCCTGGAATTGTCTTGCCTTTCATTACCTGGAGTTGACTTTACCTGAATCGTCTTGCATGGCCTTGCCTTTCCTTGAATGGGATTGCCTTGCCTGAAATTGCCTTGCTTGCAATTGACTTGCCTTGCTTTGCTTTGCCTTGCATTGCCTCAAATTCCCTAGCCTGGAATTGCCTTGCTTTGCCTTTTCTTGAATTGCCTTTTCTGGAATTGACTCTCCTTGCCTTGCCTTGCCTTGCCATGACTAAAATTGACTTTACTGAAATTGCCTTGCGTTGCCTTGCCTTGCCTAAAGGAGCCTTGCCTATTTGCCCTACATTGCCTTGCCTTTCCTAGCGTAGAATTGCCTTGCCTTGATTTTCCTGGAATTTCCTTGCTTGGAATTGCCTTGCATTGCACTGCTTTGCCTTACCTTGCTTTTTCTTGCCTGGAATTGCCCTGCTATGCTTTCTCTGGAACAGCCTTGCATGAAACTGTGTTGTCTCGCCTTGCCTTGACTGGAGTTGTCTTGTCTTGCCTTTCCTTGCCTAGCCTAGAATTGCCTTGCCTAAAATAGCCCTGCCTTGCACTGCCAAAAATTGCCTTGAGTGAAATTGACTTGCCTTACATTGCCTTGCCTTGCCTGGAATTGCCTTTCCATCAATTGCCTTGCCTGGATTTGCCTTGCCTTGCATCACCAGATATTGCCTAGCCTGAAATTCCCTTGCCTTGCATTGCCTTGACTTGCCTCTTATTGCCTTGCCTAGAATTGCATTGCCTTGACTTACCTTCACTTGCCTGGAATTGCCTTACCTTGAATTACCTTTCCTTGCCTTCCCTGGAATTTCCTTGTCCAGAATTGCCTTGCCTTGTCTTGTTTTGCCTTGCCTTGTCTTGTTTTTCCTTGCCTGGAGTTGCCTTGACTGTCCTTGCCTGAAATCAACTTGCCTGGAATTTCCCTTTTTTGCTTTGCCTCTCATTGCCTTGCTTGGAATTTCCCTGCATTGCCTTGCGTCAAATTGCCTTTCCTAGAATTGGCCTGCCTTGCCTTGCTTTGTCTTGCCTTGAATTCCCTTGCCTGGATTTTTTTTTGCCTTGCTGGGTATTTTCTTGCATTGCCTTTCCTTGCCTAGCCTGGAATTGTCCTATCTGTAATTGCCTTGCTTTGACTTGCCTTGTCTTGCCTGGAATTGGCTTGCCTGGAACTGTCTTGCCTTCCCTTGCATTGTCTGGAATTGCCCTTCCTAGATTTGCCCTGCCTTTCCTTGCCTTGCCTGAAATTGCCCTGAGTACAATTGCCCTGCATTGCCTTTCCTTTCCTGGAATTGCCTTGCCATGTTTTGCCTTACCTGGATTTGCCTTGCCTGCAATTTCTTTGCCTATTTTTGCCTGGAATTTACTTGACTGGAATTGCCTTGCATTGACTTACCTTTCCAGGAATTTTCTTACCTAAAATTTTTTTGCCTTTCCTTTCCTTTCCTTGGCTTCTTGGGAATTGCCTTGACATTTTTGGCCTTGCATGGAATTGTCTTCTGGAATTGCCTTGCCTTGCCTGGAATTGCCTAGCCTGAAATTACCTTGCCTGACCATGCCTGGAGTTGCCTTGCCTGGCCTGGATTTGCCTTTCCTGAAATTGCCCTGCCTTGCCATATGTGGAATTGCCTTGCCTGGAATTGCCTTGCCTGGAATTGCCTTGTGTTGCCTGAAATTTTCTTTCCTGCTGTTGCCTAGCCTGGATTTGCCTTGCCTTGCCTTGCCTTGCCTGGATTTGCTTTGTCTTCCCTTGTCTTCCCTTGCCTTGCCTGGAATTGCCTTGTCTTGCCTGAACTGTCTTGCCTTGCCTTGCTTTTGACTTGCCTTGTCTTGCCTTGTCTTGCCTTCCTTGCCTTGTTTGAAATTTTGTTGCCTTTATTTGCCTAGCCTTGTATTTCCTGTCTAAAATTGTTTTGCCTTGGCTTGGCTTGCCTTGCCTGGAATTGCCTTGCCTATAATTGCCTTGCCTTGCATTGCCCAAAAATGACCTGCCTTGCATTACCTTACCTGAAATTTTCCTGCCTGAATTGAACTGTCTTGCCTTGCCTTCCTGGAATTGCCTAGCCTGAAATTACCTTGCCTGACCATGCCTGGAGTTGCCTTGCCTGGCCTGGATTTGCCTTTCCTGAAATTGCCCTGCCTTGCCATATGTGGAATTGCCTTGCCTGGAATTGCCTTGCCTGGAATTGCCTTGTGTTGCCTGAAATTTTCTTTCCTGCTGTTGCCTAGCCTGGATTTGCCTTGCCTTGCCTTGCCTTGCCTGGATTTGCTTTGTCTTCCCTTGTCTTCCCTTGCCTTGCCTAGAAATGCCTCTTCTGGAATTGCTTTGCCTTTTCTTGACTTGACTTTCTTTGCCTTGCCCTTCCTTGCCTTGTTTGAAATTTTTGTTGCCTTTATTTGCCTAGCCTTGTATTTCCCTGTCTAAAATTGTTTTGCCTTGGCTTGGCTTGCCTTGCCTGGAATTGCCTTGCCTATAATTGCCTTGCCTTGCATTGCCCAAAAATGACCTGCCTTGCATTACCTTACCTGAAATTTTCCTGCCTGGAATTGCACCGTCTTGCCTTGCCTTTCCTGGAATTGCCTTGCCTTTAATTGCCTTCCCCTGCCTTGCCTGGAATTCCGTTGTCTGGAATTGCCTTGCCTTGTCTTGTCTTGCTTTGCCTGGAATTGTCTTGATTTTCTTTGCATGAAATAGCCTTGCCTGGAATTTCTCTTTTTGCCTTGCCTTGCCTTGCCTCGAATTGCCTTTCCTGGAATTTGCCTGCTTTGCCTTGTTTTGCCTTGCCTTTTATTCCCTTGCCTGAAATTGTTTTGCTTGCTGAGAGATTTATTGCATTTCCTTTTCTTGCCTGGTCTAAAATTGCCCTTTCTGAAATTGCCTTACTTTGACTTGACTTGCCTTGCCTAAAATTGCCTTGCATAGAATTGTCTTGCTTTGCTTTGCATTGTATGATATTGCCCTGCATGGATTTGCTCTGCCTTTTTGCCTTGCCAGAAATTGCCCTGATTGCAATTGCCCTGCCTTGCCTTGTCTTTCCTGAATTGCCTTGCCATGCCTTGCCTTTCCTGGATTTGCCTTGCCTGCAATTTCCTTGCCTATTCGTGCCTGGAATTTACTTGCCTGGAATTGCCTTGCATTGTCTTGCCTTACCAGGAACTTTCTTGCCTAGAATTTTCTTGTCTTGCCTTGCCTTGTCTTGGCTTCCAGGGAATTGCCTTGACGTTCCTGGCCTTGCATGAAATTGCCTTTCCTGGAATTGCCTTGCCTTGCCTTGTCTTGCCTTGCCTTGCCTTGCCTTGCCTTGCTTGGAATTGCCTAGTCTGGAATTGCCTTGCCTGAGCGTGCCTGGAGTCGCCTTGCCTGGAATTGTCTTGCCTTGCCTGGCCTGGATTTGCCTTTCCTGGAATTGCCCTTCCTTGCTTTATATATAATTGCCTTGCTGGGAATTGCCTTGTCTTATTTTGCCTCACCTGGTATTGCCTTTCCTTCAATTGCCTAGCCTGGATTTGCCTTGCCTTGCACTGCCTTGCCTGGAACTGCCCTGCCTGAATCTGCTTTGTCTTTCCTTTCCTTTTCTTTCCTTTTTTTGCCTTGCCTAGAATTTCCTATCCTGGAATTTCCTTGCCTTTTCTTGTCTTTGGTTTCCTTGCCTTGCTCTTTTTGTTTTGCTTGGTATTGCCTTGCCTTGCCTGGAATTTTTGTGTTTCCTTTATTTGCCTAGCCTGGAATTGCCCTGCCTGGAATTGTTTTGCGTTGGCTTGCCTTGTTTTGCCTGGAATTGCCTTGCCTATAATTTCCTTGTTTTGTCTTCCCCAAAACTGACCATACTTGCATTACCTTACCTGACATTTTTCTGCCTGGAATTGCACTGCCTTGTCTTGCCTTTCCTGGAATTGCCTTGCCTTTTATTGCCTGAAATTGACTTTCCCTGAATTTTCTTGAATTGCCTTGCCTTTTTGCATGGGATTGCCTGGCCTGGTATTGCCTTGCCTTGTCATGCCTTGTTTTGCATTGCAGTGCCTGGAATTGCCTTGCCTGAAATTGCCACTCTTTGCCTTGCCTTGCCTTGATATGCATATAGTTGGCTTTCCTGAAATTGCCTTGCGTTGCCCTTTCTTGCCTAAAAGAGACTTGCTTGGAATTGCCCTACATTGCTTCACCCTGCCTTTTCTGGAATTGTCTTGACTAGAATTGCCTTGCCATGCATTGTCTTGCTTTGCCTAACCTGTAATTGCCTTGGCTAGAATTTCCTTGGCTTGTTTTTCCTGGGATTGCCTTGTTTTGTATAGCCATTCTCTGCCTTGTCTTGCCTTGCCTTGCCAGGAAATTCCCTGCCTTGCATTGCCAGGTATTGCCTTACCTGGATGTGCCTTGCCTTTCCGGAAATTTTTTTGCTTAGAATTGAATGTATCGCCTTACCTGGCCTTTTGTAAGGAATTCCCTATCCTCGAATTGTCTTTTCTTGCCTTGAATGGAATAATCTTGTCTGGAATTGACTTACCTTGTCTTGTCTTGCCTTAAAGTGTAAAGAGTCTTGCCTGGAATTGCCCTACATTGCCTTTCTCTGCCTTGCCTGGAATTGCCTTGCCTTGCCTTGTCTTGCTTACCTGTAATTGCCTTGTTTAGAATTGACTTTCTGTTTCTTCTCATCTTGCCTTGCCTGAAATTGCCTTGCCTGGAGTTGACCCTTTTTACCTTGCCTTGCCTTGCCTTGCCATGCCTAAAGTTGACTTTTCTGAAATTGCCCAGTATTGCCTTGCCTTGCCTAAAAGAGCCTTTCATGGAATTTCCCTACATTGCCTTGCCCTGCCTTGTTTGGAATTGCCTTGCCATGCGTTGTCTTGACTTGCCTAACATGTAATTACCTTGCCTAGAATTGCCTTCGTTGTTTTACTGCGAATGATCTTACCTGCAATTGGCCGGTCTTGGATTGTTTTGCCTTGCCTGGAATTGATTTGCCTTGCCTGGAATTGATTTGCCTGGAATTGCCATGACTTGCCTTTCCTGGAATCATCTTGCTTAAAATTGCCCTGCGTTGCCTGGCTTTGCCTTGACTGAAATTTCCTTGCCTGGAATTGCCTAGCCTCCCTTGCCTGAAATTGCCTTACTTAGAATTTTGATGCCTTCCTAAAAATTTTCTTGCATTGCCTTGCCTAGCCTAGCCTTGAATTGCCCTACCTGGACTTGCCTTGCTTTGGCTTGCCTTACCTTGCCTGGAATTACATTGAAAAGAATTGTCTTGCCTTGACTTGCATAGTCTGAAATTGCTCTGCCTGGAATTGCCCTGCCATGCCTTGTCTTGACTGAAACTGCCCTGCCTGCAATTGCCCTGCCTTGCCTTGCCTAAAATTTCCTTGTTTTGCCTTACCTTGGCTGCATTTATCTTGCCTGTAATTTCCTTGCCTAGCCTTGCCTGAAATTTACTTGCATGAAATTTACTTGCATGACTTGCCTTGCCAGGAATTTTATTGCCTGGAATTGCTTGCCTTGCCTGAAATTGCCTTGACGTTCCTGGACTTGGCTGAAATTGCTTTCCTGGAATTTCCTTGCCTTGGCTTGCCTTGCCTGGAGTTGCCTAACCTAAAATTGCCTTGCCTTGTCTTGACTTGCCTTGCCTTAAGTGGAATTGCATTGCCTGCAATTGCCTTGTCTTGCCTTGCCTTGCCTGGAATTGCGTTTCCTGCAATTGCCTAGTCAGGAATTGCCTTGCCTTGCCTTGCCTTGCCTTGCCTTGCTTTGCCTTGAACTGCCTTGCCTGGATTTGCCTTGTCTTGCCTTGTCTTGCCTTTCCTTGTCTTTCATTGCCTTCAATTGCCTAGAATTGCCTTGCCTGGAATTGCCTTGTCTGGAGTTGCCTTGCCTTGTCGGAATTGCCTTGCCTGAAATTTTCTTGCCTTTCTTTGCCTTAAATCACCTTTCCTTGCCTTGAATTACTTTGTTTTGCCTTTATATTCTTGCCTGGAATTTTGTTGTCTTGCCTGAACTTTTTTTGCATTGCCTTGATTTGTCTGGCATGGAATTGCCCTGCCTGGAATTGTTTTGCCTTGATTTGCCTTGCCTGTGTAGAATTGCCTTGCCTTTTGTTCCCAGAAGTGATCTGCCTTGCATTGCCTTGCCTGAATTTTCCCTGCCTGGAATTTCACTGTCTTTCCCTGCCTTGCCTGGAATTGCCTTGCCTTTCTTGCGTGGAATTGACTTTCCCAGATTATCCTTGCTTTGCCTTGCCTTTCACTGCATGCGATTGCCTTGCCTGGAGTTGTCTTGCCTGGAATTGCCTTGCCTTGCTTTGCCTGGTATTGCCTACCCTGGAATTTCCTCTTTTTGCCTTGCCTTGCCATGCCATGCCTAAAATTGACTTTCCTGAAATTGCCTTGCATTGCCTTGTCTTGCCTAAAAGAGTCCTGCCTGAATTGCCTACATTGCCTTGCCCTGCCTTGTCTGGAATTGCCTTGAGTAGAGTTGCCTTTACTTGCGTTGCCTTGTTTTGCCTTACCTGGAATTGCCTTGACTTGAATAGCTTTGCCTAGCCTTATCTGGAATTGTCTTGTCTTGCCTTGCCTTGCCTGAAATTTCCTTTCCTTGCACTGCCAAGAATTGAGTTGCCTGGGATTGTCTTGCCTGGAATTGCCTTGTCTTGCTTGGAATTGCCTTGCCTAGAAATACGTTGCCTTGTCTTATTTTGCCTTGCTTGGAATTTTCTTGCCTCAAATTGCCTTTTCTTTCCTTGCCTGTAATTATCTTGACTGGAATTGCCTGGCCTTGTCTCGCTTTGCTTGGAATTTTCTTGCCTTCCTTTGCCTTAAATCACCTTTCCTGAAATTGCTCTTTTTTTGCCTTGCCTTACCTTTCCTCTAATTGCCTGGTTTGAAATTTCCCTGCCTTGCCTTGCCTCAAATTCTCCTGACTGGTGTTGCCCTGCTTTATTTTGCCTTTTCTTACCTCGAATTGCCTTGCCTGGAATTGCCTTGCCAAAAATTGCATTGCCTTTGCTCACATTGCCTCACCTGAAATTGTCTTTCGTTGCTTTGCCTGAAAATACCTTGTCTAGAGTTGTCTTTTCTTTAATTGTCTTGACTTGTCTTGTATAAAATCACCTTGCCTGAATTGCACTTTTTTGCTTTTCCTTGCCTTGCATCTAATTGCCTTGCTTGGAATTTCCCTGCCTTGGCTTGCCTTGAATTGCTATGCCTGGAATTGCCCTGATTTGTCTTGCCTTTTTACCTTGAATTATCTTGCCTGGAATTGGCCTGCCTTGTTTTGTTTTGCCTTGACTGAAACTGACATGCCTTGCCTTGCCTGGAATTGCCTTGCCTAGAATTGCCCTGCTTTGCCTTGCCTGGAATTACCTTGCCTGGAAATGTCTTCCCTTGCCTTCTCTGAAATTGCCTTGCTTAAAATTTCCATGCCTTGCTGGAAATTTTCTTGCATTACATTGCCTTGCCAAGCCTGGGAATGCCCTGTATGGAATTGCCTTGTCTTGCGTGGAATTGCATTTTCAGCAATTGCCCTGCCTGGAATTTTCTTGCCTTGCATTGCCAGGAATTGCCCTGCCTGAAATTGCCTTGTCTTGCATTGCCTTGCCTTGACTGGAATTGCCTTGTCTAGAATTTTCTTACCTTGCCTTAACGTTCCTTGCCTGGAATTGTCTTTCCTTGCCTTGCCTGGAATTTCCTTGTCTGGACTTGCCTTGCTTTGTCTTGTCTTGCCTTGCCTGGAATTGCCTTTTTTGCCTTGCCTGAAATCACCTTACCTGGAATTGTTCTTTTTTGACTTGCCTTGCCATGCCTTTAATTGCCTTGCTTGGAATTTTTCTGCCTTGCCTTGCCTCGAATTGCCTTGCCTGGAATTGCCCTCCTTTGCCTTGCCTTTCCTTATCTCGAATTGCCTTGCCTGGAATTGGCCTGCCTTGCCTTGTTTTGCCTTGCCTTGAAATCTCTTGCCTGAAATTTTTTGGCCTTGCCGGGAATTTTCTTGCATTGCCTTTTCTTGCCTATCCTAAAATTGCCCTGTCTGAAATTGCATTGCCTTGGCTTGCTTTCCCTTGCCTTGCCTGGAATAACCTTGCCAAAATTGACTTGCCTTGCCTTTTCTTGCCTGAAATTGCCCTGCCTACAATTGCCGTGACTGGGCTTGTCTTGTCTGGAAATACCTTGCCTTGCCTGGAATAGCCTCGCCTGCAATTTTCTTGCCTAGTTTTGTCTGGAATGTCTTTGCGTGAAATTGCCTTGCATTGACTCGCCTTGACAAAAATTTTCTTGCCTGAAATTTCTTTGCCTAGCATTGCCTTGCCTTGAATTTCCCTGCCTGGAATTGTTTAGCCTTGCCGTTTTTCGAATTGCCTTCCCTTTAATTGCCTTGCCTTGCCTTGTCTGGCATTGCCTTTTCTGGAATTGCCTTGCCTGGGATTGCCTTTCCCTGCCTTCTCTTGTTTTACTTTTTCTGGATTTTCCCTTCTGGCAATTGCCTTGCTTAAAATGGCCCTGCCTTTTGTTTCCTAATGTTGTCTTCCCTGGAATTGCCTTGCCTTTCCTTACCTAAAATTTCCCTGCCTGGAATTGCCTTTCTCTGCCTTGTCTTGCCTAGTCTTGCCTGAAATTTCCCTTCCTGCAATTGCCTTGCCTAGAATTGCATTGCCTTGCCTTGCTTCCCTTGCATTTCCTTGCCTGGAATTGCCTTGTATTTCCTTGCTTTTACTCACCTTGCCTTGCCTCGAATTGCTTTGCCTGGAATTGCCCTGCTTTTCCTTCCCTTTTTAACCTCAAATTCCCTTGCCTGGAATTGCCCTGCCTGGAATTGTCTTTTTGCCTTGCCTTGAATTCCCTTGCCTGGAATTTTTGCCTTGCTGGAAATTACCTTGCATTGCTTTTTATGCCTAGCCTGGAATTACCCTGTCTGGGATTGCCTTTCTTTGGCTTGCTTTGCCTTGCCTTGCCTGGAATGTACTTGCCTAGAATTTTCTTGTCTTGCCTTGCCTTTCATTGCCTGGAATTCCCTTGCCTGAAATTGCCCTGCCTTGTCGTCCCTTGCCTAAAACTGCCATGCCAGCAATTGCCCTGCCTTGTCCTGCTTTGCCTGGAATTGCCTTGCCTTGCCTGCAATATTTTGCCTAGCCTTGCCTGAATTTAATTGCCTAAAGTTGCCTTGCATTGACTTGCCTTGCCAGAAATTTTCTTGCCTGGAATTGCCTTGCCAAGCCTGGGAATGCCCTGTATGGAATTGCCTTGTCTTGCGTGGAATTGCATTTTTAGCAATTGCCCTGCCTGGAATTTTCTTGCCTTGCATTGCCAGGAATTGCCCTGCCTGAAATTGCCTTGTCTTGCATTGCCTTGCCTTGACTGGAATTGCCTTGTCTAGAATTTTCTTACCTTGCCTTAACGTTCCTTGCCTGAATTGTCTTTCCTTGCCTTGCCTGGAATTTCCTTGTCTGGACTTGCCTTGCTTTGTCTTGTCTTGCCTTGCCTGGAATTGTCTTTTTGCCTTGCCTGAAATCACCTTACCTAGAATTGTTCTTTTTTGACTTGCCTTGCCATGCCTTTAATTGCCTTGCTTGGAATTTTTCTGCCTTGCCTTGCCTCGAATTGCCTTGCCTGGAATTTCCCTCCTTGCCTTGCCTTTCCTTATCTCGAATTGCCTTGCATGGAATTGGCCTGCCTTGCCTAGTTTTGCCTTGACTTGAAATCTCTTGCCTGAAATTTTTTGGCCTTGCCGGGAATTTTCTTGCATTGCCTTTTCTTGCCTATCCTAAAATTGCCCTGTCTGAAATTGCATTGCCTTGGCTTGCTTTCCCTTGCCTTGCCTGGAATAACCTTGCCAAAATTGAATTGACTTGCCTTTCCTTGCCTGAAATTTCCCTGCCTACAATTGCCCTGACTTGACTTGTCTTGTCTGGAATTGCCTTGCCTTGCCTGGAATAGCCTCGCCTGGAATAGCCTCGCCTGCAATTTCCTTGCCTAGTTTTCTCTGGAATGTCTTTACCTAAAATTGCCTTGCATTGACTTTCCTTGACAGGAATTTTCTTGCCTGAAATTTCTTTGCCTAGCATTGCCTTGCATTGCACTGCCTAGAATTTCCCTGCCTGGAATTGTTTAGCCTTGCCATTTTTCGAATTGCCTTCCCTGGAATTGCCTTGCCTTGCCTTGTCTGGCGTTGCCTTTTCTGGAATTGTCTTGCCTGTGATTGCCTTTCCCTGCCTTCTCTTGTTTTCCTTTTTCTGGATTTGCCCTTCTGGCAATTGCCTTGCTTAAAACGGCCCTGCCTTTCATTTCCTAAAGTTGTCTTCCCTGGAATTGCCTCGCCTTTCCTTACCTAAAATTTCCCTTTCTGGAATTGCCTTCTCTGCCTTGTCTTGCCTAGTCTTGCCTGAAATTTCCCTTCCTGAAGTTGCCTTGCCTAGAATTGGATTGCCTTGCCTCGCTCCTCTTGCATTTCCTTGCC
This sequence comes from Saguinus midas, assembly GCA_021498475.1. Classification (NCBI taxonomy): domain Eukaryota; kingdom Metazoa; phylum Chordata; class Mammalia; order Primates; family Cebidae; genus Saguinus; species Saguinus midas. The sequence continues at coordinate 55,707,840 of CM038409.1, read as the reverse complement.
TGGAATTACCTTGTATTTCCTTGCTTTTACTCACCTTGCCTTGCCTCGAATTGCTTTGCCTGGAATTGCCCTGCTTTTCCTTCCCTTTTTTTAACCTCAAATTCCCTTGCCTGGAATAGGCCTGCCTTGCTTGGTTTGCCTTGCCTTGAATTCCCTTGCCTGAAATTTTTTTTGCCTTGCTGGAAATTACCTTGCATTGCTTTTATGCCTAGCCTGGAATTACCCTGTCTGGAATTGCCTTTCTTTGGCTTGCTTTGCCTTGCCTTGCCTGGAATGTACTTGCCTAGAATTTTCTTGTCTTGCCTTGCCTTTCATTGCCTGGAATTCCCTTGCCTGAAATTGCCCTGCCTTGTCGTCCCTTGCCTAAAACTGCCATGCCAGCAATTGCCCTGCCTTGTCCTGCTTTGCCTGGAATTGCCTTGCCTTGCCTGCAATATTTTGCCTAGCCTTGCCTGGAATTTAATTGCCTAAAGTTGCCTTGCATTGACTTGCCTTGCCAGAAATTTTCTTGCCTGGAATTGCCTTGCCAAGCACTGCCTTGCATTGCCTTGCCTAAAATTGCCTTGCCTGGAATTGTTTTACCTTGCCTTACCTTGAATTGCCTTGCCTGGAATTGCCTTGGATTGACTTGTCTGGGGTTGTCTTCCCTGGAATTGCCTTGCCTTGCCTTACCTCAAATTGCCTTGCTTGGGATTGCTAATACATGCCTGCTCCTGTTTTTTTTCTTTATACTTTATTAATTTTTATTGCATTATAGGTTTTGGAGGACATGTGTGGAGCGTGCAAGATAGTGGCATAGGTACACACATGGCAGTGTGTTTTGCTGCCTTCCTCCTCTTCACCCCCACTTGGCATTTATCCCCAGGCTATCCATCCCCAGCACCCCGCGCTGTCCCTCCCCCATTTCCCCAATAGACCCCAGTGTGTAGTAGACTCCTTCCCTGAGTCCATGTGTTCTCATTTTCTCACCCGCCTGTAAGTGAGAATATGCGGTACTTATTTTTCTGATCGTGTGTCAGTTTGCTGACACAAGATTCATGTGTCAGCAAATCTGGACAATTCTCCAGATTCATACATGTCCTTACAAAGGACACAGACTCATCATTTTTGATTGCTGCATAATATTCCATGGTGTATATGTGCCAAATTTTTCAGTCCAGTCTATCATCGATGGGCATTTGGGTTGGTTCCAGGTCTGTGCTATTGTAAACATTACTGCAATGAACATTCGTGAGCATCTGACCTTATAGTAGAACGATTTATAGGTTTTTGGATATATACCCAGTAATGGGATTGCTGGGTCACATGGAATTTCTATTTCTAGGTCCTTGAGGAATCGCCACACGGTCTTCCACCAACAGTGTAAGACTGTTCCTTTTTCTCCACATCCTCTCCAGCATCTGCTGTCTCCAGATTTTTTAATGATCGCCATTCTAACTGGTGTGAGATGGTATCTCAAAGTGGTTTTGATTTGCATCTCTCTAATGACCAGTGATGATGAGCATTTTTTAATGTGTTTTTTGGCTTCATGTATGTCTTCTTTTGTAAAGTGTCTGTTCATATCCTTTGCCCATTTTTGAATGGGCTTGTTTGGTTTTTTTCTGTAAATCTGTTTGAGTTCTTTGTAAATTCTGGATATCAGCGCTTTGTCAGATGCGTAAACTGCAAAGATATTTTCCCATTCTGATGGTTGCCGATTCACTCTAGTGACTGTTTCTTTTGCTGTTCAGAAGCTGTGGAGTTTGATTAGGTCACATTTGTCTATTTTGGCTTTTGTTGCCAATGCTTTTGATGTTTTGGTCATGAAGTCCTTGCCTACTCCTATGTCCTGAAAGATTTTGCCTAGATTTTCGTCTAGGATTTTTATGGTGTCAGGTCCTACGTTTAAGTCTTTAATCTATCTGAAGTTAATTTTAGTGTAAGCTGTCAGGAAGGGGTCCAGATTATGCTTTCTGCACATGGCTAGCCAGTTTTCCCAACACCGTTTATTAAACAGAAAATCCTTTCCCCATTGCTTGCTTTTGTCTGGTTTATCAAAGATTATATGGTTGTAGATATATTGTGTTGCCTCCGATGCCTCTGCTCTGTTCCATTGGTCTATATCTCTGTTTTGGTACTAGTACCATGCTGTTTTGATTACTGTAGACTTTTAGTATAGTTTGAAGTCTGGTAGTGTGATGCCTCCCGCTGTGTTATTTTTGCTTAGAATTGACTTGGCTATGCGGGCTCTCTTTTGGTTGCATATGAAGTTCCTGGTGGTTTCTTCCAGTTCTGTGAAGAAATTCAATGGTAGTTTGATAAAAATAGCGTTAATTGTGTTAATTACTTTGGGCAGTATAGCCATTTTCACGATATTGATTCTTCCTAACCACGAACATGGAATTTTTCTCCGTCTGTTTGTGTCCTCTCTTATTTCGTTGAGCAGTGGTTTGTAGATTTTTTTAAAGAGGCCCCTTACGTTCCTGGTGAGTTGTATTCATAGGTATTTCCTTTCCTTTTGTTTTCTTTTTTTTAAGTTTTTATTGCATTATAGGTTTTGGGGTACAGGTGCAGAACATGAAAGATAGTTGCATAGGTACACACATGGCAATGTGTTTTGCTGCCTTCCTCCCCTTCACCCACATTTGGCATTCATCCCCAGGCTATCCCTCACCAGCCCTTCCCGCTGTCCCTCGCTCATTCCCCCCAATAGACCCCAGTGTATAGTAGACCGCCTCTCTGTGTCCATGTGTTCTCATTTTTCTCACCAACCTATGAGTGAGTATATGCAGTATTTCTTTTTCTGCTGAGAATGATGTTCTCCAGATTCATCCATGTCCTTACAAAGGACACAAACTCATCATTTTTGATTTCTGCATAATATTCCATGGTGTATATGTGCCACATTTTCCCAGTCCAGTCTAACATCATTGGGCATTTGGGTTGGTTCCAGTTCTTTGCTATTGTAAACAGTGCTGCAATGAACATTCGTGTTCATGTGTCCTTATAGTAGAACGATTTATAGTCCTTTGGATATATATCCAGTAATGGGATTGCTGGGTCAAATGGAATTTCTATTTCTAGGTCCCTGAGGAATCGCCACACTGTCTTCCACAATGGTTGAACTAATTTACACTCCCACCAACAGTGTAAGAGTGTTCCTATTTCTCCACATCCTCCAGCATCTGCTGTCTCCAGATTTTTAATGATCGCCATTCTAACTGGTGAGATGGTATCTCAATGTGGTTTTGATTTGCATCTCTAATGACCAGTGATGATGAGCATTTTTCATATGTTTGTTGGCCTCATGTATGTCTTCTTTGTAAAGTGTCTGTTCATATCCTTTGCCCATTTTTGAATGGGCTTGTTTGTTTTTTTCCTGTAAATCTGTTTGAGTTCTTTGTAAATTCTGGATATAAACCCTTTGTCAGATGTGTAAACTGCAAAGATTTTTTCCCATTCTGATGGTTACCGATTCACTCTAGTGACTGTTTCTTTTGCCATGCAGAAGCTGTGGAGTTTGATTAGGTCCCATTTGTCTATTTTGGCTTTTGTTGCCAATGCTTTTGGTGTTTTATTAATGAAGTCCTTGCCTACTCCTATGTCCGGAATGGTTTTGCCTAGATTTTTTTTTAGGGTTTTTATAGTGTCAGGTCTTATGTTTAAGTCTTTAATCCATCTGGAGTTAATTTTAGTGTAAGCTGTCAGGAACGGATCCAGTTTCTGCTTTCTGCACATGGCTAGCCAGTATTCCCAACACCATTTATTAAACAGGGAATCCTTTCACCATTGCTTGTTTTTGTCTGGTTTATCAAAGATAATATGGTTGTAGATATGTTGTGTTGCCTCCGATGCTTCTGTTCTGTTCCATTGGTCTATATCTCTGTTTTGGTACTAGTACCATGCTGTTTTGATTACTGTAGGCTTGTAGTATAGTTTGAAGTCTGGTAGTGTGATGCCTCCCACTTTGTTCTTTTTGCTTAGAATTGACTTGGCTATGCGGGCTCCTTTTTGGTTCCATATAAAATTCATAGTTTTTTTTCCAGTTCTGTGAAGAAATTCAATGGTAGTTTGACGGAGATAGAATTGATTGTGTAAATTACTTTGGGCAGTATAGTCATTTTCACGATATAGATTCTTCCTAACCACGAACATGGAATGTTTCTCCATCTGTTTGTGTCATCCCTTATTTCGCTGAGCAGTGGTTTGTAGTTTTGCTTAAAGAGGTCCCTTACATTTCTTGTGAGTTTATTTTTAGGTATTTTATTTTCTTTGTAGCAATTGTGAATGGCAGTTCGTTTTGATTTGGTTTTCTTTAAGTCTGTTATTGGTGTATAGGAATGCTTGTGATTTTTGAACATTGATTTTATATCCTGAGACTTTGCTGAAATTGCTTATCAGTTGCAAGAGCTTTTGGTCTGAGGTGATGTTGTCTTCTAGGTATACTATCATGTCGTCTGCAAATAGAGACAATTTGGCTTCCACCTTTCCTATTTGAATACCCTTTATTTCTTTTTCTTGCCTGATTCCTCTGGCTAAAACTTCCAGTGCTATGTTAAATAGAAGTGGTGAGAGAGGGCATCGTTGTCTAGTGTCAGATTTTAAAGGAAATCATTCCAGTTTTTGCCCATTAAGTATGATATTGGCTGTTGGTTTGACGTAAATAGCTTTTAATACTTTGAGATATGTTCCATCAATACCAAGTTTATTGAGGGTTTTAGCATAAAGGGCTGTTGAATTTTGTCAAATGCCTTCTCTGCATCAATTGAGATAATCATGTGGTTTTTGTTTTTGCTTCTGTTTATGTGGTGAATTACATTTATAGACTTGCGATGTTGAACCAGCCTTGCATCCCCGGATGAATCCTACTTGATCATGATGGATAAGTTTTTAATGTGCTGTTGCAATCGGTTTGCCAGTATTTTATTGAAGATTTTTGCATCTATGTTCATCATGGATATTGGCCTGAAGTTTTCTTTTTCTTGTTGAGTCTCTGCCAGGTTTTGGTATCAGGATGATGTTGGTCTCATAAAATGATTTGGGAAGGGTTCCTCTTTTGGATTATTTGGAATAGTTTCAGAAGGAATGGTACCAGATCCTCTTGTGTGTCTGGTAGAATTCAGCTGTGAACCCATCTGGACCTGGGCTTTTTTGTGTGGTAGGTTCTTAATTGCTGCCTCAACTTCAGACCTTGTTATTGGTCTATTCATAGTTCCTCCTGGTTTAGGCTTGGGAGGACACAGGCGTCCAGGAATTTATCCATTTCTTCCTGATTTACTAGTTTATGTGCATAGAGTTGTTTGTAGTATTCTCTGATGATGGTTTGAATTTCTGTGGAATCTGTGGTGATTTCTTATCGCTTTTTATTGCATCTATTTGGTTGTTCTCTCTTTTTTTTATCAGTCTGGCTAGTGGTCTGTCTATTTTGTTGATCTTGAAAAACCAGCTCTTAGATTTATTGATTTTTGAAGGGTTTTTCTTGTCTCTATCTCCTTCAGTTCTGCTCTGATCTTAGTTATTTCTTGTCTTCGGCTAGGTTTTGAGCTTTTTGATCTTGCTCCTCTAGCTCTTTCAATTTTGATGATAGGGTGTCAATTTTGGATCTCTCCACTCTTCTCATGTGGGCACTTATTGCTATATATTTTCCTCACAGACTGTTTTAAATGTGTCCCAGAGATTCTGGTGTTGTGTCTTCATTTCATTGGTTTCAAAGAACTTTATTTCTGCCTTCATTTCATTGTTTATCCAATCAACATTCAAGAGCCAGTTGTTCAGTTTCCATGAAGCTGTGCGGTTCTGAGTTATTTTCTGAATTCTGAGTTCCAACTTGATTGCACTATGGTCTGAGAGACTGTTTGTTATGATTTCAGTTGTTTTGCATTTGCTGAGGAGTGCTTTACTTCCAATTATGTGGTCAATTTTGGAGTAGGTGTGATGGTGCTGAGAAGAATGTATATTCTGTGGATTTGGGGTGGAGAGTTCTGTAAATGTCTATCAGGTTTGCTTGTTCCAGGTCTGAGTTCAAGTCCTGGATATCCTTGTTAATTTTCTGTCTGGTTGATCTGTCTCTATTGACAGTGGAGTGTTAAAGTCTCCCACTATTATTGTGTGGGAGTCTAAGTCTCTTTGTAAGTCATTAAGAACTTGCCTTATATATCTGGGTGCTCCATTGGGTCCATATATATTTAGAATCGTTAGCTCTTCTTGTTGTATCGATCCTTTTACCATTATGTAATGACCTTCTTGTCCCTTTTGATCTTTGTTGCTTTAAAGTCTATTTTATCAGAGATGAGAATTGCAACTCCTGCTTTTTTTTGCTCTCCATTTGCTTGGTAAATCTTCCTCCATCCTTTATTTTGAGCCTTTGTGTATCTTTGCGTGTGAGGTGGGTTTCCTGGATACAGCACACCGATGGGTTTTGGTTTTTATCCAATTTGCCAGTCTGTGTCTTTTGATTGCATTTAGCCCATTTACATTTAGGGTTAATATTGTTATGTGTGAATTTGATACTGCCATTTTGATGCTAGCTGGCTGTTTTGCCCATTGGTTCATGTAGATTCTTCATTTTGTTGATGGTCTTTAGCATTTGGTATGCTTTAGGATGGCTGGTACTGGTTGTTTCTTTCTATGTGTAGTGCCTCTTTCAGGAGCTCTTGTAAAGCAGGCCTAGTTGTGACAAAATCTCTGAGTACTTGCTTGTTCATTAAGGATGTTATTTTTCCTTCACTTATGAAGCTCAGTTTGGCTGGATATGAAATTCTGGGTTGAAAGTTCTTTCTTTAAGGATGTTGAATATTGGCCCCACTCTTCTGGCTTGTAGAGTCTCTGCCGAGAGATCTGCTGTGAGTCTGATGGGCTTCCTTTGTGGGTGACCTGACCTTTCTCTGGCTGCCCTTAGTATTTTCTCCTTCATTTCAACCCTGGTGAATCTGACGATTATGTGCCTTGGGGTTGCTCTTCTTGAGGAGCATCTTTGTGGTGTTCTCTGTATTTCCTGGAGTTGAGTATTGACCTGTCTTGCTAGGTTGGGGAAATTTTCCTGGATAATATCCTGAAGAGTGTTTTCCAGCTTGGATTCATTCTCTTCATCACATTCTGGTACACCTATCAAACGTAGGTTGGGTCTCTTCACATAGTCCCACATTTCTTGGAGATTTTGTTCATTCCTTTTGTGCTTTTTTCTTTAATCTTGGTTTCTCGTTTTATTTCATTGAGTTGATCTTCAACTTCTGATATTCTTTCTTCTGCTTGGTCAATTCGGCTGTTGAAACTTGTGCATGCTTCACGAAGTTCTCGTGTTGTGTTTTTCAGCTTCTTCAATTCATTCATATTCCTCTCTCGGTTGTCCATTCTTGCTATCAATTCCTTGAATCTTTTTTTCATTCCTTTTTTCAAGGTTCTTAGTTTCTTTCCACTGATTTAGAACATGTTCTTTTAACTCACTGAAGTTTCTTATTCTCCACTTTCTGAAGTCTGATTCTGTCATTTTGTTACACTCATTCTCCATCCAGCTTTGTTTCCTTGCTAGGGAGGCTTTTTGTTCCTTTGTAAGAGGTGAGGTGTTTTGGTTTCGGGTGTTTTTCTCTTTTTTGCGCTGGTTTCTTTCTATCTTTATTAATTTATCCTCTTGTCGTCTTAGTAGTTGCTGATTTTTCAATTGGGTCTCTGTGTGGATGCTGAGATTGTTGATGATGAAGTATTTCTGTTACTTAGTTTTCCTTCTGACGGTCTAGCCCCTCTGCTGTATGAGTGCTGAGGTCCACTCCAGGCCCTGCTTCTCTGGAGTATACCTGTAGCAGCTGTGGAACAGTGAGGGATGATACCAGTTTCTTCTTCTGCTGTCTTGTTCCAGAATGATGCCACAAATGTCAGTCTGATTAGTCCTTTTCTGGGGTGACTCTTTGGATATACAGGGGTCAGGAGCTGCTTGAGGAGGCGGTCTGTGCTTTATAGGAGCTTCAGTGCTGAGCTGTGAGCTCCGTTGTTCATTCAGGATTGTTGGGAGGTTATGTCTGTGCAATATGCAAACTCATAAAACACCACCCTGTTTTCCCCTTAGATGCTCTGTCTCAGGAGTTGGGGCTTTCTATGAGTTTCTGTTGCACTGTTCCTGGCAGGTTGCCGCAATGGCAGGCTTTGTCAGCCCTGAGGGGTGCTTCAGTAGAGGCAGTTTGCGTCAGTAATGGTGGACGCCCCTCCCTCACTGGGCTGTACCATCCTAGATGCCGGTAGCAAAACTCTTAGCCCCATGTGCCTCCAGTCGCCACCCTGCTTTTCCCCGTGTTTGTGGGACCCGCGGAGCCCGATCACCCAGCTTCCTGCCTCAGAGTCCATCCTCTCTCTCTCTTTCTCTCCCTCTCCACAAGCTGAAAGGTCGACTCTCTCACTTGCACCCCAGTAGTTTGCTGATTGGGCACTGGGATCCATGTGATCTCCCATACTGCTCCCCACTGCACCGGCTCAGATCATGCTTCCCAGGAAACTCCTGGTCTGGCTCACTGTCCAAGTCGCGTTCAATCAGATGAAAATGCCAATCTGCCATTCCAAATCTGAGATTGCCGGTTTAACAGGGCACCCATACCAGTGAGTTCCGTGCCGGGTCCAGCTGTGGCACCGGCTGGTAGCCTCATGGGATGCATTAGCCGTGTTTACTCGTCTGTCTCCCACACCTGGGACTTTCAACGCCTGTGGGCAAAGTTCCGCCTGAGAATGGCTAGGACTCACCCTCTGTGCCTTCACTGAGAGTTGCAATCCTGAGTCCCTTCTACGAGGCCATTATGCGAGTCTCCCCCAGTATTTTATTTTCTTTGTAGCAATTGTGAATGGCAGTTCATTCTTGATTTGGTTCTCTTTAACTCTGTTATTGATGTATAAGAAAGCTTGTGATTTTTGCACATTGATTTTATATCCTGAGACTTTGCTGAAGTTGCTTATCAGTTGCAGGAGCTTTTGGGCTGAGGTGATGGGGTCTTCTAGGTATACTATCATGTCATCTGCAACAGAGACAATTTGGCTTCCACCTTCCTATTTGAATACCCTTTATTTCTTTTTCTTGCCTGATTGCTCTGGCTAGAACTTCCAGTACTATGTTGAATAGAAGTGGTGAGAGAGGCATCCTTGTTCAGTGCCGGATTTCAAAGGGAATGCTTCAGTTTTTGCCCATTAAGTATGATATTGGCTGTTGGTTTGTCATAAATAGCTTTTATTACTTTGAGATATGTTCCATCAATACCAAGTTTATTGATTTTAGCATAAAGGCTGTTGAATTTTGTCAAATGCCTTCTGCATCAATTGAGATAATCATGTGGTTTTTGTTTTTGCTTCTGTTTATGTGGTGAATTACATTTATAGACTTGTGTATGTTGAACCAGCCTTGCATCCCTGGATGAACTTACTTGATCATGATGGATAAGTTTTTAATGTGCTGTTGCAATCGGTTTGCCAGTATTTTATTGAAGATTTTGCATCTATGTTCATCATGGATATTGGCCTGAAGTTTTCTTTTTCTTGTTGAGTCTCTGCCAGGTTTTGGTATCAGGATGATGTTGGTCTCATAAAATGATTTGGGAAGGGTTCCTCTTTTGGATTATTTGGAATAGTTTCAGAAGGAATGGTACCAGATCTTTGTGTGTCTGGTAGAATTCAGCTGTGAACCCATCTGGACCTGGGCTTTTTTGTGTGTAGGTTTCTTAATTGCTGCCTCAACTTCAGACCTTGTTATTGGTCTATTCATAGTTTCGGCTTCCTCCTGGTTTAGGCTTGGGAGGACACAGGTGTCCAGGAATTTATCCATTTCTTCCTGGTTTACTAGTTTATGTGCATAGAGTTGTTTGTAGTATTCTCTGATGATGGTTTGAATTTCTGTGGAATCTGTGGTGATTTCCATTATCGTTTTTTATTGCATCTATTTGGTTGTTCTCTTTCTTTTTATCAGTCTGGCTAGTGGTCTGTCTATTTTGTTGATCTTTTCAAAAACCAGCTCTTAGATTTATTGATTTTTGAAGGGTTTTTGTCTATCTCCTTCAGTTCTGCTCTGATCTTAGTTATTTCTTGTCTTTGGCTAGGTTTTGAGCTTTTTGATCTTGCTCCTCTAGCTCTTTCAATTTTGATGATAGGGTGTCAATTTTGATCTCTCCACTCTTCTCATGTGGGCACTTATTGCTATATATTTTCCTCTACAGACTGCTTTTAAATGTGTCCCAGAGATTCTGGTACGTTGTGTCTTCATTCTGTTGGTTTCAAAGAACTTTATTTCTGCCTTCATTTCATTGTTTATCCAATCAACATTCAAGAGCCAGTTGTTCAGTTTCCATGAAGCTGTGTGGTTCTGAGTTATTTTCTGAATTCTGAGTTCCAACTTGATTGCACTATGGTCTGAGAGACTGTTTGTTATGATTTCAGTTGTTTTGCATTTGCTGAGGAGTGCTTTACTTCCAATTATGTGGTCAATTTTGGAGTAGGTGTGATGTGGTGCTGAGAAGAATGTATATTCTGTGGATTTGGGTGGAGAGTTCTGTAAATGTCTATCAGGTTTGCTTGTTCCAGGTCTGAGTTCAAGTCCTGGATATCCTTGTTAATTTTCTGTCTGGTTGATCTGTCTGCTATTGACAGTGGAGTGTTAAAGTCTCCCACTATTATTGTGTGGAGTCTAAGTCTCTTTGTAAGTCATTAAGAACTTGCCTTATATATCTGGTGCTCCTACATTGGGTCCATATATATTTAGAATTTTAGCTCTTCTTGTTGTATCGATCCTTTTACCATTATGTAATGACCTCTTTTGTCCCTTTTGATCTTTGTTGCTTTAAAGTCTATTTTATCAGAGATGAGAATTGCAACTCCTGCTTTTTTGCTCTCCATTTGCTTGGTAAATCTTCCTCCATCCCTTTATTTTGAGCCTTGTGTATCCTTTTGCATGTGAGGTGGGTTTCCTGGATACAGCACACTGATGGGTTTTGGTTTTTATCCAATTTGCCAGTCTGTGTCTTTTGATTGGTGCATTTAGCCCATTTACATTTAGGGTTAATATTGTTATGTGTGAATTTGATACTGCCATTTTGATGCTAGCTGGCTGTTTTGCCCATTGGTTCATGTAGATTCTTCATTTTGTTGATGGTCTTTAGCATTTGGTATGCTTTTAGGATGGCTGGTACTGGTTGTTTCTTTCCATGCGTAGTGCCTCTTTCAGGAGCTCTTGTAAAGCAGGCCTAGTGGTGACAAAATCTCTGAGTACTTGCTTTGTTTATGAAGGATTTTATTTTTCCTTCACTTATGAAGCTCAGTTTGGCTGGATATGAAATTCTGGGTTGAAAGTTCTTTCTTTAAGGATGTTGAATATTGGCCCCCACTCTTCTGGCTTGTAGAGTCTCTGCCGAGAGATCTGCTGTGAGTCTGATGGGCTTCCTTTGTGGGTGACCTGACCTTTCTCTGGCTGCCCTTAGTATTTTCTCCTTCATTTCAACCCTGGTGAATCTGACGATTATGTGCCTTGGGGTTGCTCTTCTTGGAGTATCTTTGTGGTGTTCTCTGTATTTCCTGGAGTTGAGTATTGACCTGTCTTGCTAGGTTGGGGAAATTTTCCTGGATAATATCCTGAAGAGTGTTTTCCAGCTTGATTCATTCTCTTCATCACATTCTGGTACACCTATCAAACGTAGGTTGGGTCTCTTCACATAGTCCCACATTTCTTGGAGATTTTGTTCATTCCTTTTTGTACTTTTTTCTTTAATCTTGGTTTCTCGTTTTATTTCATTGAGTTGATCTTCAACTTGATATTCTTTCTTCTGCTTGGTCAATTCGTTGAAACTTGTGCATGCTTCAGAAGTTCTCGTGTTGTGTTTTTCAGCTCCTTCAATTCATTCATATTCCTCTCTGTTGTCCATTCTTGTTATCAACTCCTAATCTTTTTTCAAGGTTCTTAGTTTCTTTGCACTGATTTAGAACATGTTCTTTAGCTCACTGAAGTTTCTCATTATCCACTTTCTGAAGTCTGATTCCGTCATTTCACACACTCATTCTCCGTCCAGCTTTGTTCCCTTGTTGGTGAGGAGTTTTGGTCCTTAGAGGTGAGGTGTTTTGGTTTCGTGTTTTCTCCTTTTGCGCTGGTTTCTTCCCATCTTTATGGATTTATCCACCTGTCATCTTAGTAGTTGCTGATTTTTCAATTGGGTCTCTGTGTGGATGCCCAGATTGTTGATGATGAAGTATTTCTGTTACTTAGTTTTCTCTGATGGTCTTTAGCATTTGGTATGCTTTTAGGATGGCTGGTACTGGTTGTTTCTTTCCATGTGTAGTGCCTCTTTCAGGAGCTCTTGTAAAGCAGGCCTAGTGGTGACAAAATCTCTGAGTACTTGCTTGTTCATGAAGGATTTTATTTTTCCTTCACTTATGAAGCTCAGTTTGGCTGGATATGAAATTCTGGGTTGAAAGTTCTTTCTTTAAGGATGTTGAATATTGGCCCCCACTCTTCTGGCTTGTAGAGTCTCTGCCGAGAGATCTGCTGTGAGTCTGATGGGCTTCCTTTGTGGGTGACCTGACCTTTCTCTGGCTGCCCTTAGTATTTTTTCCTTCATTTCAACCCTGGTGAATCTGAAGATTATGTGCCTTGGGGTTGCTCTTCTTGCAGAGTATCTCTGTGGTGTTCTCTGTATTTCCTGGAGTTGAGTATTGACCTGTCTTGCTAGGTTGGGGAAATTTTCCTGGATAATATCCTGAAGAGTGTTTTCCAGCTTGGATTCATTCTCTTCATCACATTCTGGTACACCTATCAAACGTAGGTTTGGTCTCTTCACATAGTCCCACATTTCTTGGAGATTTTGTTCATTCCTTTTTGTGCTTTTTTCTTTAATCTTGGTTTCGTTTTATTTCATTGAGTTGATCTTCAACTTGATATTCTTTCTTCTGCTTGGTCAATTCGGCTGTTGAAACTTGTGCATGCTTCACAAGTTCTCATGTTGTGTTTTTCAGCTCCTTCAATTCATTCATATTCTCTCTGTTGTCCATTCTTGTTATCAATTCCTCGAATCTTTTTCAAATCTTTTTTCAAGGTTCTTAGTTTCTTTGCACTGATTTAGAACATGTTCTTTAGCTCACTGAAGTTTCTCATTATCCACTTTCTGAAGTCTGATTCGTCATTTCGTCACACTCATTCTCCGTCCAGCTTTGTTCCCTTGCTGGTGAGGAGTTTTGGTCCTTTAGGAGGTGAGGTGTTTGGTTTTGGTGTTTTCTCCTTTTGCGCTGGTTTCTTCCCATCTTTATGGATTTATCCACCTGTCATCTTAGTAGTTGCTGATTTTTCAATTGGGTCTCTGTGTGACACTGAGATTGTTGATGATGAAGTATTTCTGTTACTTAGTTTTCCTTCTAATGGTCTAGCCCTCTGCTGTATGAGTGCTGAGGTCCACCCAGGCCCTGCTTGTCTGGGGTACACCCAGCAGCTGCAGAACAGTGAGGGATGATACCAGTTTCTTCTTCTGCTATCTTTGTTCCAGAATGATGCCCGCCAAATGTCAGTCTGATTAGTCCTTTTTGGGTGACTCTTGATATACAGGGGTCAGGAGCTGCTTGAGGAGACAGTCTGTGCTTTATAGGAGCTCCAGTGCTGAGCTGTGAGCTCTGTGTTCATTCAGGGTTGTTGGGAGGATGTGTTTATGTCTGCTGCAACAGAACTCATAAACCCCTCCCCTTAGATGCTCTGTCTCAGGGAGTTGGGGCTTTCTTTATGAGTATCTGTTGCACTGTCCTGCCCAGCTAGGAGGCAGTCTATTGGGTCTGCCCTGTTGCTGCTCCATTCTGCCTGTGTGGCACGCTCCGCCCCTGCTGGCAGAGTCTCTCTGTTATGGCAGGTTGCCTCAGCAACAGCAGGCTGCGTCAGCCTGGTACTCAGTAGATTGCATCCATAGTGGCAGACGCCCTCCCACCTGGGCTGCACCATCCTAGATGCCGGCAGCAAAACTCTCAGCCCTGAGCACTCCAATCGCTGCCCTGCTTGTCCCTGTGAGGGTGGGACCCACTGAGCCCGATCACCCAGCTCCCTGCCTCAGAGTCCGTCCTCTCTCTCTCTTCCTCTCCCAAGCTGAAAGGTTGACTCTCTCACTGGCGCCCCAGTAGCCTGCTGATAGGCACTGGGATCCATGCGATCTCCCGCCGCTGCCCACTGCACCAGCTCAGATCACGCTTCCAGGAAACTCCTGGTCTGGCTCATTGTCCAAGTCCCGCTCAATCAGATGGACATGCCAATCTGCCTTCCAAATCTCAGAGATTGGTTTAACAGGGCACCCAGACCAGTGAGTTTTGTGCTGGTGCCACTGCTGTGGGCTAAAGCCCCGAGCTGGCTGCACTAGTGTCCCATGTCTCTCCCACACCTGGGACTTTCAACGTTCTGTGGGCAAAAAGTCCATCCGAGAATGCGGCTAGGACTCACCTCTGCGCTTCACTGAGAGCTGCGATCCTGAGTCACCTCTACGACGCCATCTTAGTTCTCCCTCTTGTTTTAATTACTCTGAATTTGCCTTTTTCGCCATTGCCTTGCCTGGAATGGCCCTGCCTTGCATTTCCTAAAGTTGCTATCCCTGGAATTGCCTTGCCTTGCCTTACCTAAAATTGTCTTACCTGAAATTGTTTTTCTCTGCCTTGTTTTGCCTAGACTTGCCTGAAATTTTCTTGACTATATTTTCCTTGCCAAGTATTGCATTGTCTTTTATTGCTTCCCTTGGATTGCCTTGCTTGGAATTGCCTTGTCTTTCTTTGCTTTGTCTTGTTTTGCCTTGCCTAGAATCTCCTTGCCTGGAATTGCCTTGCCTGTAATTGTCTTGCCTTGCCTTATCTGGAATTGTCTTGCCTAAAATTGATTTGCATTTCCTTGTTTTTCTTGCCTGAAATGCCCTGTATTTCCTTCCCTGGAATAGCCTTGCTTATAATTGCATTGTCTTGTCTTGCCTTAACTGGAATTGCCTTGCTTCAATTTGCCTTCCCTTGCCTTTCTTCACCTGGAGTTTTCTTACCTAGAATTGCCTTGCCTTCCATTGTCTTGCCTTTCCATGACTCGAATTGCCTGCCTGGAATTGTCTTGCCTTGCCTAAGCTAAAATTGCTTTGCCGGGCAATAACTTTCTCTGCCTTTTCTGGCCTTGCCTCGCTGGAATTTATTTTCTGGCAATTACCGTGCCTGAAATTACCTTGCCTTGCTTTGTCAGCAATTGCCTTTCCTAAAATTGCCTTGCCTTGCCTTGCCTTGCATTGCATTGCCTGGAATTGCCTTGCATAGAATTGCATTGCCTTGCCTTACCTGGCCTTGCCTCGAATTGCCTTGCCTAAAATTACCTTTCCTTGCCTTGCCTAAAATTTTGTCTGAAATTGCCTTGCCTTGCATTGCCTGAAATTGTCTTGCCTGAAATTGCCCTTTTTTGCCTTCCCTTGCCTTGCCTCAAATTGCCTTTTTGGAATTTCCCTTCCTTGCCTTGCCTTAAATTGCCTTTCCTGGAATTGCCCTGCTTTGCCTTGCCTTTTCTTACCCTGAATTGCCTTGCCTGGAATTGGCCTGCCTTGCCTTGTTTTGCCTGGCCTTGATTTCGCTTGCCTGAAAATTTTTTGCCTTGCTGGTTATTTTCGTGCATTGCCTTTTGTGACTAGCCTGGAATTGAACTGTCTGAAATTGCCTTGCTTTGGCTTGCCTTGTCTTGACTGGAATTGCCTTGCCTAGAATTTTCTTGCCTTCCTGAGTTGTCTGAAATTTCTGCCTGAACTTTCCTGCCTTGTCTTTCCTTGCCTCCGCCTGCAATGCCTGTATTTTCTGTTGTCTGAATTTCCTTGCCTTGCCTGTAATTTCTTGCCTAGACTTCCTTGTAATTCAGTTTCCCTTATTTCTTGATTGCCTTGCAGAATTTTCTTGCCTAATTTTTGTCTTGTCTTTGCCACCTGAATTGTTTTGAAATTGCTGTCTTGCCTGTCTGTTTTCCTGAAATTTTCTTGCCTTTCCTTCCCTGAATTTGCCTATCCTGGAGTAGACTTGCGTTGCCTTGCCTGGAGATCCCTAGCCTGAAATTGTCTTACCTTGTTTTCCCTGGATTTGCCTTTTTTGGAATTGCCCTGCTTTGATTTATGTGTAATTGCCTTGCCTGGAATTGCCTTTTTTTGCCTTGCCTGAAATTACATTTGATTGCCTTGCCTGGAATTATGTTGTCTAGAATTTCCTTGCCTTTTCTTGATTTGCTTTGCCTGGAATCATCTTTTCTTTAATTGCCTTGACTTGTCTTGCCTGAAATTGCAATGCCTGGAATTGCTTGTTTTTCAGCTTGCCTCAAGTTGCCTTGCTTGTAATTTCTTTGCCTTGCTTGGCCTCAAATTGCTTTGCCTGGAGTTGACCTGCTTTGTCTTGCCTTCCCTTACCTTGAATTACTTTGCCTGGAATTGGCCTTCCCTGTCTTGTTTTGCCTTGCCTGGAATTGTCCTGCCTTGCCCTGCCTGGAATTGCCTTGCCTTGACTTGCCTAAAATTGTCCTGTTTGTCTTGTGAAATCTTTTGCATTGCCTGGCTTGCCTGCCTGAATCTTGTCTAAAATCTTGCTGATTGCCTTGCCTTGCCTGGAATTGACTTTCTGACAATTTCATTCCCTGGAATTGCCTTGCCTTGCATTGTCAAAAATTGCCTGTGTGAAATTGCCTTGCCTTACATTGCCTTGCCTTGACTGGAATTGCCTTGCCTAGCATTGCATTGCCTTGCCTTACCTTGTCTTTCCTAGAATTGTATTTCCTTGCCTTTCCTGGTATGTCCTTGTCTGAAATTATTTTGCTTTGTCTTGTCTTGCCTTACCTGGAATTATCTTGCCTTACCTTGTCTGAAAGCGTCTTGCCTGGAATTGCCTTTCTTTTGCCTTGCTTTGCCTTGCCTTGCCTTGAATCATTGTCTTGCTTGGAATATCCTGCATTGCTTGTTTTTGCCTCAATTGCCTTGCCTGAAATTGCTTTTTTTATTGCCTTTTCTTACCTCAATTCCCTTGCCTGAATTGCCTTCCTTTCCTTGTTTTGTCCTTTGACTTGCCTGAATTCTTGCCTGCTGGATGTTTCTTGCATTGCCTTTGACTGGAATTACCCTGTCTGCTGTCTTGTTTTCTTCCTTGCTTGCCTGAACTGTCTTGCCTAGAACTGTCTCTGTCTTGCCTTTTGTTTTGTCTGGAATTTTCCTGCCTGAAATTGCCTTTTTGCCTTGCCTTGCCTGAATTGCCTGCAACTTGCTTGCCTGAATTTCCTTGCCTTTTCTTCCTGGATTGCCTTGCATTGTTTTGCCTTGTTAGAATTGACTTGCCTGAATTGTCTTTTGCCTTGCCTTCTACCAAACTGCTTGCCTGAATTGCCTTTTGCCTTTTTTGTCTTGCCTGAATTACTGAATTTTTGCCTTGTTGAAATTTTCTTATTTGCCTTTCTTGCCCAGCCTGGAATTGCCTCTGAAATTGCCTTTTTTTATCTCCTGTCTTGCTTGCCTGGAATGCCTTGCCTGATTGTCTTTCCTGTCTTGCATCCTGGAATTGTTATCTGGAGTTTCCTTTTTCTTCCTGCATTTGCCGAAACTGCCTGCTGCAACTTTCCTTGCCATGCCCTTAAAATGTCCTGTCTGCCCCTGTGTTTGATTGTTTGCCTCAAATTCCTGTCTGCCTTGAATTGTCTGCTGTTCTTCGTGCTTGCCAGTAATTTGTCTGAATTGCCTTGTCTTGCCTGGAATTTTTTGCTTTCTCCTTAATTGGAATTGCCTTTAATTCCTTCTTGTCTGTCTGCCAATTGCCTTATCTGCTTAATTGCTTTCTTGATTGCCTTTCTTGCCTTCTCTGACTTGATTTTCCTGAAATGTCTTTCTGAGCCTCCTTTTCTTTAAACTTTTTGCCTGAATTGTTTTTTCTTTGCATTATTTTGCCTTGTCTCTGAATTGCTTTGCCTGCCTGAATTGCCTTGTCTGAATCTTTCTGCCTTACCTGCCTTCCTGCATTTTCACTTGCCTTCCTGGCTGTCTGTCTCTTGTCTTGCCTGAACTGCCTGATTGGAATTTGTTTTGCCTTGCCTTGCCTTACCTGAATTCTGCATTGACTTGTTTTCCTTGAAAATTGTCCAGCCTTGCTTCCTGAAATAGTCTCGTGACTGCCTCATCTTGCCTTGCCTTGCCTGAATGCAAGCTTCTGCTGCCTTGCCTCCTTGCCTGAATCTGTGCCCAGAATTGCTTTGCCTTGCTTGCCTTTCTGTCTTTGCTGAAACTGCCTTGCCTGAATTGTCTTTGCCTTGCCTGAAATTGTCTTGGAAATCTGTCCTGTCTGTCTTTCCCTTGTTTTGCTGAATTGTTCTTCTGTAATTGCATTTTGGAATTGCTTGCTTGAATTGTCCTTTTTGCCTGAAATTTTTTGCCTTGTTTTCTGTCACATTGCCTGACTTACCTTGCTAAATTGCCTTGTCTGAATTGCCTTTTCTTGCTTGTTTTGAATTGCCTTGTCTTGAATCTTGCCTTGCCTCTTGTCTCATCTGGGATTGCCTTTTGTTGCCTTGCCTTGCCTTGTCTTGTCTTGAATTGCCTTGATTGAAATTTTCCTGCCTTGCTTTGCATGAACTGTCTTGCCTAATCCTGCTTGCTTGCTTTCATTACCTCAAATTGCCTTGCCTGAATCTTGTTTTGCCTTGTTTGCCTGCCTCCCAATCCTTGTCTTGAATTTTGACTGCTGAAAAATTCTTGCTTACCTTCCCTTTGCCTGAATCCCTGTCTGAATTGCCTTGTTTGTTTCTTTGTTGCTGAATTGCCTTTGCCTTGTCTTGCCTTGCAAATTTTCTTGCCTGAATTGCCTTTTTGTTTTTGTTTTGCCTTGTCTTGCCTTGCCTGAATTGCCTTGCTTCTGCCTTGCCTGAAATTGCTTTTCTGGAATTGCCTGCTTGACTTGTCCTGTATATTCTCCTGAATTGCCTTGCGTTGCCTTGCCTGGAATTGCCTCTTGCCTTGTTTCCCTTGACCTTCTTTGTTTTGCCTTTCCTTGCCTTGCCTGGAATGAAATCTTGTGTTTCATTGTCTTGCTTGCCTACTGAAATTGCCTCCTGAACTTGTTCTTGTTGCCTTTGTCTTCTGCCTGAATTGCCTTGCCTCTGCTGCCTTGTCCTTGTCTGCCTCTCCTTGCCTTGCCCTGTCTTGTTTGCACCTAAAATTGTTGCCTTCTGAAATTGTCTTTCTGCCTTGCTTTGCCTAAAGAGCCTTCCTGAATTCCATATATTACCTTGCCTGTTTTGCCTGAATTGCCTTGTCTTGCATTGCCTGTCTTTGCATTGCCTTTATTATTTTTGTTTTGTTTGAATTCCTTGCAATTGTCTTTCCTCTGGAATTAATTTTGTCTGTAATTTCCTTTTCCTTGCCTGAATTGCATTTTTGCCTTTCCTTACCTGATGTTGACTTGCCTGAATTGCCCTTTTTGTTTTGTTTTGCCTTGCCTCTGAATTCTGTTTTGTTTGAATTTCCTGAATTGCCTTTTGCCTTAAATTGCCTTGTCTGTTGCCTTCTTTGTCTTGCTTTTACCTGAATACCTTGCCTGAACTGTCTTGCCTGTCTTTGCCTTGCCTGAATTTCCTGCCTTGCCTTTCTTGCCTGAATTGCCTTGTTTTCCCTTTTTGCCTGAATTGTTTTCACCTTGCTTTCTGTCTTTCCTTTGCTCACCTTTGCCCTTCCGCCTTGTTTTCTTCTGCTTGTCTGATCTTATTTTCTTGCCTTGCCTTGTAACTTGCCTCTGGATTGCTCTTTTGCTTGTCTTGCCTTCCCCTGAATGTTGCCAGAATTCCTGCCTTGCCTTGCCTTGCCTGGAATCTGCTTCTTGCTTTGCTTGCCTCAAATCACCTTGCCTGAATTGCCTGCCTTGCCTTGTTTTTCCTTGCCTGAATTGTTTTGCCTGAAATTTGCCTTGCTCTTTGCCTTGCAGTATTGCCTTTCTGGACTTTTGCCTTGCCTGACTTGTTTGAATCCTTTCCTTCTTGCCTTTAAATTGCCTTGCCTAATTTCCTGAATTGCTTGCCTTCTTGCCTTGCCTTGCCTTGCTGTTCTAATTGCCTTGCCTGAAATACCTTGTCTTGCCTGGAATCCTTGCCTGTAATTGCTTAACTCATCTTGCCTGAATGTTGTCTCTGCCAGAAATTGCCTGCCTGATGCCTTGCTCTTGTCTTGCCTGAATTACCTTGCCTTAATTGTCTTGCCTGAAGTCTTTGCCTTGACTTAATTTGTCTGTCTGAATTTGCCTTTTCTTGCCTTGCCTGAAATAGTCTTGCCTGAATAAATTTTGCCTTTGCTTGCTTTTTCTGTCTGTCTTGTTTGAAATTTCCTCTTGTCTTGGTTCCTTCCTGAATTCCTGTTTCTGCCTAAATTGCCTTAATTCTAACTGCCTTGCCCAGAATTTTTTGTCTTTGCCTTTTTTCTTTTTTGACTTTCTTGCCTTTCTGAAATCCCTTGTCTGAATCTTGCTTTGCTTCTGCCTTGCCCTGCCTGAATTGCCTTGTCTTGTCCTGATCTTGCCTTGCCTGGAATTGCCTTTCTGGTTGCCTTGCCGAATTGCCTGTCTTGCCTTGTGTTGCCTTAATCTGCTTGCATCCTGTCTTGCCTCATCTGCTTGTCACCCTGACTTGCTGTCTTTGCCTGGAAATTGCCTTCCTTTCTTGCTTGCCCTGTCTGCCTTTCTTGAATTGCCTGTTGCCTTGCCTGTCTTGCCAGAATTGAACTGCCTTGTTTGTCTTGCCTTGCTGTCTTGTCTGAAATCTTTCCCTTGCCTTGAATGTTTTTCCTTGCCTCTCCTTCCTTTCCTTTCCTTCTCCTCTTTCTTTCCTTTCCTTTTGCCTTTCCTTTTCCTTTCCCTTTGCCTTTCCTGAATTGTGTTTGCCTGAATTGCCTTTGCCTTAACCTTGTCTGATTTTTTTTTGAATTGTCCCTGCCTTTGCCTGAAATTGCCTTGCTGGAATTGCCTTGCCTTGCCTTTTCTTTGCCTTGCCTTGTATTTCTGAATTGCTCTTCCCTAACTGCCTGCTGAATTGCCTTCCTTGCCTTTTTACTTCTTGCCTTTCCTTCCTTGCCTCCTTTTTTGCCTTTTCTTTCCTTGCCTTGCCTTTTTCTTTTTGCCTATTTTCTTGCCTTCCTCTCCCTCTTTTTTTTTCCTTCCTTGCCTTTTCTTCCTCCTTTCCTTTGCCTTTCCTTTTTTATCTTTTCTCCTTTCCTTTATTTTGCCTTGCCTTGCCTTGCCTAAAAATTTCCTTGCCTGAATTGCCTTGCCTGAATTGTCTTGCCTTGCTTGCCTGGAATTTTTTGTCTGAATTGTCTGCTTTTTGTCTTGCCTTGCCTGAATTGCATTGCTTTTTGTTTGATTTTATTTGCCTGTTTCTTTTGCCTGGAATTGCCTTGTTGCCTGAATTTTATTTGCCTGCTTGCCTTGCCTTGTTTTACCTTGCCTTGCCTGGAATTTTCTCCTTGTCTTGTCTTGCCTTGTCTTACCTTTCTTGCCCAGAATCCCTTGCCTGCATTGCCTTGCTGAAATCCCTTTCGTCTTGCCTTGTCTGGCCTTCCTGCCTGTTCTGTCTTGACTGAATGTCTTGCCTGAATTGCCTTGCTTACTGGAATTGTCTGCCTTGACTTTTGCCTTTGCCTTGCCTTACTGAAATTGCCTTTCCTTCTTTTGCCTGAATTTTCTTTTGCCTTGGAATTGTTCCTCTGTTGTCTTGCCTGTCTTGCTTTTCTTGCCTGGAATTGCTCTTTCTTGCTTCCTGAATGCCTTGCCTGATTTGTCTTGTCTTGCCTGTCTTGTCTTGCCTGAATTGCCTGTTTTGCCTGTTGCAATTGTTTTGTCTGAATTGTCCTTTTTCTGACTTGTCTCTGCCTTGCCTGAAATTGCCTTGCCTTGCCTTGCCTTACATTGTCTTGCATTACATTGCCTTGCCTTGCCTTTCCTGAATTTATTGCCTGCCTTACCTTGTCTTGTTTAAAAATCTTTCCTCTTGTTTCTGCCACCTGCTGAATTGCCTTTATCTTGTCTTTGCCTGCTGTTGCCTTGCCTTGTCTTGCCTAAACTTGCCTTTCCTGAATTATTTTTGCCTGTCTTTGTCTGGATTTGCCTTTTGAATTTCCCTCTTGCCTTGTGGAATTTTTGCCTGAACTGCCTTGTCTTGCCTGCCTTGCCTGAATCTTTCCTGAATCATGCCTGAACTGTTCCTTGTCTTGCCTTGCCTTGTCTTGCCTGAACTGCCTTGCTTGATTTGCTTGTCTTGCCTTCTCCTGACTTTCTTGCCTTTTGCCTTTCTTTTTCTTCCCTTGTTTGCCTTTTTCTGTCTGAATTACTGGCTTTCCTTGCCTTGACTTACTTTGTTTTGTTTTTTCTTTTCTTGCCTAGAATTGCCTTGCCTTGCCTGTAGTTTTTTTTTGCTTTGCTTTGCTTTGCTTTGCCTAGCCTGGAATTGCCCTGCCTAGAATTTTTTTTGCTTGCTTGCCTTGTTTTGCCTGAATTTTTGCCTGTTTTGCCTTGCCTTGCCCAGAACTGACCTTCCTTTTTGCATTACTTGCCTAAAATTTCCCTGCCTGAATTTTATTTTGTCTTGCCTGCATTGCCTCAATTGCCTCTTTCTTCCCTGGAATTGACTTTCCTGAAATTGCCTTGCTTTGTCCTTGTTCTCTGATTTCCTTGTCTGGATTCTTTCCTGTTTTGCTGTTTTTGCCTTGCCTTTTTTGCTTGAAATTGCCTGCCTGAAATTGTCTGCTTTGCCTTTCCTGAATTGCCATCCTTCTTGCCTTGTTTGCCTTGCCTAAAATTGCCTTCCTGAAATTGCCTTATTGTCTTGCCTTTGCCTTGCCTGATCTTGCTGAATTGTCTTACATTGTTTTGCCCTGTCTTGTCTGAACTTCTTGCCTGATTGCCTTTTTGCCTTTTGCCTTGTCTAGAATTGCCTTTCTTGTCTTGTCTCGGCTTGTTGCCTGTTGCCTTTCTGTCTTGCCTGAATTTTTTGTTTGGAATTGTCTTGTGCCTTTTGTCTTGCCTTTTCCTGCCTGGAACTGTCTCCTCTGTCTTCCCAGAATGTTCTCTGAAATTTCTGTCTGTTTTGCCTTCTCTGGAATTCCTGTTTTGAACCTTGTCTTGCTCTCGTCTGCTGCTTGGCTATTGCCTTGCTTGCATTGCCTTGTCTTGCCTTATCTGAACTGCCCTTGCCTGAAATTGCCTTTGCCTGCTGGAGCTGGATTGTCTCCAAAATTGCCTTTATTGTCTTGTCTTGCCTTGCCTGGAATTGCATTTGCTTGCTTGCCTGAAATCTCCTTGTTTGAATTGCCTTTTGCCTTGCCTTGCTTGAATTACTGTTTGAATTTCCTGTTTTGTCTTTCCTTGAATTGCCTTTGTCTGAGTTGCCCTGCTTTGCCTTGCATTTTGCCCAATTGCCTTGCCTTGAAATTGCTCTTACCTTGCCTTATGTGCCTAAAATTTCTGCCTGAATTGCCTTCCTTACCTTGCCTTGCCTGTTTGAATGCTTGTCTTGCCTTGTCTCTTTCTTGCCTTGCTTGTTCCTTGTCTCTACCTTGCCCTGCGCCTTGCCTCTTGCCTGCCTTGCCTTTGCCCTGCTGAATTCCTTGTCTTGTCTGGAATCACTTGTTTGCTGCCATCTTAACTGTCTTGCTTTCCTGTCTCCACCCTTGTCTTGCCTGGTGCTTGCCTTTCTGCCTTGCCTGAATCTTGTTTTGAAATTCCTGCCTTGTCTCTGTTCTGTTTCTGTCTGAAATTTGCCTTTGTCTTGCCTTACCTCAATTATCCTTGCTGAATTGTCTTGCCTTGTTTTTGTTTTGCCTTGAATTGCATGCCTTGCCTTTGTCTGAATTGCCTTGCCTGAATTATTCTGCCTGCCATTTTGCTTTGTTTTGTCTTGTCTTGTTCAATTGCCTTGCCTTGTTTGCCTGAATTTGTCCTGGTTCCCCTTTTTGCCTTGCTCTTTTCCTTGCTTGAAATTTTTCCTGTTTGCCTTGCCTCAAATTGCCTTTCTTCTGATTGTCTTGCCTTGCCTGAATTGCCTTGCCTGAATTGCCTGCCTTGCCTTGTTTTGCCTTGCCTAATTCCCTTGTCCTGAATTTTTTCACCTTGCTGAAATTGTTTTACCTTGCCTTTTGCCTGGAATCTGCCTGTCTGAATTGCCTTGCTTTGTCTTTGCCTTGCCTTGCCTAATTGCCTGCCTGAAATTGTCTTGCCTTTTTTTTGTCTGAATTGCCTTCTAAAATTGCCTTGCCTGTCTTGCCTTGCCTGAATTCTGTCTGAATTGTCTTGCTTGTCTTGCCTTGCTTGCTTTGTCTGTTTTGTCTTGCCTGCATTTTTGCTTGCCTTGCTGAAATTACTTGTCTGAATTGTCTTTGCCTTGTTTCCTGTCTTGCTGAAATCTTGCCTGCTTTCTTGTCTTGCCTTTCCTCCTGAACTGTCTCTTGCCTTGCTTGCAAATCATCTTTTAAATTGCCTTGCTTTTTTTCCTGGAATGTCTTGCCTTGCATCTTGCCCTGCCTGAATTTTTTGCCTTGCCTGTTCCTTTCTGCTTCCTTTGCCTTTTGTCTTGTGGAATTGCCTTGCCTGCCCTTCCTGCCTGTCTGAAATTGCCTCCTGCCTTGCCTGTCATTTATTTGTAATTTGTCCCTGCCTGTTTTGACTGTCTTGCCAGAATTGCCTTTCTGCCTTGTCTTTTCCTTGTCTTGCCTATTGCTTGCCTCTTGAAAGTTGTTTTGCCTTCATTGTCTTGCCTTTACATTGCCTTGCCTTGCCTGAATTTGTTTTGAATTTTCTGCCTTACCTTGCCTTGTTTGGAATTTTTTTCCCTGAATGCCTTTCCCAATTGCCTGAATGTCTTGTTCCTTGCCTGTCTTTGTCTTGCCTTGCCTAAAATTGCCTGCTTGTCTATGCCTGCCTGATTGCCTCTTGCTCTTTTGCCTCAATTGCCTTGCCTGAATCTACTGTTTCTTACCTTGCCTTTGAATCTTTCTGCCTTGCTGAATTTTCTTGTTTAGTCTTCCCTTTTTCTGTCTTGCCTTGCCTGAATTGTCTGCCTTGCCTTTTATCTTCCCTTGCCCTGTTTTGAAATTCCTTTTTCTCCTGAATTGTTTTGCCTGAATTGCCTTTTGTCTTGCTTTACACCTAATTACATGCCTGAATTGCTCTTGCCTTGTTTTTGCCTGAAATTGCTTGTTTTGTCTTGCCTGAAATTGTTCTTTTTGCCTGTTTTGCCTTGCCTGAAATTTCTTGCCTTGCTTGCTGCTTGCCTGAATTTCTTTTGAATTGGTTTTGCCTTGTCTTCCTTGTCCCTTGCCTTTCCTGTTTTGCTTGTCCTGAATTGCCTTGCCCAAATTGCCTTTTTTTGCCTTGACTGTCTTGCTTGCCTTTGAATTGCCTGGATTTCCCTGCCTTGTCTTGCCTGAATTGCCTTTCCTGAAATTGCCTGTTTTGCCTTGCCTTTTCTTACCTGAATTGTCTTGCCTTTTGCCTGAATTGCCTTGTTTTATTTGCCTTCAATTCCTTGCCTGAATTTTTTTGCTTGTTGAATTTCTTTGCCTTGCCTTGTCTTGCCTTGAATTTTTTGCCTGCTGAATTGCCTTGCTTTGCCTTGCCTTGTCTTTGCCTGAATGTCTTGTTTTCCTTGCTTGTCTGTTTGCTGCCTTGCCTTGTCTTGCCTTGAATTTCTGTCTGAATTGCTGCGCCCTTGTCTTGCCTGAATTGCCTTGCCTTGTCTTTTGTTTGTCTTGCCTGAATTGCCTTGCTCTGCCTGTCTTCTCCTTTTGAAATTGCTTCTGCCTTTGCCTGCCTTTTCTTGCTCTAACTGTTCTTCTGTCTGTCTTGCCTGTCTGCTGTCTTGCCTGCCTGTCTGACTTTCTTAACTGCTTGCTTGTGCCTCTGAACTGTTCCTGCCAGAATTGCCTGTCTGAATCCTTCTTGTCTGCCTTTGCCTGTCTTTGCTGCCCGTCTTGTCTCTGGAATCCTGCCTGACTGTCTCTGCCTTGCTGTCTTGCCCAATGCCTCCTGCCTTGCCCGAATATGTCTTGCCTTGCCTTGTCTTGCTTTCTGTCTCCTGCCTTTAATTTGTTTTTCTTGCCTTTGCTTTTTTTTTCTTTTTTTCCTTTTTCTTGTTTCTTGCTTTGTTTCCTTCTTGCCTTGTTTGTTTTGCCTTTCCTTGCCTTCTGACTGTTCCTCTGCCTTGCTTTTTTGCTTCTTTCCTCTTTGACTCCTGCCTTTAAATTTTTGTCTCTTTGTTTTCTGTCTGCCTGCCTGCCTGCTCCTGTCTAATCTTCTTTGTCTTCCGTCTTGCCTTGCCTTGTCCTAAATCCTTGCCTGAATTTGTTCCTTGCCTGAACTGTCTTGTCTTTACCTTGCCTGCTGAATTGCCCTGTTTCATCTTGCCCTTGCTTTCTGGAATTTCTAATTCCTGCTCCTTGCCTTGCCTGACTCTTGCCTGTTGCCTTGCCTGAACTGTCTTTAATTTAATTGCCTCCTTCCCTTGTAATTTTGCCTTAAATTGCCTTGCTTGTCTTGTCCTTGCCTTGCCTCCTGCCTTGTTGAAATTTTCCTTGCCTTGCCTTGCTGAATTTCTGGATTTCTTGATTTTGCCTTGTTTGCCTGACTGTCTTGTCTTGTCTTGCCTTGCCTGAATCTTGCCTCTTTGTTGCCTCCTTGCCTGTTTTGAACCTTTCTTGAACCGTCTTGCCTGTCTTGTCTTGCCTGCTGGAATTGTCTTGCTCCTTGCCTGCCCCTTGTCTTGAAATCCCTTTCTTTGCCTTGTTTCATTTCTGTCTGAATTCTTTTTTGCTCCTGTCTGTCTTGTCCTTGGCTTTTCTGCCTGAACTGCCTTCTGTCTGTCTTACCTGCAATGCCTTGCCTGAAATTGCGCCTTGTCTTTTAATTTTCCTGTTGACCTTGCCTTTTGTTTGTCTTTGCCTTGCCTGTTTGAATTGCCTTGTTTTGCTGTCTTGCCTGCCTTGCCTTGCTTTGCAAAATTGTTTTTATTTTGCCTTGTCCTGAATTGCTTTTGAATTGCCTTGCCTTGCTTGCCTTTTGCCTGAATTGTCTTTGCCTTGTTTTGCCTTTTCCTAATTTTTTCTTTGCCTTGCCTTCTTGCCTGGAATTGCCTTTGCATTGACTTGTTTGCAGAATCTTTTGCCTTGGAGATTTCTTTTTTTTTTTTACTTTTTGCCTTGCCTGGATTTGCCTTTTCTGAATTTTCTTGCCTTGTTGTCCTTGCCTGAATTGCCTTTCCTGAATTGTCTTGTCTTGCCTGTTTTGCTTCTGATTGCCTTGCCTTTTTTGCCCTTTTGCCTTGCCTGAATTGTTCTGCCTTGCCTGTTTTGCCTCTGCCTTTTTTTTTTTTTGCCTTGCCTGGACTGCCTGTTGTAATCTTGCCTTGTCCACTTTTGTTCTTGCCTGAATTGCCTTGCCTGAATCTGTTTTGTCTTGCCTTGCTTTTTGCCTGTTTTGCCTTTGCCTTGCCTGATGCCTTGCCTTTGCCTTGTCTTAATTTCTTGCCTTGTCTTTTCTTGTTGTTTGAATTCCTTTGCCCTTGCCTGAATCTCTTTAATTGCCTTCTTTCCCAGCCTGAAATTGCCTTGCCTTGAATTGCCCTTGCTATTTTGTCTTGCCTTGCCTAAATCACCTGCCTTGCCTTTTTTTGAACTGATTGCCTTGTTTTACCTGTCTGAAATTGCCTTGAATTTTTGCCTTGCCCTTCCTGAAATCTGTTTTGCCTGAACTGACTTTCCAAATTGCCTGTCTTGCACTTTCTTTGCTGGCTGTCTCCTGTCTGAAACTTTCTTTGCCTGGAACTGTCTTCCCTTGCCTTTGTTTGCTGAATGTCTGCTGTTTGCCTGAATTGCCTTTGCCTTGCCTTGAATTTTTGCCTGAATTGCCTCCTTGTTTCTGTCTTGCTCTTGCCTTGAATTGCCTCCTGAAATTGCCCTTGCTTTCCTTTTCTTGCTTGCCTTGCCTGAATTGCTTTCAAATTGTTTTGCTGTCTTGTTTGGAATTCTGCCTTGCCTGAATTGCGCCTTTCCCTTCTCTTGCCTTCTTTTTGCCTTGCCTTGCCTGTTGCCTTTGCCCTGCCTTGCCTTGCTTGCATTCTTTGCCTTCTTCTTGCCTTGCCTTCTTCTGCCTTGCCTCTGTCTTGTTGAATCCTTTTCCCCTTGTCTTCCCTGCTTGTTGAATCTTCTTTACTGAATCTTGCCTTCTTGTCTTCAGTAGTCTGCTGTCTTGTATCTGGCATTCTGTCTTGTTTGCCTGTCTTCTTTTTTCCCCTGCCTGCCTAATGTCTTGTTGCCTTGCCTTTTGCCTTGCCTTGCATACGCCTGGACTGTTTGT
Source organism: Saguinus midas (assembly GCA_021498475.1). Lineage (NCBI taxonomy): Eukaryota > Metazoa > Chordata > Mammalia > Primates > Cebidae > Saguinus > Saguinus midas. The sequence goes on along the minus strand of CM038409.1, from coordinate 55,679,526 downwards.
CTTGTTTCTTTGCTTTTTTCTGAACTGTCTTTGCCTTTGAATTTTGTCTGAATTGCCTTTCCTTGCTGTTGCCTTTCTTGCCTTTTTGTTTGAATTGCCTTTTCTTAATTTCCCTTGCCTAAATTGTTTTGCCTGAATTGCCTTGTCTTTTTCCTTGCCTTGCCTTGCTGAATTGTCTGCCTGAATTGCCTTTCTTGCCTTGCCTTGCCCTTGTCCTGAATTGCCTTCCTTTCCTGCCTGATTGCCTTCTGAATCCTCTGTCTGCTTTTGCCTTGTCTTTCTTGCCTGGCATTGCTCCTTGACACCTTCCTGTCTTGCCTGTCTTGCCCTGCCTGAATTGCTTGCCTGACTCTTTGCCTTGTTTGAATTGCCTTGCCTTCTTTGTCTTTGCCTCTGAAATTGCTTGTTTTCCCCTTGCCTGTCTTTCTTTCTTGTCTCCTTGCCTTTACTTTCTGCCTTAAATCTTTCTTGCTTCTTTGCATTGCCTTGCCTTGTTTGCCTTGCCTGAATTCTTACCTTGTCTTGATTTGTTTGTAATTTCTTGTTGTTGCCTTGCCTTGCCTTGCCTGAATCTTTCTTGTTTTGAATTGTCTTTGCCTTTTTTGCTTGCCTTGCCTGAATTTATTGCCTTGTTTGAATGTCTTTTTGCCTTGCCTTCTTGCCTTTGCCTTTCCTTTCCTTTCCTTTCTTTCCTTTCTTTCCTTTCCTTTCCTTTCCTTTTTTGCCTTTCCCTTTCCTTTGCCTCTTTCCTTTCCTTTGCCTTTCCTTTCCTTTTCCTTTCCTTTCCTTTGCCTTCTTTGCCTTCTTTTTTTTTTTGTCTTGTCTTTGCCTCCTTGCCTTGTTTGAACTGTTCTGCTTTGCCCTTGCTTGTCTTGCCTTGAATTGCCTTGCCTTGCCTGTCTTGCCTTTGCCTTTAATTGCCTTGCCTTTCCTTGAATTTTGTCTTGCCTTCTTTGCCTTGCCTGGAATTTCCTTTCCTTGCCTGAACACCTCTTGCTTTGCTTGTTTGTGATTCTCTTCCCTGTTGAATTGCCTTGAATCTGTCTTGCCTTTCCTGTCTGATTGTTGATTTGTTGCCTTGCTTGTTTTCCTTGTTGCCTTGCCTGGTTTGTCTTGCTTTTCTTGCCTTAAATTTCCTGAACTTTTCCTGCCTCTTTGCTGTCTGTCTTGCCTTGTCTTGCCTGAATTTTGCCTTGCCTTGCCTGAATGATTTCCATTGTTGCCTTTTCTTGCTGTCCCTGTCTGCATTATCTGAAATTGTCTTGCCTGCTTGCCTTGTCTGCTTGGATTGCTGCATTGCCTTGCCTCTTGTCTGCTGCTTCTGAATTGTCCTTGCTTCTTACCTGAATGTCTGCTCTTGCCTGCCTCTCCCTTAATTGCCCCTGAATGCTCTTGCCTTCACCTGTCTTGCCTTGAAACTTTTGCCTTGTCTTGAATTGCCCTTGCCTGAATTCTCCTCTTTCTTCTAAAATTGTTTTGCCTGTTTTTCTTGCTGTCTTTTCTGTTTTGTCTTTGTTTTTGCCTGAATTGTTTTGTTTAAATTGCATTGCCTTGCCTTCTGCCTGAATTGCCTGAAATTGAATTGTTTGCATTGCCTTGCCTTTGCCTTGCCTTTTGCCTGGAATTGCCTTGCCTGAATTGTCTTGTTTTGCCTTTTTTTTGAATTGTCTTGCCTGGATTTTCTTGCTTGCCTTTTTTCCTTGCCTGAATTGCCTCCCTTGCTGCCTTGCCTGAATTGCCTTGTCTTGTCTTGCCTTGCTGAATTGTTCTGTTTCTTGTCTTGCCTTCTTTGCCTGAAATTGTCTGCCTTGTTTCTTGCCTTGTCTTGCCTTGCCTTGACTGGAATTGCCTTGCTGAATTGCCTTGCCTTTTTGCTTGAATTGTTTTCCGGAAATTTTTCTTGTTTGAATTGCCTTTATTTGCTTGCCTGGAATTGCCTTGTTTAAATTGTTTTGCCTTCTTGCCTTGTCTTGCCTGGAATTGTTTGTTGAATTGCTTGTCTGGTTTTACCTGTTTTGCCTTTTTGCCTTTGTTTGAATTGCTTCTGTTTTGCTGAAATTTTTTCTCATTGCCTTTTTCTTTGCCTTGCTGAACTGTCTTGCCTTGTCTTGCCTGACTGCCTTGCCTTGAATTGCCTTTTTTTCTTGCCTTTTTCTGCCTTGCCTCCTGTCTTGAAATCCTGCCTTTTGCCTCTTTGCCTTGCCTGGAATTGCTCTTTCCTTGCCTTTTTTCCTTTTGCCTTGCCTCTGAATTGCCTTGCCCTTGTTTTTGCTGCCTTGCCTGTTTCCCTTTCCCTGCCTTTCTTTGTATTGCCTGGAATTGCCTTGCCTTGTTTTGTCATTGCCTTGCCTTGCCTGTCTGCCTTTGCCTGAACCTTGCCTGAATCTCTTTCTTGATTCCCTTGCTTTTTTTTTGGAATTGTCTTTCTACCTCCTTCTTGCCTTGCCTGACTTTTTTTTTTCTTGCCTTGTCTTGCCTGAAATTGCCTTTTCTAAAATTTTTGCCTTGCCTTTTTGTCTTGCCTCAGCCTGAATTGCCTTGTCTTGCCTTGTCTGAAATTGCTGTCTTCTTTGCCTTGCTGAATTTGCTTTCCTGAAATTGCCTGCCTTGCCTTTCCGGAATTACCCTTGCCTGGAATTGCTGTCTGTCTTGCCTTTGTTTTTGCCTGAATTGCCTTGCCTGATTGCCTTTTCTTGCTCTTGCCTGCCTTGCCTTGCCTAAAATTGTCTTGCCTTGAAATTTTGCCTGAAATTTCCTTGCATTTGCCTTGCTTTGAATTGCCTGTTTTTTGCCTGCCTTGTCCTTGTCCTTGCCTGATTGTTTCTTTTCTGTTGCCTTGTTCTGCCTTGCCTGAATTTCCTTGTTTTGCCCTTGCCTGAATTGCCTTTCTTGAATTGCCTTGCCTTGCCTTGCTTGCCTTTTTCTGAATTGTCTTTGCCTTTTGTTGATTTCTTTGCCTGAAATTGCCTCCTTGCTTGCCTTGCCTTGTTTGTTTTTTTTTCCTGGAATTGCCTTGCCTTGCCTTGGAATTATCTGCCTTGTCTGAATTGTTGCCTTGCCTTGGAATTGTTTTTGCTTGCCTAAATTGCCTTTCCTTACTGCCTCCCTGTCTTGAATTGTTTTGCCTGAATTGCATTGCCTTCCCTTGCCTGAACTTTTGCTTGCCAGAACGCCTTGTTTTCCTTGCCTTTTTCTTTTGCCTGAATTGCCTCCTTGCCTGGAATTGCCTTGCCTGAATTGTCTTGTCTTGCCTTGCCTAAAATTTGCCCTTCTGAATTGCTTTTTGCCTTTTTCTTGCCTGGACTGTCTTGCCTTTTCCTTACCTTGCCTTGTGCCTAAATTGCTTGCCTGAAATTGTCTTGCCTTGTTGCCTAAAATTCTTGCCTGAAATGCTGACATTGCCTTGCCTGCCTTGCCTAATTGTTTTGCCTGAATTGCTGCCCTTGTTTTGTGTTCCTGCCTAAATTGCTTGTCCTGAATTGCTTGCCTTGCCTGGAATTTTTTGCTTGCTTGCCTTGTCTGAATTGCCTTGCCTGAATTGCTTGCCTTGTTGCCTGAATTGTTTTCTGCTTTGCCTTCTGTTAATTTTTCCTGAATTGCCTGGAATTGCCTTTGGAATGCCTCTACTGTCTTGCTGTTCCTGAACTGTCTTTGCCTTGCCTTGCCTTTTTCCTTGCCTGAATTGATTTCCTGTCTTGTCTTTCCTTGCCTTGCCTGGAATTGCCTTTCCCAACTTTTTGCCTGAATTGCTTGCCTTGCCTGCCTTGTCTTTCCTGCCTTTTGTCTGCTGCCTCTTGCCTTTCTTGCCTTGCCTTGCCTGAATTGCCTTGCCTTGTTTTTGCCTGAATTGTCTTGCCTTGCCTTTCTGGAAATTGCTTGCTGAATTGTTTCTTTTGAAAATTGCCTTGTTGTTGTTTGCCTTGCCTTGCCTTCCTGCCTGGAATTGTCTTGCCCAGAATTCTGCCTTGTTTCCTTGCCTTCCTGCCCTGTTTTGCCTGAATTGCCTTGCCTTCTTGCCTTGCCTGCCTTGCCTGAATTGCCTTTCTGCCTTGTCAAATTCTTGCTGAATTTCCCTTTGAAATTGTTTCTCCCTTGCTTGCTGAATTGCCCTTGTCCTGAACTTTCTTGTTTTACCTTGCCTCTGCCTTGCCTGTTGTCTTTGCCTTGGAACCTTCCTTGCTCTGCCTTGCCTGAATTGTCCTTGCCTGGAATTGTCCCTGCCTTGTCTTTTCCTCCTGCCTTGCCTGAATTGTCTTGCCTTGTCTTGTTTTGCCTGAATTCTTGCTTGGTTTTTCTTGCCTTGCCTGAATTGCTTTTAAAAATTTTCTTGTTTGCCTTGTTTTGTTTCTTTAAAATTGTCTTGCTTTGTTTGTTTGTCTTGAATTTGCCTGTTTGAAATTGCTTTTGCCTTTTCTTGCCTGAAATTGTTTGCCTGTCTGCCTTGCCTTTTCTTGCCTGAATTGCCTTCCTGAATTGCCTTGCCTTGAATTGTCTTGCCTTGTCCTTTACTGCTGTCTTTTGCCTCTGTCTTGCTTCTGGAATTTTTTTGAACTGAATGCCTCCTGCCTTGCCTTGCCTTGTCTTGCCTGAATCCCTTATTGATTTCTGTCTGAATGTCTTGCCTGCCCTGCCTGAATGCCTTGCCTGTCTGAATTGCCTTGCCTTGCCTGTCTGTTTCTTGCCTGCCTGAACTGTCTTTATTCTTGCTGCCTTTCTTGTCCTTGCCTTATTTTCTGCTCTTGCCTTGCCTTGTCTTTGCCTTGCTGAAATTGCCTTGCTATTTCTTGTCTGCTCCTGTCTCCTTCTTTTGCCTGAATTGTTTTGTCTTGAATTTCCTTTTTCTGGAATTGCTTGCCTTTCTTTGCCTTGCCTTGTTTTTTGCCTTTTTCTTGCCTGAAATTGTCTTTTTGCCCTTGCCTTTTTTTGAAGCCTGAATTGTCTTGTTTACTTGTCTTTTTGAATTGCTCTGTTCTCCTGTTTCTTGCCTGAAATTGCCTGCCTGGAATGTCCTTGTCTTGCCTTGTCCTTTGCCTTGCCTGTTACCTTTTTTGCTCCCTTTGTTTCTTTTCACCTTGTTTGCCTTCCTGAAAATCCTTCCCATTGTCTTGTTTTGCCTTCCGAGCCCTTGTTGTCTTTTGTCTTGCCTTGACTGTCTGCCTTTTGCGTTTCTTTGTCTTGCCTTGCCTTGCCTAAATTTTTTGTCTGAATTTCCTTCTGTCCTGAATTTTTGTTTGAACTGCTTGCCTTGTCTTGTTTTCCTTGCCTGGACTTGCCTTCCCTGAACATTGTCTTTATTTTGCCTTCCTGAATTTTTGCCTGGGTTGTCTTTGGCCTTCTTTGCCTAAATTTTTCTGACTGTCCTTCTGGAATTCTGTCTGTTTCTGCCTTCTGCCTGAATTGTCTCCTACTGTCTTGCCTTGCCTTCCCTTGCCTTGCCTGAATCCTTCCTGTCTGTCTTGCTTCTGTCTGAACTTGCCTTTCTTGCATTGTTGCCCAGAATGACTGTCTTCCTTGCCTGTCTTGCCTTGCCTGAAATTGCTTGCTTGTCTTCCTTGCCCTTGCCTCCTGAATTGTTGTCTGGAATTACTTGCTTGCCTTTTTTCTTGCCTGAACCTTGCTCTTGCCTGTGCCTTGAAATTGCCTTGTCTTGCCTTGCCTGACTGAATTGTCCTTGCCTTGCTGCCTTGCTTACTGCCTGAATTTGCCTTTCCTTGCCTTGCCTTGCCTTGACTTGAATTGCTCTTGCCTGGAATTTCTCCTTTTGAAATTGCCTTGCCTGAATCTTTTTTGCCTTTTGTCTGTCTTGCCTTACTCCTTGTTTTCTGAATTGCTTGCCTGATTGCCTTGCTGTTTTCTTTGCCTTGTCTTGCCTTGCCTGAATTGCCCTCTGAAATTGCCTTGCTCTGAATTGCCTTGCCTTCATCTGCCTTGTCTTACCTTTTTCTTCTGCCTTGCCTGTCTCACCCTGTCTGGAATGTCTTCTGCTTGCTGACTTCTTCCTGACTGTCTTGCCTTGCCTTCTTGTCTGAACTGCCCTGTCTTGCCTGTCTGAATTGCCTTGCCTGTCTTGCCTTTTGCCTTCTTTCCTTCCAACTGCCTGGTTTCTGAAATGCTTCTTGTCTTATTGTCTTGTCTGGAATTGCCTTCTTGTTTTACCTTTTTCTTTGAATTGTCTTGCCTGAATTGCCTGCCTCTTGTTTTGCTGTCTTGCCTTTCCCTTCTGAATTGTCTTGCCTGAAATTTCCTTCTTGCCTTGTTTCTTGCCTGAAATTTTTCTGCCTGAATTTTTGTTTTGCCTTTTCTGTCTTGCCTGAATTGCCAATTGCCTTCTGCCTTTTGCCTTTGCCTTGTCTCCTGCCTTGAACTGTCTGCCCTTGTCTTTGTCTCCCCTGCCTGAATTGCCTTGCTGAGAATTGCTCCGCCTTGTCTTGTCCTTGAATCCCTTGCTCTGCCTTGAATTGCCTTTCCTGCCTTGTTTTCTTTGCCTGAATTGCCTGCCTTCTTTCTGAAATGCCTGTCTTGCTTGTTTCTTGCCTGTCTGTCTTCTTTTTTTCCTTGCCTGCCTTGCCTGAATTGCTCTTTTTCCTTGCTTTGCCTGTTTTGCCTAAAATTGTTCTTGCCTTGAATTTTGGAATTGTTTTCTGAAATTGCTTTTTGTTTTGCCTTTGTCTGCCTGAATTTCCTTGTCTGAATTGTTTTGTCTTTGCCTGAAATTTTCCTTGCCTGTCTTGTTTTGCTTTGCTGGTTGCCTCCTGAACTTTGCCTGTCTTGCTGAATTGTCTGTCTGTTGCTTTTTCCTGTCTTCCTTGCCTCTTTTTGTTGCCTTGCCTGTCTTGCCTGAACTGTCTCCTTGCCTTCCATTGCCTACCTGATGCTTGTCTTGCCTTCTTTCTTTGCCTGAATTGTCTTTCTTGCCCTGTCTTGCCCTGTCCTTGTCTGAATCTCCTTGCCTTTGTCTCTGTCTTTGCCTTGCTGAATTTTCCTTGTTTCTTGCCTTTCTGCTTGCCTCCTGAAATTGCCTTTGCTGAATTTTCTGTCTTGCCTTGCCTTGCTTTCTTGCTGAAATTGTCTTGCCTGTTTTTCCCTGCCTTGCCTTTTTTTGCCTTCTTTGGAACTGCCTTTTCTGGAATTGCCTTCCTAAATTGCTCCTTTTTGTTGCCTTGTCTTGCCTTGTTTTGCCTTGAATGAATTGTTTTCCTAAAATTGACTGCCTGAATTGCCTTGTCTGAATTGCCTTGCCTGAACTGCCTTTTGCCTTCCTGAATTCTTTGAACTGTTGTCTTGCCTTGCTAAAATTGCTGCCTGAACTGTTCTTTTGCCTTGCTCCTCCTTGCCTCTTGAACTGTCTGCCTTTGTTCCCTTGCCTTGCCTCTAACCTTGGAATCTCTGTTTTGCCTGCCTTTCTTACCCTGAATTGCCTCCCTGAATTGTCTTGCCTGTCTTGTTTTGTCTTGCCTGCTGCATTGTCTTGCCTGAAATTGTCTTTGCCTTGCCTGAAATTTTGCTTGCCTTGTTTTGCTTGCCTGAATTGCCTTGCCTGAATTGCCTTGTCTTTGTCCTTGTTGCCTTTCCTGAATTGTTTACCTTTTGCCTGCTTTGTTCTTGCATCCTTGTCTTGCTTACCTTGCCTTGAAATTCTTGCCTGAATTGTCTGCCCTGCCTTTTTCTTTTGCCTGAAATCCTTTCCTGAATTGCCTTTGTCTTGCCTTGCCTGCCTTGCCTGGAATTGCCTTTGCCTTTTTGCCTGAATTGCCTTGCCTGAATTGCCTGCTTGCCTTGCCTTGCCTCTGAACTGTTTTTGTCTGAACTGCCCTTTTTGTTCTGTCTGAAATTTGTTTGAATCTTGCATTGTATGTCTTTCTGTTTGCCTGAACTGTCCTGCCTGCCTCCCTGACTTGCCTGAAATCTGCCCTTGCCTGCCTTGAAATCCTGTCTTTAATTCTGTCTTGCCTTGCCTGAGACTGTCTGAATGTCTTTTTGTCTTGCTCTTTGCCTTTTCTGGAATTGCCTTGCCTTTATTGCCTTGCCTTGCCTGAATTGTCTTTGCCTGAATTGCTTTTGCCTTTCTTTTCCCTGAATTGTCTTGCCTGAATTGCCTTGTTGCCTTGCCTTGAATTACTTTTGAACTCCTTGTCTTGCTGGAATTGTCTTTCTTCCTTGCCTGAATGCCTTGTCTGAATTGCCTTGCCTGAATTGCTTGCCTTTTTCTTGCTCTTGCCTTTGCCTTTCCTTGGAATTGCTTTGCCTAAATTGCCTTGTTGCTTTTTTCTTGCTGAATTGTCTTGCCTGAATTGTCTTGCCTGCTGTCTTGCTTTGTTTTGCTTGCCTGTCTTGCCTGAAATTGCCTTGCCTGAATTTCTTGCCTTGCCTTGCTTCCTTTTGTCTTGCCTGAATTTTTTATCTGAATATTTGCCTTGTCTTGCCTCTTGCCTGAATTGCCTTGTCTTCTGAATTGCCTTGCCTGCCCTGCCTTGCCTTGTCTTAAATTGTCTTGTTTTGCCTTGCTTGCCTTGCTGGAATTGCTTGTTTGAATTGTTTTGTTTTGCCTTTGTTGAACTTGTTTTGTTTGAATTGCCTTTCCTTGCCTTTTTTTGTTTTGTTTTGCCTGGAATTGCCTTTCTGAATTGCCTGTCTGAATTTTCTTGCCTCTTGCCAATTGCTTTGTTTGAATTGCTGCCTTTCTTGACTCCTTCCTGAATTCTTGCCTGAATTGCCTTGCTTGTTTTTACCTTGCCTTGCTGAATTGCCTTGCCTGAATTGTCTTTTCTTACCTGCCTGCCTTTTCTGAAATTGCCCTTGCCTTGCCTTTTGCCTTGCTGGAATTTCCTGTCTTGAAATTTTCTTGCTTGCTTTTCTTGCCTCCTGAATTGCTGTCTGAATTGCCTCTTGTTTTGCCTTGCTTGCCTGAAATTGCCTTGCTTTGTCCTTGCTTTTCGCCTTGTTGCTTGTTGCCTTTGTCCTTTTTTTTTTGCCTGAATTACCTTGTCTTGCTTTTTGAATTGCCTTTGTTGAATTTCTTGCCTTGCTTTGCCTTGTTTGAATTTCCTTCTGAATTTTTTCTTCTGTCTGTCTTGCCTTGTCTTTGCCTAAAATGCCTTTCTGAATTCTTGTTTGCCTTGTTTTCTGTCTCCTTGCCTGCCTGCATTATTGCCCTTCTGTCTGTCTGAAATCTTCTGCCTGGTGCCTTGTCTTGCCTTGCCTTGTTGAATTGCTCTTGTCTGCTTCTTGCCTGAAATTGTCTTGCCTGAATCTTGCCTTGCCTGTCTTGCCTTGCCTGAATTGCTTGTCTTGTCTTGCCTGAATTTCCCTTGCCTGCTTATTGCCTTCCTTTTTGCTTCTTTGCCTGTTTTGCCTGTCTGCTTGTCTTGCCTGATTGCCTTGCCTTGTTCCTTACCTAAATTGTCTTGCCTGAATTGCTTGCTTTTTGTCTTGCTTGCTGTCTTTCCTTGCCTTGTTTCCTGAAATTCTTTCTTGTTTGCCTTTTTGCTGGAATGCTTAATGTCTTGCCTTTGCCTTCCTGAATCCTTTGTCTGAATCCTGCCTTGCCTGTCTGCCTGAGAATATTTCTGCCTGCCTGAAATTCCTGTCTCTGAACTGTCTGTCTTGTCTTTCCTCTTCTGTCTGAACTTGCCTGTCTTGTTTGGAAATCTTGTCTGCCTTTCTCCCTTGCCTGAAGGTCTTGTCTTGTTTTGCTTTGCCTTGTCTTTGCCTCTGGAATTGCTTTCTAACTGTCTTGTTTTCCCTGTCTTGATCTTCCTTGCTGAAATTGCCTTGCCTTGCTGTCTCTGAACTTGGTTTTTGCCTGAATTGCCTGTCTTGACTTTTCCTTGCCTGACTGTTTTGCCTGAATTGTTTTTTTTCTTGTCTTTGCTGAATTTTGCCTGAATTGCCTGCTTGCCTGAATTGCTTTTTGCCTTGCCTTGCCTGGAACCTTTCTTGAATTGTCTTTTTGAATTGTCTTGCCTGATTTGCCTGGATTTTGCCTGATTGCCTTTTTCTTTCCCTTGCTTTTAATTGACTTTCCTGAATTGTCTTTTGAATTGCCTTGCCTTTGCCCTTGGAAATTGCCTGCCTGAATCCCTGTCTGTTTTGCCTCTTTCTTGCCTGCCTTTGCCTTCTTGTCTTTACAAAATTGCCTTGCCTGGAATTTTTGCCTGAATTGTCTTTTCCTGGAATTGCCTTTCCTGTTCCCTTGTTGCCTTGTTTTTGCCTGAATTGCCCTGAATTGCCTTGCCTGAATGCCTTGTTGAATTGTCTTGTCTTGTCCTTGACTGGGTCTTATTTGAATTGTCTTGCCTTCCTTTCCTGTCTGAATTGCTTGTTTAAAACTGTTTGTTTTGTTTTGTTTTGTTTTGCTGAATTGCCTTGCCTTGTTTCCTGAAATTGTCTTGTCTGAATTGCCTTGCCTTGCCTTGCCTGGAATTGTCTTGCTCTGAATTGCCTTCCCCACCTGGAATTGCTCGTTGCTGTCTGCCTTGCCTGGTCTTTTTTTTGCTGGAATTGCCTTGCTTGTCTTTCTTACCTTGCCTGAATTGTCTTGCTTGTTTTTCCTAAAATTGCCTTGCCTGAATTGCTTTTTGCTTTTGCCTTGTGTGCCTGAATTGTCTTTCTTGAATTTTTGTTTTGCCTTTTCTCTTGCCTTGCCTGTACTGTCTTGTTTGTTTTTTTTTGCCTTTGAATTCCCTTGCCTTTTTTGCCTTGTCTGAAATTTTCTTGCATTGCCTTTTTTTGCCTGAACTTTCTGTCTGAAATTTGCCTCTTGAATTTCCTTTTCCTTGTCTTGTCTTGCCTGAATTGTCTTTGTTCTGCCTCTTGCCTGCTTGCCTTGCCTTGCTGAAATTTTTCTTGCCTTGCCTTGCCTTCTTCTGAATTTCCTGTCTTGCTGCTTGCCTGAAATTTTACTGCCTGAAATTGCCTTTGTTTGCCTTGCTTGTGAATTTTTGCCCTGATTGCTGTCTTGCCTTGCCTTGTCTTGCCCTGTCTGGATTTCTGCCCTTCCTTCTTGCCTGAATTTTCCTTCTGAATTTTCTGTCTTGCCTTCCCTTGGAATTGTCTTGCCTTTCCTGTCTCATTGCCTGCCTGGATTGCCTTCTGAAATTGTCTTGCCTTTTCCTCCTGAATTGCCTTTTGGGAATTGCTTGAATTGCCCTTTCCTGCCCTGCCTTGTCCTTGCCTTTTACTGACTGCCTTCTGCCGGAATTTCTTGTTTGCCTTGTTTGCCTGCCTTGTCTTGCCTTATTTGTCTTTGCTAACTGTTCTTCTTGTCTTTGCCTTGATTTCTTTGTCTCTTGCCTTGCCTGAATTGCCTTGTTTTGCCTTTGGATTTTTCTGCCTTGCTCCTGCCTTGAAATTGTTTGCCTTGTCTTGCCTTTCCTTTGCCTGAATTGCCTTTTTCCTAATTGTTTTGTTTGCCTTTCCTGAACTGCCTTGCCTTGATTCCTTGTCTGAAATTGCCCTGCCTGAAACTGCCTGCCTTGCCTGGAATTTTGCCTTTCCTGCCTGAATTGCTTTCCTGAATTGCCTTTTGGATTGCCTTGCCTTGCCTTGCCTGAATTGCCCTGAATTGCCTTGTTTTCTTGCCTTCCTTGATGTTCTCCTTGCCTTGCCTGAAATTTTCTTGCCTTGCCTGAATTGTTTTGCCTGAATTGTCTCTGCCTTGTCTTGCCTTGCTTGCCTTGCTCTGAATTGCCTTGTTTGCTTGTTTGCCTTGCCTAAAGAGCCTTGCCTTGAATCTGCTTGTCTTGCCTTGCTTGCCTGAAATTGCTTTCCTGAATTGCTGCTTGCCTTCTTGCCTTTCTGAATTGCCTTTGTTTGAAATTGCCTGAATTGTCTTGTTTGCCTTTTTGCCTGAATGTCTTGCCTTGCCTCCTGGAAATGCCTTGCCTGAATGCCTTGTCTTGCCTTACCTTGCCTGAATGCCTTGCTTGTCTTGCCTTGCTCCCTGCCTTTGCTTGCCTATAATTTTCCCTTTTTTTTGCCTTGTCTCTTTGACTGTCTTGCCTGAAATTGCCTTTTGAATTGCCTTGCCTGAATTGCCTCCTTGCTTGCCAGAATTCCCTGCCTTAATTGCCTTGTTTTGCCTTTTTTGCCTTCCTAATTTTTCTTGTCAAATTGTCTTTCCTTGTCTTTTCCTGAATTGCCTGTCTGAATTGCCTTGTCTTTGTTTTGCCTTGCCTGAAATTTCTTGCCTGAATTGCCTTTGCCTTGTCTTGTCTTTCCTCTGAATTGTTTGCTTTGCCTTATTTTGCCTTTGTCTTGCTTGTCTTGCCTGAAATTCCTTGCCTGAATTGTCTTCTTTGTCCTTGTCTTTCTCAAATTTTGTTTGAATCCTTTGCCTTGCCTACCTGGAATTGCCTTGTTTGAATCCTGCCTTGTCTTGCCTTTCTTTTTAAACTTCTTGCCTTACCCTGCCTGAAATTGTTTTGCCTGAAATTGTTTTTTCCTGCCTTGCCTCTGTCTGCCTCCTGTTTTGTTTAATTTCCCTTGCCTTGCCTGAATTGTCTTGCCTTGTTCTTTTTGTCTTGCCTTCTTTACCTGAATCTGCCTGGAATGTCTTGCTTGCCCTTGTTTATTTTGACTGCTTGCCTCCTGTGTCTTGCCTGCCTGAAACCTGTTTGAAATTTTCTGCATTTTTCTTTGTTTTTTTTGCCTGTCTGAACTTTTGTTTGCTTTTCTTGTCTTGCCTTGCCTTGCCTGAAATGCCTTGCTCTGCTCACTTTCTGCTGAATTTCCCTGCCTGAATTTCCCTGCCTTTGCCTTGCCTTGCTGAAATTGTCTGCCTGAAATTGTTTGCCTTGCCTTTTGCCTTTTCTTACTTGCCTTGCTGAATTGTTTTCCTTGCTTGCCTGAATTACCTTGTCTGAATTGTCTTGCCTTCCCTTGTCTTGCTTGTGCCTGAAATTGCCTTGCCTGAAATTGTTTTTTTTTTGCCTATTGTTGCCTTGCCTTAATTGTCTTGTTTGAATTTCTTGCCTTGCCTTGCCTGAATTGCTTTGTCTGGAATTGTTCTGTTTCCTTGCCTTCCCTTGTCCCTTGCCTGGAATTGCCTGCCTTTTCTTGTTTGTCTTGCCTGACCTGCTTCTTGCTGAAATTGCTGCTTCTGCCTTGCCTCTTTTTGTTCTTGCCTGAATTGCCTTGCCTGAATTCTCTTTACCTTGTCTTTCTGAATTGCCTTGTTTGAAATTGCCTTTGTTTTAAATTTTCTTTTCTTGCCTTGCCTTGACTGCCTGTCTCCTGTCTGTCTTTTCTTTGTCTTGTTTTGAAACTGTCTTGCCTGAATGCCTTGCTCCTGTTTTTCCTAAAATTGCTGTCTTGCCTCTTTTCTGAATGCCCCTTGAATTCTTCCTTTCTTGCCTTTGCCTGAAACTGTCTTGCCTTGCCTTACCTTGTGTGCCTAAATTCTTCCTGAAATTGCCTTGCCTTGCCTTGCCTTCTGGAATTGCCTCTTTCCCTTTTGCCTGTCTTCTTAATTGCCTTGAATTGTCTTGCCTTTTTTCTCTGCCTAATTTTTCTTGCCTGCCTTTCCTTTGCCTTCTTATTCTTCCCTTTTTCTTTTTTGCATTGCCTTTGCCTGAAATTTTCTGCTTGCTTGTTTTCCTTGCCTGAATTGCCTCTTTGCCTGAATGTTTGCCTTATCCTCTTGACTTGAATTGCCTGTCTGAATGCCTTGCCTTTGCTATTTTTGTGAAACTTCTTTCTGCCCTAATTTTCTTGCCTTGCCTTTACATTTTGCCTTGCAATTGCCCTGAACCTTTGCCCTTGCTCGGATTGCTTTTTGCCTGCTTCTGCCTTCTTACTTCCTGAATTGCCTTCTGCCTTGTTTGCCTTGAATTCTGCCGCGGAATGCTTGTGTTGCCTGGAATTGCTTGCCTTGCTTACAAAATTTTTTGCCTGAATTTCCTTCTTGTCTGCCTGAACTGTCTCTTGCCAGGAAATCCCTGCAGAATTTTTCCTTGCTTGCCTTGTCCTTGCCTGAATTGCCTTGCCTGAATTGCCTTTCCTTCTTGTCTCACCGTCTTGCTGAATTCCTGCCTGAATTGCCTTGCCTGAAATTGCCTTGTCTTTCACCTGGAATTGTCTTGCCTGAATTGCCTTGCATTGCCTTATTTTTCTTGCCTGAATTGCCTTGCTTGCCTTCCTGCTAGCCTTGAACACCTTTTTGCCTTGTCTTGACTGGAATTGCCTTGCTTGAACTTTTTGTTTTGTCTTTTCCTCACCTAAAATTGTCTTGCTTGTCTTGTGTTTTGTGTCTTTCTGCCTTGACTGAATTTTCTTGTCTGAAATTGCCTTTTTTGTTTTTGCTGAATTGTCTTGCCTGAATCTTTTCCCTTTTTTTGCCTTGCCTTTTTGCCTGAATTGCCTGGAATTTCTTTTTTTTTCTGCCTGTTTTGCCCAGAAATTGCCTTGCCTGAAATTGCCTTGCCTTGCTGTCCTTCCTGAAATCTTGCCTTGCCCACCTTGCTTGCCTGAATCTTTTGCCTTGACTTGCCTTGTATTGCCTTTGCCTGAATTGCCTTGTCTGTCTTGCCTTGCCCTGTCTTGAATTGCTTCTTGAATTCCCTTGCCTTTGCCTGAATTGCCTTTTGAATCTGCCTGCATTGCCTCTCTTTGCCTTGCCTTGCCCCTTGCAATTGCCTTGTTGAATTTCCTTGCTTGCCTCCTTGCCTGGCCTGGAATTGCCCTGTCTGAAATTGCCTTGCTGCCTTGTCTGCCTTTCCTGATTTTGCTTGAATTTGTCTTTTTGCCTTCTTTTGTTTGAATTGCCTGCCTTTGTCTTGCCTTTCCCCTGGAACTGTCTTGCCTGAATCTCCTCTTATTTGTTTGCCTTGATTTTTGCCTTGCTTTTCTTTCTCTTCTTGCATTGCTTCCCTTGAATTGTCTCTGCCATTGCCTTTTATTTCCTGCCTTCCTGAATTGTCTTGCCCAGAATTCCTGCCTTCCCTTGTCTGTTTTTAATTTCTCCTGCCTCTTGCCTTGTCTGATTGCCTTGCTATGTCTTGCCTTGTCTTGCCTTGCCTGAAATTGTCTTCCCTTGTCCTGAAATTGCTGTCTTGCCTTTGCCTTTCTGCCTGAATTGTTTCTTTTGTCTTTCTCATGCCTCTTTGCCTTGTTCTTGCCTTGTTTTTTGACTGAATTTCTTTGCCTTCTTGCCTTTGTCTTGCCTAAAGCCTTGCCTGAATTGCTCCTGTCTTGCCTTGTTTGCTTGCCTTGCTCTAAATTTTCTTTGCATTTGTTTGCCTTGTCTTGCCTAAGGATTTGCTCTGCCCTTTGCCTTGCCTTTTGCCTGCAAAGCCCTGCCTCCCCATGTCTTGCCTTGTCTCCTGCCCAGAATTTTTCCCTTCCCTTTGAATCCTTCTGTTTGCTCCCTCTTGCCTTGCTTTCCTTGGAACTGTCTTCTGAATCTCTTCTGTTTGCTCTTATTTCTTCCTTTGCCTGAACTGTCCTGCTTCTCCTGAATTGCCTTGTCTGAATGTCTTGCCTGTCTCCTGTCTTGCCAAATCACTTTCCTGAATTGCCTTTTTGCCTGCTTGCTTGCTGAATTGTCTTGCCCTTGCCCAGAATTTTCTTGCCTGGAACTCTTCCAGCCTTTCTGTCTGCCTTGCCTCGAATCCTTGCCTTGTCCTTGAATCTGCCTGCCTCTTGCCTTGCTTTGTTGCCTGGAATTGCCTCTAAAACTGCCTTGTTTGCCTGCTTGCTGTCTGTCTCCTTGCCTCCCTTCTTGCCTGAAATGTCCTCTGTCTTGCCTTGCCTCTGCTGTCTTGCAAAATTGCCTTGCCTGACTCCTTCTTGCCTGCAATCCTTCTGAATGCACCTTGTCTTCCCTTGCCTTGTCTGAATGCCTTGCAAATTGCCTTGCCTTTTTCTGCCTGAAATCACCCTGAAACTGCCCTTTTGTCTTTGCCTGCCTGCCTGAACTGTTTGCTCTTGCCTTGCTGTTTGAATTGTCTTGCCTTTGCCTTGCCTTCTTTCTTGAATTGCCTTGCCTGAAATTCCTTCTGTCTTGTCTGTTCCTCTTGCCTTGCCCTGTCTGAATTTTTGCCTTGCTGGAAATTTTTGTTTTTGCCTTGCCTGAATTCTTGTCTGAATTGCTTGTTTCCTTGTCTTTGCCTTGCATAAAATTGTTTTGCCTAGAATTGTCTGCACCTTTGCTTGTCTTATTAACCTTGCCTAAATTGCCTCTTGCCTCTCTTTTTGCCTGAATGTCTCCTGCCTGAATTGCCCTGACTGTCTTGCCTTGTGAAATCCTGACTTGCTTTTCCTTGCCATTATCGCCTTTCCTGTGTTGTTTGAATCCCTTGCCTGAATTGCCTTGCCTTCCCAGGAATTTTGCCTGAATTGTCTTGTCTTGTCTTGTCTTTCTTGCCTCTTCCCTTGCCTCCTGCCTTTCTGCCCTGAAACTCTTGCCTTTGCTTCCTTTGCCTTGTCTGAATCACTTGCTTTGCCTTTGCCTTGCCTGAATTGCCTGGATTTGTCTTTCCTGCCTGCTTGCCTTTTTGCCTCCTGAATTTTCTTGTTCAGCTTTGCCTTGCCTTACCTGAATTGCTTCTAATTGCCTGCCTGAATTGCCTTTTTCTTGCCTTGCTTGCCTGGAACTGCCTTGCCTGAATTTGTTTCTGTCTTGTCTTGTCTTGCCTTGTCTTTCCCTTTTGCCTAGATTGCTCTCCTGAATTGTCTTGCTTGCCTTGCCTTGACCTTGCTGTCTTTTGCTTGTCTGAAATTTTTTTACTGTTTCTGTTTTTCCCAGGAATTGTCTTTCTGAATGTTTTGCTCTTGCCTTTATTTTGCCTGAATTGCCTTGCCTTGCCTTGCATCTTGCCTGGAACTGCCTGTTTTGCCTTACCTTCATTTTTTCTGCCTGAAATTACACTGCCTTGTTTGTCTTGCCTGAATTGTTTTCTGGAATTGCTTGTCTGCCTTGCTTTCTTGCCTGAATTGCTCTTCCTGAAATTGTCTTCCTGAATTGCTGTCTTGCCTGAATTGAATTGTCTTCCTCTTGCCTTGCCCAGAATTGCCTTGCCTGAATTGCCTCTTGCCTTGTCTTGCCTGAATTCCTTGTTTCTTGCCTGCTGAATTGCCTTGCCTTCTGCTCCCTTTTCCTTCCCTTGCCCTGTCCTTGCCTGAATTGCCTGCCTTGATTTGCCTGGAAATTGCCTCTGAACTCTTGCCTGTCTTGCCTGAGAATGTCTGCAAACTTCTGCCTGCTTTTGCCCAAACTGCTTGCCTTTCCTTTTCTCTGTCTGACTGTCTTCTTGCCTTGTCTTGAAAACTTCTGCCTGAATGTCCTTCTTGCCTGCCTCCTCTGAAATTTCTTTCTTGCCTGCCTGAAATCCTGCCTGCTGTCTTGCCCCTGTCTTGCCTTGACTGAATTTGCCTGAATTGCTTGTCTTCCCCTTTGCTGTCCTGAATCCTTGCTGCCTTGTTTTTTCTTGCCTTGCTGGAATTAATTTTGTCTGAATTTGTCTTGCCTTGTCTTTTCCTTGCTTGCCTGAATTGCCTTGTTTCTCTTGCCTGAAATGCCTTGCCTGAATTCTTTTTGCTTTTTGCCTTTCTGCTGTCTTGTTGAAATTTCCCCTGCCCTGTCTTTGCCTCTGTTGCCTTGTTTGAATCTCCTTTTGCCTTGTCATTGCCTTGTCTTGTTTTGCCTTGCCTTGCCTGAATCCCTTTTTTTCTCCCTTGCCTTGCCTTGAACTGTCTTTTGAAATTTTCTTTTGCCTGCCCCATTTCTGTCCTTGCCTTGTTTGCTTTTTCTTTTTTTTTTTAATTGAACTGTCTTGCCTGAATTTCTGTCTTGCCTTCCTTGTCTTTGCCTTGAATGCCTTGTTTGAACTGCATTCTTCTTGTCTTTAATTTTGCCTGAATTGCCTTTTCCTTGCCTGAAATGCCTTGTTTGTTATCTTGCTTGTCTTGAACTTTTGAAATTGTCTTGTCTTGTTGCCTTGCCTTGCCTGAATTCTTGCCTGAATTGTCTTGTTTTGCCCTTTGGAATTGCCTTGCCTGAAATTTCTTGTTTGCTTTTTCTTTTCCTTGCCTGAATTCCCTTGCCTTTCTTTCCCTGAAGAGCCTTGCCTGAATTGCCTTGTCTGTCTTGCCTTGCTGAATTGCCTTGTGAACTGTCTCTTGTCTTGCCTTTCCTGAATTGCCTTGCCCAGAATTTTGCCTTGCTGTCTCTTGCCTTGCCTGGCTGAATTGCCTGCCTGAATCTCCTGTCTTTCTTGCTGACTGCTTGCCTGAAATCTCCCTGCTTGTCTTTGCTTGACTGTGTCTTGCCAATCTTGCCTTGCCTTCTCCTGTCTGAACTGCTTGCCTGTCTGGAATTTCTGCCTGAATTTATTGCCTTGCCTTCCTGTCTTGCTTAATTGTCTTGTTGAAGTTTTGCCTTTTGCCTTGTTTTGATTGAAATTGCTCTGCCTTGTTTTCCTGCCTTGCCTTGCTTTGACTGTTGCCTTCCTGAATTGCTTTGCCTTGCCTTTCCTTTGCCTTCTGAAATTGTCTTTCCCTGCCTTCTCTTGCCTTGTTTTCCTGCCTCATCAATTGTCTTGCCTGAATTCCCTGCCTTGCATTGTCTGCTGTCTTTTCTGAATTGCTCCTTGCCTTTACCTGAATTGCCTTGCCTGAATAATTGCCTTTCTCTGACCTTGCCTTTGCCTTCTTGCCTGGAATTTTCTCCTTTGCTTGCCTGAATTGCTGCCTGTTTTGCCTCCTGCCTTGTCTTGCCTGTCTTATTGCCTTGTCTGGCATTGTTTGTCTTGCCTTGCCTTGCCTTGCCTTGCCTGAATTCCTTGTCTGAATTGTCTGCCTGAATTGCTTTGCTTGTCTTACTTGCTTGCCTTATTTTGAATTTCTTGCATTGTTTTGCCTTTTTCCCTGAATTTCTTGCCTTGCCTTGAATAGCCTTTTGTTGTTGAATTGTTCTGCAATTGTTTGTTTCTTGTTTGACTTGTCTTTGCTTCTGGAATTGCCTTGCCTGAAATTGTTTGCCTTTTCCTGTTTTGCTCAATTTTCTTGCCTGAATTGACTCTTTGCTTGTTTTTGCCTTGCACCTTAAATTGCTTTTCCTGACCCTGCATTGCCTTGTTTGCCTGCCTTGCCTGAATTGTCCTTGTCTGCCTTGCCTTGCCTGAATTGCTGTCCTCCTGCCTTTCCTTTCCTTGCCCTAAAAGTCTTGCCTGGAATTGTCTTACCTTGCCTTGCCGAATTCCTTGTTTGAATCTCCTTGCCTTGAATTGTCTTGCCTTGCCTTGCCTGATTTCTCCTCTTGCTTCCCTGAAATCTTGCCCACATTGCCTCTTGCCTGGCCTTGCCTTGCCTTGTCTTCCTTGCATTGCCTTGCCTTCCCTTGTTTGCCTGAATTGCCTTTTTGAATTGTTTGCCTTGTTTTACTGAATTGCTTTGCCTGAAATTGCCTTCTTGTCTTGCCTTGCCTTGCCTGCGTCACCTTGCCTAAATCTCCTGCCTGAATTGCCTTTTTGCCTTGCTTTTCTGAAATTTTTTATTTTTGCCTTGCCTGATTGTCTTTCCTGCCTGTTTCCTGCCTTGCCTTGTTTTGCCTGATTTCTCCTTGCCTGAAATTGTTTTGCCTGAAATTGCCTTCCTGTCTTGCCTGCCTGCTCTTTGCCTAAAACTCCTGCCTGAATTGCCTGCCTTTGCTTTTCCTGAATTTTGCTTTGCTTGCCTGCTGCTTTCTTCCTGAATTGCTTTTCCTTGCCTTGCTTTGTTTGCTGAATTTCCTTGCCTGAAATTGCTTTGTCTGAATTCCTTGCTTGTCTGTCTTGCTTGCCTGAATTGTCTTGCCTTGCCTTGCCTGAAAATTGTTTCCTTCTGCTTGCCTTGTCTTGTCTCCTTTCTGGATTTTTTGCCTACCTGTTTTATTCTTTGCCTGCCTGAATTGTTTGCCTGAAATTGCCTTGCTTCTTGCCTTGCTCTTGCCTGAAATTCTGCTTGCCTTGCCTTGCCTTTCCTTTCCTGAACTTGCCTGTCTTGCCTTCCTGAATGCTTGCCTGGAATTGCCTTGTCTCTGTTTGCTTGCCTGCCTTTTTCTTGCCTGCTGCCGAACTGCCTTGCCTGAATTTTCTTTCTTGCCTTGACTCTTCTCCCTTCCTGTCTTGCCTTTCCTTTTTGTCTTGCCTGGAATGTCTTGCCCAGAATTCTGTCTTGTTTTCCCTTGCCTCCTGAATGTCTGCTTGAACTGTCTTTTCTTGCCTTGCCTGAATTATTTTGTCTGAATTTGTTTTGTTGCCTTGCCTTGCCTGAATTGTCTTGCCTGAATTTGCCTTTTCTTTGCATTCTTTGCTGTCTTGTTCTTTTGGTTTGTTTCTTTTGCCTGAATTGCTTTCCTGCCTTCCTTGCATTGCCTTGCCTTGCCTGCCTTGCTGAATTGTCTTGCCTGCCTTTTGCTTACTTTGCCTTATTGCCTGCCTGAACTGTCTTGCCTGCTGAACTTTTTGCCTGATTGCCCTTCTTGTGCTTGCCCTTTCTGTCTTGTTTTCCTGCCTGAAATTGCTCTTTCCCTGCCTTTGCCTTGCCTTGCTTCCTCCTTGCCTCTGCCTTGCCTTGCCTTTTTTTGTTTCTGCACTTGCCTTGTCTGCCTGAATTGCCTTGCCTGTCTTTGCCTCTTGCCTGAATTTTTGCCTGAAATTGCCTTGCGAGCCTGTCTTGCTGTCTTGCCTTTTTCTGAATTCTGTTTTGCCTTTCCTTGCCTTTTGTCTTGTTTTTGTTTTGCCTGAATTTTTCTTTGTCTGCTTCCTTGCCTGAATTGCTGAATTTCTTCTCCTGAATTTGCCTTCTTGCCTTGCCAGGAATTTTCTTTCTGAATTTTTGCTTGCCTTTTTTGTTTTGCCTTGCCTGAATTTGCCTTGTCCTCTGCCTTTTGAATTGTTTTGCCTGGATTTCTTTTTGCCTTGACTTGCCTGATTCTTGCCTGAATTGCCTGCCTTGCCTCTGCCTTCTTTGATTTGCTTGTCTTGCCTTGCCTCTCAATTTTCTTTCCTTGCTTATTGGAATTTCTTGCCTGAAATTGCCCTTTGCCTTTTCTTGCTTGCCTGTCTTGCTGAATTGCCTTGCCTTGTGCCAATTGCCTTGTCTGAAATTTCTTGCCTTGTTTTTCTGTTTTGCCTGAATTGTTTGCTTGGAATTCCCTGTTTTGCCTTTTTGCCTTGCCCTGCCTGAATTTGTTACTTTTGCTCACCTGATTTCTTGCCTGAATTGCTTGCCTTACCTTGATTGTTTGAATGCCTTTTGCCTGCTTTTAAAATTGCCTTGAATTGCCTTGCCTTTTCTTACCCTTGCCTTCCTGAATTGCTCTTTTGTCTTGCCTTGCTTTTTCTTGCCTTGTTTGCCTGAATTGCCTTGCCTGAAATTGCCTTCCTTCTGTCTTTTGTCTTTGCCTGAATTTCCTGCCTGAAATCTCTTGCTTGCCTTCTTTTTCTTGTCCTGACTTGCCTTGCCTCTCTGGAATGCCTGAAATGTCTTTCTTGCCTTGCTGGAATTGCTTGCCTCATTCTTGCTTGCCTTGCTGGATTGCCTTGCCTGAATTGTCTTTTTGTTTTGGTGGAACTTGCCTTGTCTTTGCCTTGTCTTGTTTTGCCTTGGAATTTTTTTCCTCAATTTTTCTTGTTTGCTTTTTGTTTTGCCTTGCCGAATTGCCTTGCCTGAATTCTTGTATTGTTTTGCCCTTGGATTGTTTGTTTTGTTTTGCCCCCTTGCCTGTCCTGCCTGATTGCTCTTTGCTTTCCTTGCTTTGCCTGACTTTTCCTTGCCTGAAATTGCCTTTTGTTGTCTTTCTCTCCTTGCCTGAGCCTTTCCTGAATTGCTTACTGCCTTGTCTGTCTTGCCTGAATTGCCTTGCTGAATTGCCTGTATTTTTCTTGCCTTGCCCAGAATGTCTTTCTTGCCTGTGTTGCCTTGCTGCTGGTTTTCCTTTTTGAATTGCCTGCCTTTTTGTTTTTGCTTTTCTTTGCCTCTCTGTTTTGCCTTCCTGAATGCCTTGCCTGATTACCTTGTCTTCTTGCCTTGACTGAATTGCTTTTTAAATTGTCTTGTCTTGCCTTTTTTCTGTTGCCTTGCCTGAAATGCCTTGACTTTTTTGCCTTGTCTCCTGAATTGCCTTGCCTCCTTGCTGAATTGCCTGCCTGAAATTTCCCTGTTTCTTGCCTTGCCTTGCTGGATTTTTCCTTTTGCCTGTCTGAATTTCTTGCCTGCCTATTGCCTTGTCTTATTTCCCTTTGCCTGTCTGAAATTGCCTGATTTTGCTTGCCTGCTTGTTTGCTTGCTTCCTTTTTGCCTTTCCTGCCTGCTTTTTTGCCTTTGCCTTGCCTGTCCTTATTGCCTTTTGCCTGCCTGTCTTGTCTTCTTTTTTCTTGCCTTTTCTGCTTTGCCTGTTTGAAATCCTCTATTCTGTCTTGCTGCTTGTCTGCTTGCTCTGTTTTGCCTTCTTTCCGAATCTTGCCTGGATTTTGCCTGCTTTCTTTGTTTCTTTCTTGCCTGAATCTCCTTTGCTTGCCTGTCTGTCTTCTTGAACTGTCTGCTTTGCCTTCTGATTTTGCCTGTCTTTCTTTGCCTTGTCTGCCTGCCTTCCCTGCCCTTGCTTGCCTGTCTTTGCCCTTGTGTCTTGCCTGAATTTGCATTTTGCCTTGTCTGCTTCCTTTTTCTTTTCTGCCTGTTGCCTGTCTGAATTTCCTGGCCTTGCCTGACTCCTTGCCTGTTCTTGCCTATTTTCCCCTTGCCTGCTTGTCTTGCCTCTTTGCCTTTGCCTTTGCCTTTATTGCTGCTCTTTCTGCTTGCCTGCTTCTTTCCCCCTGAATTTGCTGCCTGTTTTTTGTTGCTTGCCTGAATTTTTCTACCTTGTTTTGCCTTTCCTGGAATTGTTTCTTGTTTTGCCCTGTTTTTGTTTCCCTGACTGCCTTGCCTGTCTTGCCTTGTGACTTGCCTGTATTGCCTTTCCATAATCTTTCCCTGCCTTGCCTGCCTTGCTGAATTCTCCTGCCTTTTTCTTCTTTGCCTGGTATCCTTTTGCCTCCTGTTGCCTTGCCTTGACTCTTTTGCCTGAACCTTTTGCCTTTTCATGCCTTGCTCTTTTACCTGAATCTTTTGTCTTTATCTTGCCTTGATTTGTCTGATTTATTTGCCTGAATTTTTGCCTTTGTCTTTCTTCATTGCCTTGCCCTGCCTGATGCCTTGCCTTGCCTTGCCTTGATTGCCCTGTCTTGCTTTTGTCTGTCTTGCCTGAATTGTTTTGCTGGGATTGCCTTTGTCTTGCCTTGTTTTGTCTGAGGTTGTATTCCTGGAATTGCCTTGCCTTACCTTCCTGAAATTGTCTTGCCTGACTGCCTTTCCTGCCTTCTCTGCCTTCTTTCCTGAATGCCTTTGCCTTGCTCCTGAATTGCACCTTGTTTTGACTTTGCCTTGCCTGAATTGTTTTGTCTTGCCTTACCTTGCCTTCTGAATTGCTTCTCTGTCTTGCTTTGCCTTCCCTTGCCTGGAATTTCCTTCCAGCCTGCCTTGCTGATTTCTTGTCTCCTTGCTGATGTCTTGCCTTCTGCCTTGCCTTGTTTCCTGAATTGCCTTGTCTTGTTGCCTGCCTCCTGAAATTGTCTTGCCTGCCTTTGCCTCTGACTGGAATGCCTTCCTTTTTGCCTTGCCTGAATTTCTTTGCTGTTTGCCTGGATTTTGCCTTTGCCTCCTTGCCTTGTCTTGCATTTTTTGCCTTGCCTGATTGCTTTCCTGCCTTTTTTGTTGTTTTGTCTTGCCTTGCCTTTTCTGAAATTGCTTGCCTGATTGCCTGCCTTGCTGCCTGATTGCCTTGCTGCCTCTCTTTTGCCTTGCCTTGCCTTGAATTTCTTGCTGAATTGCTGTTTTTGCCTTCATTGTTTTGTTTTCCTTGCTTTGAATTTCTTTTCCTGATGCCTTGCCTGAATTGTCTTGTCCCTTGTCTTGCTGGATTGCCTTGTTTCCTGTTTGCCTTGTTTACCTGCCTTCTTGCCTTTCATTGCCTTGTTTTCCTTGCCTTGCCTGAACTCCTTGTCTGAATTGCCTTGCCTTGTCTTGCCTCACTTGCCTGAATTGTTTGCTTGCTTTTTGCCTGGCCTGACTCTTGTTTTGCTTTTTGCATTCTGCCTTGTTTGATTTTTGACTTGCCTTGCCTTTGTCTTTCTGATTTCCCTGTTTTATCTTTGCCTTTTTATTGAATTGCCTTGCCTGATTTGTCTTGCCTTTTGCCTTGCCTGAACGCACTGTCTTGCCTGCCTTGCCTTCTTGCCTGACTTCTGCTTTGCCTTTTTTGCCTTGCCAGGAGATTTTGCCTGCTTGCCTTCCCTCCTGAACTGCCTGCCTTGCCTGTTTTGGCTTCTTTTCCTGTCTTGCTGCCCCTGTCTTGCTCATCTTGTTCTTTTCTTGTCTTGCCTCCCTTCTCCTGAAATTGTCTTGCCTGTCTTGCCTTTTGCCTGAATTTGCCTGTCTTGCTCTCCTTGCCTGAATGCCTTTGCTTTGCCTGAACTTGCCTTGCCTTCCTGGATTTCTTTTCTTGCCTTTGCCTTGAATTTTGCCTGAATTTTCCTTGCTTGCCTGGAATTTGTTACCCTTGTTTCATTTGATTGTTTTGCCTTGCCTTGTCTGGAACTGCTTTGCCTGGATTTGCCTTGTCCTGCCTTTCTTGTTTTGTTTTGCCTTTTTTCTTGCATTGTCAGATTTTTCCTGGAATTGCCTTTCCTGAATCTTTTGGAATTGCCTTCCTGAAATTCTTGCCTCCTTGCTTGTCTTGCCTTTTGCCTGTCTTGCCTTTACTTGTCTTGCCTTGCTGAATTGTTTTGAATTTTTTTGTTTTGCCTGAATTGCCTTCCTGCTTGTTTTGCCTGCCTGTCTAGTCCTGGTATTGCCTTGCCTTTCCCTGCCTGAATTGCATTTCCTTGAATTGCCTGCTTGCCTTATGTGATTGCCTGCTTTTTGTCTTGCCTTGCACACCTTTCTTGCCTATCCTGCAATTGTGTTGTTTCTGCTGCTTTGCCTTGCCTTGACTCCTTGCCTGGATTTGCCTTGTCTTGTTTGCTTGCCTTTGTCTTACTTGTTTTGCTTTGAATTTTTTGCCTTTTCTTTTGCCTTGACTTTTTGCCTTGTGTTTCTGTCTGCCTGAATTGCTTGCCTTGCCTGAAATTTGTTTTTGAGTTGCCTTTTTTGTAGCCTGAAATTTCTCTTGCCTGAATTGTTTTGACTTGTTCCTTGCCTTGACTGGAATTGCTCTTCTAATTGCTTGCCTTGTCTTGCAAAAACTGACCTGCCCTGTGTTATCTTGCCTGAAATTTTCTGTTGGAATTCTGCCTTGCCTTACCTTTGCCTTGCCTTGCCTGAATTGCTTCCTTTTTCCACCCTGGAATTGAATTTCCTGAAATTGCCTTGTTTTGCCTTTTGCCTTTTATTGCCTGGGATTGTTTTGCCTGAATTGTTTTTGTTTGGAATTGTCTTGCCTTGAATTGCTAGATTGTTTGCTCCTTGTATTGCCCAGAATTGCCTTGCCTGAATTGCCTTTGCCTTGCCTTCCCTTGCCTAAATTTCATTGCCTCAAATTATTTTTTTTGTTTTCCTTGATTGTCTGAATTGCCTTTTGCCTTGCCTTTTGCCTTTTGCCTGTCTCAAATGCCTTGTTTTGACTTGCCTTGCCTGTTTTGCCTTTTGCCTTGTTTGAATTGTCTTGCCTTGCCTTTTGCCTGAATTGTTTTTCTGATTCTGTTTTGCCTTGCCTTTCCACTGAATTGCCTTGCCTGGAATTTGTCTGCCTTGTTTTGTTTGATGGATTGCCTTGCCTGGATTGCCTTGTTCCTTGCCTTTGCCTGATTTTTCTTTTTTTTGCCTTTATTGATTTCTTTTGCTTGCTTGTACTCCTTGCCTGGATGCTCTTGCTGCCTTCCTGCCTTTCATTTGTTTTCTTGCCAGGATTTGATTGCCTTTTACCCTGCACTTTTTTTGTCCTTGCCTCATTTTTCTCACCCCCTGGAAATATTTCTTTTCTGTTCTTGTTCCATTGTTGGTATTCCTCGATTAACATGCCTTTATAAACCCTTTTTATTGCTTAATAATGTATACCTGAGATCAAGATGGTGTCATAGAGGCGACTCCAGGATTGCAGCCTCAGTGAAGGCGCAGAGGGTGAGTTTTAGCTGCATTCTCAGATTTTTTTGCCCATTGAAAGTCCCAGGTGGAGAGACAGGATGCTTGCACAGCTGGCTCAGCCGCTGGTTGCCAGCCGGGCGCACAGTGCAGGGCACACAAAACTCACTGGTCTGGTGCCCTGTTAAACCGGCAATCTGAGATTTGAAGGGCAGATTGGCATGTCCATCTGATTGAACGGGACTTGGACAATGAGCCAGACCAGGAGTTTCCTGGGAAGCGTGATCTGAGCCAGTGCAGTGGGCAGGCATGGGAGATTGACGATCCCAGTGCCCTATCGGCAGGCTACTGGGGCGCCAGTGAGAGTCGACCTTCAGCTTGGGGAGAGGAAGAGAGAGAGAGAGGATGGACTCTGAGGCAGGGAGCTGGGTGATCGGGCCGGTCCCACCTCACGGGACAAGCAGGGTGGCGACTGGAGGCTTGGGGCTGAGAGTTTTGCTGCCAGCATCTAGGACGGTGCAGCAGGTGAGGGGGGGCGCCACCATTACTGATGCAATCCGCCCTACTGAAGTACCGCCCAGGGCTGATGCAGCCTGCTTGCCGAGGCAACCTGCCATAACAGAGAGACTCCACCAGCGGAGCAACCACAGCAGAACAGCCCAGCAGCAGCAGGGCGACCCACGCTAGCAGGGTGGAGCCCCGCAGGCAAATAGTGAATAGACTGCCACCCTAGCAGGGGCAGGACAGTGCAACAGATACTCATAAAGAAAGCCCCAACTCCTGAGACAGAGCATCTGGGGGAAAAAAGAGTGGTTTTATGAGTTCTGTTGCAGCAGACATAAACAACCTCCCAACAACCCTGAATGAACAACGGAGCTCACAGCTCAGCACTGAGCTCCTATAAAGCACAGACTGTCTCCTCAAGCAGCTCCTGACCCCTGTATATCCAAAGAGTCACCCCAAAAAGGACTAATCAGACTGACATTTGGCTGGCATCATTCTGGAACAAAGATAGCAGAAGAAGAAACTGGTATCATCCTCACTGTTCCGCAGCTGCTACAGGTGTACCCCAGACAAGCAGGGCCTGGAGTGGACCTCAGCACTCATACAGCAGAGGGCTAGACCATTAGAAGGAAAACTAAGTAACAGAAATACTTCATCATCAACAATCTGTCCACACAGAGACCCAATTGAAAATCAGCAACTACTAAGACGACAGGTGGATAAATCCATAAAGATGGGAAGAAACCAGCAAAAAGGAGGAAAACACCAAACCAAAACACCTCACCTCCAAAAGGACCAAAACCAGCAAGGGAACAAAGCTGGACGGAGAATGAATGTGACTAAATGACGGAATCAGACTTCAGAAAGTGGATAATGAGAAACTTCAGTGAGCTAAAAGAACATGTTCTAAATCAGTGCAAAGAAACTAAGAACCTTGAAAAAGATTTGAAAAAGATTCGAGGAATTGATAACAAGAATGGACAACTTAGAGAGGAATATGAATGAATTGAAGGAGCTGAAAACACAACACGAGAACTGAAGCATGCACAAGTTTCAACAGCCGAATTGACCAAGCAGAAGAAAGAATATCAGAAGTTGAAGATCAACTCAATGAAATAAAACGAGAAACCAAGATTAAAGAAAAAGCACAAAGGAATGAACAAAATCTCCAAGAAATGTGGGACTATGTGAAGAGACCCAACCTACGTTTGATAGGTGTACCAGAATGTGATGAAGAGAATGAATCCAAGCTGGAAAACACTCTTCAGGATATTATCCAGGAAAATTTCCCAACCTAGCAAGACAGGTCAATACTCAACTCCAGGAAATACAGAGAACACCACAAAGATACTCTGCAAGAAGAGCAACCCCAAGGCACATAATCAGATTCACCAGGGTTGAAATGAAGGAGAAAATACTAAGGGCAGCCAGAGAGAAAGGTCGGGTCACCCACAAAGGGAAGCCCATCAGACTCACAGCAGATCTCTCGGCAGAGACTCTACAAGCCAGAAGAGAGTGGGGCCAATATTCAACATCCTTAAAGAACTTTCAACCCAGAATTTCATATCCAGCCAAACTGAGCTTCATAAGTGAAGGAAAATAAAATCCTTCATGAACAAGCAAGTACTCAGAGATTTTGTCACCACTAGGCCTGCTTTACAAGAGCTCCTGAAAGAGGCACTACACATAGAAAGAAACAACCAGTACCAGCCATCCTAAAAGCATACCAAATGCTAAAGAGCATCAACAAAATGAAGAATCTACATGAACCAATGGGCAAAACAGCCAGCTAGCATCAAAATGGCAGTATCAAATTCACACATAACAATATTAACCCTAAATGTAAATGGGCTAAATGCACCAATCAAAAGACACAGACTGGCAAATTGGATAAAACCAAAACCCATCGGTGTGCTGTATCCAGGAAACCCACCTCACATGCAAGGATACACAAAGGCTCAAAATGGATGGAGGAAGATTTACCAAGCAAATGGAGAGCAAAAAAGCAGGAGTTGCAATTCTCATCTCTGATAAAATAGACTTTAAAGCAACAAAGATCAAAAGGACAAAGAAGGTCATTACATAATGGTAAAAGGATCGATACAACAAGAAGAGCTAACGATTCTAAATATATATGGACCCAATGCAGGAGCACCCAGATATATAAGGCAAGTTCTTAATGACTTACAAAGAGACTTAGACTCCCACACAATAGTGGAGACTTTAACACTCCACTGTCAATAGCAGACAGATCAACCAGACAGAAAATTAACAAGGATATCCAGGACTTGAACTCAGACCTGGAACAAGCAAACCTGATAGACATTTACAGAACTCTCCACCCCAAATCCACAGAATATACATTCTTCTCAGCACCACATCACACCTACTCCAAAATTGACCACATAATTGGAAGTAAAGCACCTCAGCAAATGCAAAACAACTGAAATCATAACAAACAGTCTCTCAGACCATAGTGCAATCAAGTTGGAACTCAGAATTCAGAAAATAACTCAGAACCGCACAGCTTCATGGAAACTGAACAACTGGCTCTTGAATGTTGATTGATAAACAATGAAATGAAGGCAGAAATAAAGAAGTTCTTTGAAACCAACGAGAATGAAGACACAACATACCAGAATCTCTGGGACACATTTAAAGCAGTCTGTAGAGGAAAATATATAGCAATAAGTGCCCACATGAGAAGAGTGGAGAGATCCAAAATTGACACCCTATCATCAAAATTGAAAGAGCTAGAGGAGCAAGATCAAAAAGCTCAAAACCTAGCCAAGACAAGAAATAACTAAGATCAGAGCAGAACTGAAGGAGATAGAGACAAGAAAACCCTTCAAAAATCAATAAATCCAAGAGCTGGTTTTTCGAAAAGATCAACAAAATAGACAGACCACTAGCCAGACTGATAAAAAGAAAGAGAGAACAACCAAATAGATGCAATATAATGGGAAATCACCACAGATTCCACAGAAATTCAAACCATCATCAGAGAATACTACAAACAACTCTATGCACATAAACTAGTAAACCAGGAAGAAATGGATAAATTCCTGACGCCTGTGTCCTCCCAAGCCTAAACCAGGAGGAAGAAAAACTATGAATAACAAGGTCTGAAGTTGAGGCAGCAATTAAGAGCCTACCACACAAAAAAAGCCCAGGTCCAGATGGGTTCACAGCTGAATTCTACCAGACACACAAAGAGGATCTGGTACCATTCCTTCTGAAACTATTCCAAATAATCCAAAAGAGGGAACCCTTCCCAAATCATTTTATGAGACCAACATCATCCTGATACCAAAACCTGGCAGAGACTCAACAAGAAAAGAAAACTTCAGGCCAATATCCATGATGAACATAGATGCAAAATCTTCAAAATTGCAACAGCACATTAAAAACTTATCCATCATGATCAAGTAGGATTCATCCTGGGATGCAAGGCTGGTTCAACATACGCAAGTCTATAAATGTAATTCACCACATAAACAGAAGCAAAACAAAACCACATGATTATCTCAATTGATGCAGAGAAGGCATTTGACAAAATTCAACAGCCCTTTATGCTAAAACCCTCAATAAACTTGGTATTGATGGAACATATCTCAAAGTAATAAAAGCTATTTATGACAAACCAACAGCCAATATCATACTTAATGGGCAAAACTGGAAGCATTCCCTTTGAACTGGCACTAGACAAGGATGCCCTCTCACCACTCCTATTCAACATAGTACTGGAAGTTCTAGCCAGAGCAATCAGGCAAGAAAAGAAATAAAGGGTATTCAAATAGGAAAGGTGGAAGCCAAATTGTCTCTATTTGCAGACGACATGATAGTATACCTAGAAGACCCCATCACCTCAGCCCAAAAGCTCCTGAAACTGATAAGCAACTTCAGCAAAGTCTCAGGATATAAAATCAATGTAAAAAATCACAAGCATTCCTATACACCAATAACAGACTTAAAGAGAACCAAATCAAGAACGAACTGCCATTCACAATTGCTACAAAGAAAATAAAATACCTAGGAATACAACTCACAAGGAATGTAAGGACCCTTTTTAAAAAAACTACAAACCACTGCTCAACGAAATAAGAGAGGACACAAACAGATGGAGAAACATTCCATGTTCGTGGTTAGAAGAATCAATATCGTGAAAATGGCTATACTGCCCAAAGTAATTTACACAATCAATGCTATCCCCATCAAACTACCATTGAATTTCTTCACAGAACTGGAAAACCACCATGAATTCATATGGAACCAAAAGAGAGCCCGATAGCCAAGTCAATTCTAAGCAAAAAGAACACAGGGAGGCATCACACTACCAGACTTCAAACTATACTACAAGGCTACAGTAATCAAAACAGCATGGTACTGGTACCAAAACAGAGATATAGACCAATGGAACAGAACAGAAGCATCGGAGGCAACACAACATATCTACAACCATATAATCTTTGATAAACCAGACAAAAAGCAATGGGGAAAGGATTCTATTTAATAAATGGTGTTGGGAAAACTGGCTATGTGCAGAAAGCAGAAACTGGACCCTTCCTGACACCTTACACTAAAATTAACTCCAGATGGATTAAAGACTTAAACATAAGACCTGACACCATAAAACCCTAGAAGAAAATCTAGGCAAAACCATTCAGGACATAGGAGTAGGATGACTTCATGAACAAAACATTGAGATACCATCTCATGCCAGTTAGAATGGCATTAAAAATCTGAGACAGCAGATGCTGGAGGATAGAAAAACACTCTTACACTGTTGGTGGAGTGTAAATTAGTTCAACCATTGTGGAAGAGTGCGATTCGGACCTAGAAATAGAAATTCCATTTGACCCAGCAATCCCATTACTGGGTATATCCAAAGGACTATAATTTCTACATGGCACACGAATGTTCATTGCAGCTGTTTACAGAAAGACCTGAACCAACCCAAATGCCCATCGATGATAGACTGGACAAAAATGTGGCACATATACACATGGAATATTATGCAGCAATCAAAAATGATGAGTTTGTGTCATTTGTAGGACATGGATGAATCTGAGAACATCTTTCAGCAAACTGACACAAGAACAGAAAAGAATACCGTATTCTCACATATGGGTGAGAAAATGAGAACACATGGACACAGAAGGTACTACACACTGGGACTATTGGGGAATGGGAGGACAGCAGGACAGAGGATCTGGGGATAAATGCCCAGTGGTGAAGGAGGAAGGCAGCAAACACACTGTGTGTGTACCTATGCAACTATCTTGCAGAACACATGTACCCCAAACCTATAATGCAATAAAAATAAAGAAAAGAAATAAAGATAATATGGTGTATTGTCTAAATGAGTGGCTATAGAAATCCTGAGCTCCATGTGTGCACAGGCTCTGAATATGGCCACAAAATAGAATTCTGACACAATACAGGTGCTTATCAATGAGGCTCTGAAACATGCCATAGAGAGAAAGAATTATTATTCACTGACTGACAAATGAAACTGAGAGTCAGGTGTGAAGACTCACTTGAATAGAATATGAAAAACTAGTGACTATTCAAATTGTGTATTACTCAGTCAGGCTGAGGCCAATAAATAGACTAGTGTCTCCCACACATGTGCATTATTCTGAGGTTGAAATGAGAATATAAATAGAAACATTTCTGGTGTGTATTAGTGAGGCTCTGGTGACCATATGAAACAGATGCTGTCATTGTAAATATACTATTCAGTGAATATCTGAATGAGTGGCACATGAAATAGACTTGAGTATTACATTTGTGCATTATTCACTTGTTACTAGTCTGGCCATATGAAGAAATTGACAAATCATTACGTGTATTATCCACTGAGGCTATGAATGAGTGTCCAAATGAATAGACTCACTATTCACAGGTGTTCATTATTCAGAGATCTGAATGACCATAATAGACTCCAATTATTCTCCAGGTGTGTATTATTCAGTGAGGCTCAGAATGTGGCCATATATTAGACTCTGATGCAAGGTCTTTATTCACTGAGGCTCTGAATAGTGATATGAAATAGACTCCTGACTACACCATATTATTCAGTGACACCTGAATGAGAGGCTACATGAAAGTCTCCTGACTATTTCACAGGTGTGCATTATTCAGTGAGCTCTGAATGAATAAAAGAATCCTGACTATTTCCCCAGGTGTACATTTAGTGGCTCTCAATGAGTGGCCATATGAGACTTGACTATTCCCAGGTGTGTATTCAGTGATTCTCTGAATGAGTGGCCATAAAAAATAGACTAGACTATCAAGACTCTGAGTATTCCCCAGGTGTTATTCTGTGAGCCAGAATGAGATCATAAATAGACTCTTACTATCACCCAGGTGCATATCATTCAGTGAGGCTTAAT
This sequence comes from Saguinus midas, assembly GCA_021498475.1. Classification (NCBI taxonomy): domain Eukaryota; kingdom Metazoa; phylum Chordata; class Mammalia; order Primates; family Cebidae; genus Saguinus; species Saguinus midas. The sequence continues at coordinate 55,646,530 of CM038409.1, read as the reverse complement.
GGCTATAAACAGTGACTGACTATTCATAGTTTCATTATTCACTGAAGCTCTGAATGAGGGAAAAATAGACTCTGACTTCCCATTGTGCATTATTCAATAAGGCTCTGAATGAGTGGTAGTATTGAATAGAATCTGACGATTCAGTGTGTATTATTCAGTGAGCACTGAATGAGTGGCCATGAAAGAGCCTGACTATTCCCAGGTGTGCATTATTCACTGTGGCTCTGAATGTTGGTGTGAAATAGACTGAGTATTCCAAGTCTGCATTATTCACTGATTCTCTGATCATAAGACCCTGACTATTCAGTTGTGTATTATTCCGTGGGGTCCTCTGAGTGACCATATGAAATAGAATTTGACTATTCCCATGTGTGCATTATTCAGAGTCTCAGAATCAATGATATGAATTAGTCTCCTCAGTACTCACAGGTGTGCATTATTCACTGAGGCTCTGAATGAGTCAATATGAAATAGATTCTTGACAATTCCACAGGTGTGTATCATTCAGTGAGGCTCTGAATGAGTGGCATATGAAGAGAATCTCACTTATCCACAGTGTGCATTACTCCATGAGATTAATTAGTGGCCATATGACTATTAAAGGTGTGTACCATTCAGTGAGGCTCTGAGTGGCCATATTAAAGAGATTCCTGAATATACAAGAGCTTATTACTCAGAGTCTCTGAATGAATGGCTATATCAATTAGGCTGACTACTCCACAGGAGTGCATTATTCAGTGAAGCTCTGAGAGGCCAGATGAAATTGTCTCCTGACACCCTAGGTGTGTATTATTCACTGAGCTTCTGAATGTGTTGGCCAATTGAAATACACCTGACTATTCACAGGTGTGTGTTATTGAGGTTCTGTATGAGTTGGAAATAGACTCCTGACACCCCAGGTGTGCACTACCCTGAGGCTCTCACTGAGTGGCCATAAATAGACTCCTGACTCTACCCCATGTGTGTATTATTCAGAGAGGCTCTGAAAGAGTGTCCATAAAATACACCTGTCTATTCCAGGTGTGCATTATTCACTGAGGCTCTGAATGAGTTTCAATATAAAATATACTCCTGACTATTCTCCAGGTGTGTTTATTCACACGGGCTCTGAATGAGGGCCATGAAATAGACTCCTGACTATTCCACAGGTGTGTATTATTCACTGAATGTTCTGAATGTGCCAAAGAAAATAGACACCTGGCTACTCCACAAGTGTGCATTCTTCACTGATGCTCTGAATGAATGGCCATGTGAAAGAGACTCCAAGATTTTTCCAGGTATGCATTATTCAATCAGGCTCTGAATGAGAGGACACTGTAAATAAACTCCTGACAATTCCTCAAACTTGCACACATTTGGAGGGCTCTGAATGAGTGTCAATATAAAATAACCTAATCAATATTTCCCTGGTGTGTATTATTCACTGAGGCTCTAAAAGAGTGTCCATATGAAAGAGAAACCTGTCTATTCCCAAGGTGTGCATTATTCAGTTTGGCTCTGAATCACAGGTCATATGGAATAAGATACTGATTATTCCCCAGGTGTGTATCATTCACTGAAGCTCTGAATGAGTGTCCATAATATAGAGCCTTGAATATTCCATGTGTATTATTCACTGAGGTTCTGAATGAGGGGTCATTTGAAATAGAATCCTCAGTACTCCCCAGGCATGCATTATTCACTGTGGCTCTGAATGGAAATATGAAATAGACTCCTGACTATTCCACAGGTGTGTACTATTCAGTGAGGCTCTGAATGAGTGGCCATATGAAAGAGAATCCTGACTATTCGTGTGCATTATTCAGTGAAGGTCTAAATGAGTGACCATAAGAAATAGAATCCTGACTATTCCCCAGGTGTGCATTATTCACTGAGGTGCTGAATGAGTGGCCATATAAAATAGATTGCTGAGTACTCCCAGGTATGCATTATTCACGGAGGCTGTGAATCAGTGGCAATGTGAAATAGACTTCTGAATATTCCCCATGTGTGCATTATTAAGGGAGGTTCTGAAAAGTATCCCTATGAAATAGATTGCTGACTATTCCCCAGGTGTGGATTATTCACTGAGGCTATGAATGGGAGGCAATGTGAAATAGACTCCTGATTATTTTCCAGGTGGGTTTTATTCACACGGACACTGAATGAGGGGCCGTGTGAAATAGACTCCTGTCTATTCCACAGGTGTGTATCATTCGCTGAGGTTCTCAATGTGTGGCCAAAGGAAATAGACACCTGGCTACTCCACATGTGTACATTATTCACCGATGCTCTGAATAAATGGCCATATGAAAGAGACTCCAAATTTTTCTCCAGGTATGCATTATTCAATGAAGGCTCTGAATGCAGGCCATATGAAATAGACTCCTGACAATTCCCCAGGTGTGTATTATTCACTGAGGCTCTGAATGAGTGGCCATATGAAATAGACTCCTGACTATTCCACAGGTGTGCATTATTCACTGAGGCTCTGAATGAGTGGCCATATGAAATAGACTCCTGACTATTCCACAGGTGTGCATTATTCACTGAGGCTCTGAATGAGTGGCCATATGAAATAGACTCCTGACTATTCCACAGGTGTGCATTATTCACTGAGGCTCTGAATGAGTGGCCATATGAAATAGACTCCTGACTATTCCACAGGTGTGCATTATTCACTGAGGCTCTGAATGAGTGGCCATATGAAATAGACTCCTGACTATTCCACAGGTGTGCATTATTCACTGAGGCTCTGAATGAGTGGCCATATGAAATAGACTCCTGACTATTCCACAGGTGTGCATTATTCACTGAGGCTCTGAATGAGTGGCCATATGAAATAGACTCCTGACTATTCCACAGGTGTGCATTATTCACTGAGGCTCTGAATGAGTGGCCATATGAAATAGACTCCTGACTATTCCACAGGTGTGCATTATTCACTGAGGCTCTGAATGAGTGGCCATATGAAATAGACTCCTGACTATTCCACAGGTGTGCATTATTCACTGAGGCTCTGAATGAGTGGCCATATGAAATAGACTCCTGACTATTCCACAGGTGTGCATTATTCACTGAGGCTCTGAATGAGTGGCCATATGAAATAGACTCCTGACTATTCCACAGGTGTGCATTATTCACTGAGGCTCTGAATGAGTGGCCATATGAAATAGACTCCTGACTATTCCACAGGTGTGCATTATTCACTGAGGCTCTGAATGAGTGGCCATATGAAATAGACCCTTGACTATTCCCCAGGTGTGTATTATTCACTGAGGCTCTGAATGAGTGGCCATATGAAATAGACTCCTGACTATTCCACAGGTGTGCATTATTCACTGAGGCTCTGAATGAGTGGCTATAAAATAGAGACTCCTAAATACTCCTCAGGCGTGCATTTTTACGTTTAGCTCTAAATAAGTGGTTTTTATAGAAGCCAGAAAATAGAATCCTGACTTTTTCAAGGTGTATGTTATTCAGTTAGGGTCTGAATATGTGGTATATGAAATAGAACTCTGACTACAATACAGGTGTTCCTTATTTAATGAAGGTCTGAAATAGATGCCTTATCTTACCTGAAATTTTCTTATTGGCCATTGACTTGCCTGTAGTTACTCTGTCTTACATTGCCAGAAATTGCCTTGCCTTACATTGCCTTGCCTTGACTGGAATTGCATTGCCTGGAATTGCATTGCCTTGCCTTACTTTGCATTGCCTGGAATTCCCTTGACTCGAATTGTTTTTTCTTGCCTTGACTGGAATTACCTTGTCTGAATTTGTCTTGCCTTGTCTTTCCTTGCATTGCCTGGAATTGCCTTGCCTTCTCTTGCCTGAAATCCCCTTGCCTGGAATTAACCATTTTTGCTTTTGTTGACTTGCCCTGAATTGCCTTGATTGAAATTTCCCTGCCTTGCCTTGCCTCTAGTTGCCTTGCTTGGAATTTCCCTGTTTTGCCTTGTCTTGTATTGCCTTGCCTTGCCTTGCCTAAAATAGCCTTGCCTGAAATAGCCCCTTTTTGCCTTTCCTTGACTTGCCTTGAATTGCCTTTTTGAAATTTTCTTTTTTGACCTTGCCTCAAATTGCCTTGTCTGGGGTTGCCCTGGTTTGCCTTTTCTTTTTTACCTCGAATTGCCTTGCCTGAATTGGCCTGTCTTGCCTTCTCTTGCCTTGCCTGGAATCGCCTTGCTTAGAATTGCATTTCTATACTTGATCTTACCTTGCCTGGAATTGCCTTTTCTTCCGTTGCCTGAAATTACCTTGTTTGGAGTTATCTTGCCTTGTCTTGAACTGCTTGAAATTGTCTTGTCTTGTGTTGCACTGCCTTGCCTAGAATTGTTTTGCCTGGAATTGTCTTGTTTTGCCTTACCTGGAGTTGCCTTGCCTGAAATTTTCTTGCATTGCTTTTCTTATCCTTACCTGGAATTTCCCTTCCTTGCCTTCCCTGGAAGAGCCTGCGTGGAATTGCCTTGTCTTGCCTTACCTTGACTGGAATTGCCTTGCTTCGAATTGCCTTGTCTTGCCTTTCCTCACCTGGAATTGCCTTGCCTAGAATTGCCTTGCTTTGCATTGCCTTGCCTTGTCTTGGCTGGAATTGTCTTGCCTGGAATTCTCTTGCCTTACCTTAGCTGAAATTGCCTTGCCTGGAAATACCTTTCCCTGCGTTGTCTTGCCTGGAGTTCCTTTTTGGAAATTGTTTTGCCTTGCATTGCCAGGAATTGCCTTGCCTTGCATTGCCTTGCATTGCCTGGAATTGCCTTGCATTGCCTGGAATTGCCTTGCCTGGAATTCTATTGCCTTTCCTTAACTTGCCTTGACTTGAATTGTCTTGCCTGGCATAGTTTTGCCTTCCTTGCCTTGATTGAAATTGCCTTGCCTGCGTTTTCCTGCCTTGCCTTGCTTTGACTAGAGTTGCCTTCCCTGGAATTGCTTTGCCTTGCCTTTCCTAAAATTGCCTTTCGTGAAATTGTCCTTCCCTGCCTTCTCTTGCCTTAGTTTTCCTGGAATTTCCTTTTCATCAATTGCCTGGCCTGGAATTGCCCTGCCTTGCATTGTCTGGATTGCCTTTTCTGGAATTGCTTTACCTGGCCTTACCAAAAATTGCCTTTCTAGAATAATTGCCTTTCTCTGACTTGCCTTGCCTTAACTTGCCTGGAATTTTCTCTCCTAAAATTGCCTTGCCTAGAATTGCATTGTCTTGTTTTGCCTTCCCTTGCCTTGTCTTGCCTTGCCTTGAGTTGCCTTGTCTGGCATTGATTTGTCTTGCCTTGCCTTGCCTTGCCTTGCCTAGCATTGCCTTGTCTGGAATTGCATTGCCTGGAATTGCCTTGACTTGCCTTACATTGAATTGCCTTGCCTTGAATTTTCTTGCATTGCCTAGCCTTTTTCCCTGGAATTTCCCTGCCTTGCCTTCCTTGGAATAGCCTTTTGTTGTTGAATTGCCTTGACTAGAATTGCTTGGCTTCTAATGGCATTGACTTGCCTTGCATTAACTGGAATTGCCTAGCCTGAAATTGCCTTGCCTTTCCTGGCCTTGCCTGGAATTTTCTTGCCTGGAGTTGACTTTCCTTGCCATGCTTTGCCTTGCCATCCCTTAAATTGACTTTCCTGAAGTTACCTTGCATTGCCTTGCCTTGCCTAAAAGACGCTTGCCTGGAATTGTCCTACGTTGCCTTGCCCTGCCTTGCCTGGAATTGACATGCCTAGAACTCCAATGCCTTTCCTTTCCTTCCCTTGCGTAGCCTAAAATTGCCTTGCCTGGAATTGTCTTACCTTGCCTTGCCAAGAATTTCCTTGCTTGGAATTTCCTTGCCTTGAATTGCCTTTCCTTGTCTCGCTTTTTTGCCTGTTATTTCTCTGCCTTGTATTCCCTGAAATAGCCATGCCTCACATTGCCTTGCCTGGCCTTGCCTTGCCTTGTCTTCCCTTGCATTGCCTTGCCTTCCCTTGCCTTGCCTAGAATTGCCTTTTTTGGAATTGTTGTGCCTTGTTTTAACTGGAATTGCTTTGCCTGAAATTGCCTTTCCTTGTCTTGCCCAAAACTGACCTGCCATGCGTCACCTTGCCTAAAACTTCCCTGCCTGAAATTGCACTGCCTTACCTTGCTTTTCCTGAAACTTTTTTGCTTTTGCTTGCCTAAGATTGACTTTCCGTGAATTGCTTTACACTGCCTTGCCTTTGCTTGCATGGGATTTCCTTGCCTGAAATTGCTTTGCCTGAAATTGCCTTTCCTTGTCTTGCCCAAAACTGACCTGCCATGCGTCACCTTGCCTAAAACTTCCCTGCCTGAAATTGCACTGCCTTACCTTGCTTTTCCTGAAACTTTTTTGCTTTTGCTTGCCTAAGATTGACTTTCCGTGAATTGCTTTACACTGCCTTGCCTTTGCTTGCATGGGATTTCCTTGCCTGAAATTGACTTGTCTGGAATTACCTTGACTTGTCTTGCCTTGCATTGCCTGGAATTGCCTTGCCTTGCCTTGCCATGACTAAAATTGACTTTCCTAAAATTACCTGGCGTTGCCTTGTCTTGTCTAAAAAAGCCTTGCCTGGATTTTTCCTACCATGTTTTGCCTTGCCTAGCCTAGAATTGCTTTGCCTGAAATTGCCTTGCATGCTTTGCCTAAAATTTTCTTGCTTGAAATTTTCTTGCCTTGCATTGCCTTGCCTTGCCTTGCTCTTCCTTTCCTGGAATTGCCCTGCCTTGCCTTCTCTGGAATGGCCCTGCCTGGAATTGCCTTGTCTTGCTTGCATTGACTGGAGTTGCCTTGTTTGCCTTGCCTTGCTAAGCCTAGAATTGCCTTGCCTGGAATTGCTTTGCCTTGCAATGCCAAAAATTGCCTTTATTACAATTGCCTTGCCTTACATTGTTTTGCCTTGCATGGAATTGCCTTGCCTAGAATTGCATTGCCTTGTTTTACCTTGCCTTCCCTGGAATTGCCTTGCCTTGAATTGCCTTTTCTTGCCTTGCCTGGAATTATTTTGTCTGAAATTTGCTTGTGTTGCCTTGCCTTGCCTGAAATTGTCTTGCCTGAAGTCCCCTTTCCTGTAATTTCCTTTCCTGCAATTGCCTTGCCCGGAATTGTCTTGTCTTGCCTGGATTTGCCTTGCATTTCCTTGCATGGAATTGACGTTTCCGCAATTGCCTTGCATTGCCTTGCCTTCTTTTGCATAAGATTGCATTGCCTGAATTGTCTTGCCTTGCCTTGGTTTGTTTTGTGTTACTTTGCCCATTATTGCCTAGCCTGGTATTACCTTGCCTTGCCTTGGCTAGAATTGCCTTGCCTGAAATTGCATCCATTTGCCTTGCCTAGGCTTGCCTTGTGTTTCCTTGCCATGCCTGAAATTGACTTTTCTGAAATTGCCTTGTGTTGCTTAAAAAAGGGTTGGCTAGAATTGCCCTACATTGCCTTGCCCTGCCTTGTCTAAAATTGCCTTGTCTAGAATTGCACTGCATTCCTTTGCCTTGGCTTTCCTAGCCTAGAATTGCCTTGCCCTGTTTGCCTTGCCTAGCCTTGCCTGGAATTTAGTTGCTTGAAATTGCCTTGCGTTGCATTGCCTTGCGTTGCCTTGCTTTTTCTTGCCTGTAATTTTCTTGCCTGGCCTTTCCTTGCCTTGTCTTGTTTTGCCTTGCCTGGATTTTTCTTGCCTGCAGTTTCCTTGCCTAGAATTGCCTGGAATTTACTTTCCTGAAATTTACTTGCATTGACCCGCCTTGCCAGGAATTTTCTTTTCTGAAATTGTTTTGCCTTGCCTTTTTTTGTTTTGCCTTGTCTGGAATTGCCTTGCATTCTCTGTCCTTGCATGTAATTGCCTTTCCTGGATTTCTTTTGTATTGCCTTGACTTGCCTGGATTTGCCTTGCCTGGAATTGCCCTGCCTTGCCTTACATGGAATTGCCCTGCTGGAATTGCCATGCCTTGCCTTGCCTTGCCTTCAATTTTCTTTCCTTGCATTGGCTGGAATTTACTTGCCTGAAATTGCCTAATCTCAAATTGCCTTTTCTTGCATTGCCTGAAAATACATTGTCTGGAATTGCCTTGCCTTGTATAGCCTGGAATTGCCCTGTCTGAAATTTCCTTGCCTTGGCTTGCCTTCCCTTGTCTGAAATTGCATTGCCCATAATTCCCATGCCTTGCCTTGCCTTGTCCAAAAATGCCCTGCCTGAGATTACCCTGCCTTACTTTGCCTTGCCTGAAATTGTACTGCCTGGAATTGCCCTGCCTTACCTTGCATTGTTTGGAATAGCCTTTTCTGCAATTGCCTTGCCTAAAATTGCATTGAATTGCCTTGCCTTTTCTTACCTTGCCTTCCCTGGAATTGCCTTGCGTGTCATTGCCTTGCTTTACCTTGCCTTGCTTTGCCTAGAATTGCCTTGCCTGAAATTGCCTTTCCTATAATTGATTTGCTTGTCTTTCCTGGAATTGCCTTGCCTGGAAATGCCTTGCATTGCCTTGTTTTTCTTGCCTGAAATTGCCCTGCCTTGCCTTCTCTGGAATAGCCTTTTGTGAAATTGTCTTGTATTGCCTTGCCTTGATTGGAATTGCATTGCTTCAAATTTTCTTGCCTTGCCTTGACTGGAATTGCCTTGCCTGGAATTGTCTTGCGTTGCTTTAGGTGGAACTGCGTTGCCTGAAAATACATTTCCCTGCCTTGTCTTGCCTTGCCTTTCCTTGCCTGGAATTGCCTTTCCGTCAATTTTCTTGCCTGGAATTGCCTTGCCTTGCATTGCAAAGAATTGCCTTGCCTAGAATTGTATTGCCTTGCCCTGCATTGTCTGGAATTGCCTAGCCTGAAATTGCATTGCCTTCCCTTGCCTGAAATAAACCTGCCTGAAATTGGCTCTACTTGTCTTTCCTTGCTTTGCCATGACTAAAATTAACTTTCCTGAAATGGCCTTGCGTTGCCTTTCCTTGCCTAAAAGAGCCTTTCCTGGAATTGCCCTACATGCCTTGCCCTGCCTTGCCTGGAATTGCCTTGCTTAGAATTGCACTGTATTTTCTTCCCTTACCTAGCCTAGAATTGCCTTGCCTGAGATAGACTTGCCTTGCATTGCCTGAAATTTTCTTGCTTAGAATTGCCTTGCATTGCATTGCATTGCTTTGTTTTGCGTTCCTTTTCTTTGCCTAAAATTGCCCTGTTTTGCCTTCCCTGGAATAGCTTTGCCTGAAATTACCTTGTCTTACCTTGCCTTGACTGGAATTGCCTTGTTTTAAATTGCCTTGCCTTGCCTTTTTTACGTAGCATTGCCTTGGCTAGAAATGCCTTGCACCGTGTGGCCTTGCCTTGCCCAACCTGGAATTGCCTTGCCTTACCTTAGCTGGAATTGCCTCGCCTGGAAATACCTTTCCCTGCCTTTTCTTGCCTTGCCTTGCCTGGATTTTCCTTTTTGGCAATAACCTTGCCTGGAATTATTTGTCTTGCATTGCCAGGTATTGCCTTGTTTTATATTTCCTTGCCTTGCCTGAAATTGTCTTGCCTAGAATTGCATTACCTTGCCTTATCTTGCCTTGCCTGAAATTCTTTTGCCTCGCATTGCCTTTTCTTGTCTTGCCTGAAATTACCTTGTCTGGAATTACCTTGCCTTGTCTTGCCTTGCCTTCCCTTAAAGTGCCTTGTCTTGCCTTGCCTCAAATAGCCTTGCATAAAATTGGCCTTTATTGCCTTGCCTTGCCTTGCCTCGAATTCTCTTGTTTGAAATTTCCCTGCCTTGCCTTTTCTCGAATTGCCTTGTCTGGAGTTGCCCTGCTTTGGGTTGCCTTTCTTTACCAAGAATTTCCTTGTCTGGACTTGGCCTGCCTTTCTTTGTTTTGCCTTTCCTGGAATGCCCTTGCCTGGAATTGCCATGATTTGCCTTGCCTGAAATTGCCGTGCCTAAAATCTTTTGCCTTTCTGGGAGTTTTCTTGCATTGCCTTTTCTTGCCTAGCCTGGAATTGCCTTGCCTTGGCTTGCCTTTTCTTGCCTTGTCTTGCCTGGAATTGCCTTGCCTGGAATTGCCTGCATTTTCTTGTCTGAAATTGTTTTGCCTTGCCTTACCTTGCATGAAATTGACCTGCCTGAAATTTCCCTGCCTTGGCATGCCATGCCTGGATTTTCCATGTTTTGCCTTGCTTTTCCTTGCCTGGAATTGCCTTGTCTGGAATTACATTGTCCAGAGTATTATTGCCTTTAGTTGCCTTTAGTTGCCTTGCCTGGAATTGCCTTGCCTTGCCTTGTCTAAAATTTTCCTGCCTGGAATTGCCGTGCCCTGCCCTGCTTTGCCAGAAATTGCCCTGCCTGGAATTTTTCTACCTTGCCTTGCCTTTCCTGGAATTGCCTTGCCTTGCTTTGACTTACCGTGCTTAAAATTGAGTTTCCTGAAATTGCCTTGTGTTACCTTGCCTTGCCTTAAAGTGACTTGCCTGTATTGCTCTTCATAATCTTTCCCTGCCTTGCCTGGAATTGCCTAGCTTAGAATTACCCTGCCTTTTCTTGCCTTGCCTATCCTTTTTTGCCTTCCTGAAATTGCCTTGCCTGGAATGACTTTTCCTTAACTTGCCTTTTCATGCCTTGCCTAAAATTTCTTTACCTGGAATTCTTTTGTCTTGTCTTTCCTTGATTTGCCTGAAATTTATTTACCTCGAATTTTTTGCCTTTCCTTGTCTTTCATTGCCTGGAATACCCTGGCCTGGAATAGCCTTGCCTTGCCTTGCCTTGATTGGAATTCCCTTGCCTTGCTTTGTCTTGCCTTGCCTGAATTGCCTTGCCTGGGATTGCCTTGCCTTGCCTTGCCTTGTCTGAGGTTGCATTCCCTGGAATTGCCTTGCCTTACCTTACCTGAAATTGTCTTGCCTGGGATTGCCTTTCCCTGCCTTCTCTTGCCTTCATTTTACTGAAATTGCCTTTCCAGCAATTGCCTTTCCTGGAATTGCCCTACCTTGCATTGACTGGAATTGCCTTTCCTTGAATTGCTTTGCCTTGCCTTACCTAAAATTGACTTTTCTGGAATTGCCTTTCTCTGCCTTGCTTTGCCTTTCCTTGCCTAGAATTGCCTTTCCAGCAATTGCCTTGCCTGGAATTACTCTGCCTTTCATTGCCAGAAATTGCCTTGCCTTACGTTTTCTTGCCTTGCCTTTCCTGGAATTTCATTGACTTTACTTGCCTTGCCATGTCTAAAATTAACTTTCCTGAAATTGCCTTGCATTGCGTTGCCTTTTCTGAAAAAGTCTTGACTGGAATTGCCCTACATATTCTTACCCTGCCTTGCCTGGAATTTCCTTTCTTTGAATTGCCCTGCCTGGCTTTGCCTTGCCTCTCCTTGCCTTGCCTTGCATTACCTAAAATTGCCTTGCCTGAAATTGCCTTTCCCTGCCTTATGTTGCCTTGCCTTGCCTGGAATTGCCTTTTCAGCAATTGACTTGCCTGGAATTGACCTGCCTTGCATTGCCAGTGATTGCCTTGCATGCAATTACCTTGCCTTGCCTTGCCTTGCCTTGAATTTTCTTGCTTGGAATTGCCTTGCATTTCGTTGCCCTTCATTGTTTTGCTTTTCCTTGCTTGGAATTTCCTTTTCTTTTCTTCCCTGAAATAGCCTTGCCTGGAATTGTCTTGTCTTCACTTGCCTTGACTGGAGTTGCCTTGTTTCAAATTGCCTTGCCTTGTCTTTCCTCACCTGCAATTGTCTTGCCTATAATTTCATTGCCTTGCTTTACCTTGCCTTGCCTGGAATTCCCTTGTCTGGAATTGCCTTGCCTTGTCTTGCCTTACCTTGCATGTAATTGCCTTGCCTTGCGTTGCCTTAAATAGCCTGGCCTGAAATTGCCCTTTTTTGCTTTGCATTTTTTTGCATTAAACTGCCTTGTTTGAAATTTCCATGACTTGCCTTTGTTCAATTTGCCTTTTCTGGAGTTTCCCTGCTTTATCTTGTCTTTTCTTACCTCGAATTGCCTTGCCTGGAATTCACCTGCCTTGCCTAGTTTTGCCTTGCCTGGAATGCACTTGCCTGGTATTGCCATGCCTTGCCTTGCCTGAAATTGCCGTGCCTAAAATTTTTTTGCCTTGCCAGGAGATCTTTTGCATTGCCTTGCCTTGCCTATCCTTGAATTGCCCTGTCTAAAATTGCCTTGCCTTGGCTTACCTTGCCTTGCCTTGCATGAAATTCCCTTGCCTTGCTTACCTTGCTAAAATTGCCGTAATTTTCTTGGCCTTGCCTAAAATTTCCTTTTCTGAAATTGCCTTGCCTTGCCTTGTCTGGGATTGCCTTGCCTGGAATTTTCATGCCTTGCCTTGCCTTATCTTGTCTCTCCTAGAATTTCCTTGTCTTGCCTGGAATTGCCTAGCCTGGAATAGGCTTTCCTTGCCTTTCCTGGATTTTTCTTTTCTAAAATTGTCTTGCCCTGCCTGACGTTGAATTGCCTTGCCTGGAATTGCCTTGTCTTGCCTTGCTTGCCTGGAATTGTGTTACTCCAATTGCCTAGCCTGGATTGCCTTGCCTTGCCTTGTCTGGAACTGCTTTGCCTGGATTTGCCTTGTCCTGCCTTCTCTTGTTTTGTTTTGACTTTTTTTCTGGCATTGCCTAGGATTTTCTTCCCTGGAATTGCCTTTCCTGGAATCGCCTTATATGGAATTGCCTTTCCTGAAATTCTCATGCCTTCCCTTGCCTTGTCTTGCCTTTCCTAATATTGCCATGTCTTGCCTTTACTTGTCTTGCCTTGCCTGGAATTGCCTTGAATTTTTTGTACTTGTCTGGAATTGCCTCTCCTGGAATTTACTTGCCTTGCCTGCAATTGCCTAGTCTGGTATTGACTTGCCTTTCCCTGCCTGAATTTGCATTTCTTGGAATTGCCCTGCATTGCCTTATGTGAAATTGCCGTGCAAGAAATTGACTTGTCTTGCCTTGCATTACCTTAAATTGCCTATCCTGCAATTGTGTTGCTTCGAATTGCCTTGCCTTGCCTTGACTAAAACTGCCTTGCCTGGATTTGACTTGTCTTGCTTGTCTTGCCTTGTCTTGCATTGCCTTGTCTTGCATAGAATTGCCTTGCCTTTTCTTGCCTTGACTTTCTTTGCCTTGCAGTTTCTTGCCTCGCCTGACATTGCCTTGACTTGCCTGAAATTTGTTTTGAGTTGCCTTGCTTTTTGTAGCCTGAAATTTCTCTGCCTGGAATTGTTTTGACTTGGCTTCCCTTGCCTTGACTGGAATTGCCTTGCATATAATTGCCTTGCCTTGTCTTGCAAAAAAAACTGACCTGCCCTGTGTTATCTTGACTGAAATTTTTCTGACTGGAATTACACTGCCTTGCCTTACCTTGCCTTGCCTTGCCTGAAATTGTCTTTCCTTTCCATTCCTGGAATTGAATTTCCCGAAAATGCCTTGTTTTGCCTTGCTTTTTATTGCATGGGATTGCCTTGCCTGGAATTGTTTTGCTTGGAATTGTCTTGCCTTGAATTGCCATGAGTTGTTATGCCTTGTCTTGCATTGCCCAGAATTGCCTAGCCTGGAATTGCCTCTCCATGCCTTGCCTTCCCTTGCCTGGAATTTCATTGCCTCAAATTGTTTTTTATTGCCTTTCCGGAAATTAGATTGTCTGGAATTGCCTTGCCTTGCCTTGCCTTTTTTGGAATTGCCTTGCCTTGTCTCAAATAGCCTTGCCTGGAATTGACCTTTTTTTGCCATGCCATGTCTTGCCTCGAATTGCCTTGTTTGGAATTGCCCTGCCTTGCTTTGGCTCTAATTGCTTTTTCTAGAGTTTCCCTGTTTTGCCTTTCCTTTTCTTACCTCGAATTGCCTTGCCAGGAATTGGCCTGCCCTGCCTTGTTTTGCTTGCATGGATTAGCCTTGCTGGGTATTGCTATGAATATCCTTGCCTAAAATTGCCATGCCTAAAATTTTCTTTTTTTAAAAAATTTTTATTGCATTTTACGTTTTGGGGTACATGTGCAGAACGTGCAAGATACTTTCATAGGTACACACATGGCAGTGCGTTTTGCTGCCTTCCTCCCCTTAACCCTCATTTGGCATTTCTTTCCAGGATATCCCTCCCCAGAACCCCTCTGCTGTCCCTCCCCTATTCCACCCAATAGACACCAGTGTGTAGTATCCCCCTCCATGTGTCCATGTGTTCTCATTTTTCTCACCCACGTATGAGTGAGAATATTTGGTAATTTCTTTTCTGTTCTTGTGTCAGGTTGCTGAAAATTATGTTCTCCAGATTAATTCATGTCCTTACAAAAAAACATAAACTCATCATTTTTTATTGCTGTATAATATTCCATGGTGTAGGGCTGGAGAAGCGGCAAGATGGCGTCATAGAGGCGACTCAGGATTGGAGCTCTCAGTGAAGGCGCAGAGGGTGAGTCCAGCTGCATTCTCGGATGTTCCTTTATGCCCACAGAGCTGAAAGTCCCAGGTGTGGAGACACGGGACCCTAGTGCAGCCCTAACGCAGCCGCTGGCCGCCGCCTTCAGCGGCGCCAGAAGCAGGACCCCGGAACTCACTGGTCTGGGTGCCCTGTTAAACTGGCAATCTGAGATTTGAAGGGCAGATTGGCATGTCCATCTGATTGAACGGGACTTGGACAATGAGCCAGACCAGGAGTTTCCTGGAAGCGTGATCTGAGCCAGTGCAGTGGGCAGCGGCATGGGAGATCACACGGATCCCAGTGCACTATTGGCAGGCTACTGGGGTGCCAGTGAGAGAGTCGACCTTCAGCTTGGGGAGAGGAAGAGAGAGAGAGAGGATGGACTCTGAGGCAGGGAGCTGAGTGATCGAGCTCAGCGGGTCCCACCTCACGGGACAAGCAGGGTGGTGACTGGAGGCATGGGGCTGAGAATTTTGCTGCCAGCATCTAGGACGGTGCAGCCCGGTGGGGAGGGGCACCACTGATGCAATCCGCCTACTGAAGTACCACCCAGGGCTGACGCAGCCTGCCTTGCCGAGGCAACCTGCCATAACAGAGAGACTGAGCACCCACAGCATTATTCACTGTGGCTCTGTATTGGCCATGTAAAATAGACTCTGAATATTCAAGTCTGTATTATTCACTGACTCTGAGTGGCCATATAAAATAGACCTGACTATTCAGTTGTGTATTATTCTGTGGCTCTGAATCATGAAATAGACTATTGTTTTCCATGTGTGCATTACAGGAGTAAAAGAAGTGATATGAATTAGTCTCAGTAACAGACATGACTCACAGAGGCTCAATAAGTGGTCATGAAACAGACTGATATTCCCCAGGTGTGTATTATTCACTGAGGCTCTGAACAGTGTTTGAAAGATCCTGACTATTTCAAGGTGTGCATTATTCACTGGTCAATGAAAATGAAATAGAATCCTGATTATTCCCCAGGTGTGTATTATTCAGTGAGGCTCTTAATGTGTGACCATATAAAATAGACCATGACTATTCGTAACATTTGAATAGAATCTCATATTCCCCAGGTGTGTATTATTCACTGAGGCTCTGAAATGAGTGGCAACATGAAAGAGACTCTGACAATTCCACATGTGTATTATTCAGTGAGGCTCTGAATGTGGTTATACAAAAGAGACTACACCAGGTGTGTGTATTATTCATGAGACTCATTGAAATATGACTATTCCACAGTGTGTACATTCAATAAGGCTCATATATTAAAGAAATTCCTTAATATCCATTTATTCACAGAGAGGCTCTGAATGGGCCATATCATAGTCTGATTATCCACAAAGTGCATTCTTCAGTGAGTTTCATGAGAGATGAAATTCCTGAAAATTCCTAGGTGTGTATTATTAATTGAGCTTGAATGTGTCCATTGAAATACAATCTGACTATTCCCCAGGTGTGTATTATTCACTGAAATTGAATGAGTAGAATAAATTCTGAATTTTGTGCACTATCAGGCTCTCACAGAGTGGCCATATTTTTTTTTTAATTTTTATTGCATTATAGGTTTGGGGTACATGTGCAGAACGTGCAAGATAGTTGCATAGGTACACACATGGCAGTGTGTTTTGCCCCTCCCTTCCACACTTGGCATTCATCCCCAGGCTATCCCCCAGCCCCCGCTGTCCCTCCCCATTCCCCCAACAGTCCCCAGTGTATAGTAGACCTGTGTCCATGTGTTCATTTTTCTCACCCACCTATGAGTGAGTATATGGTATTTCTTTTCTGTTCTTGGTTTGTTGAGAATGATGTTCTCCAGATTCATCCATGTCCCTACAAAGGACACAAACTCATCATTTTTGATTGCTGCATAATATTCCATGGTGTATATGTGCCACATTTTCCCAGTCCAGTCTATCATCATGGGCATTTGGGTTGGTTCCAGGTCTTTGCTATTGTAAACAGTGCTGCAATGAACATTCGTGCATGTGTCCTTATAGTAGAACGATTTATAGTCCTTGATAGATACCCAGTAATGGGATTGGGTCAAATGGAATTTCTATTTCTAGGTCCCTGAGGAATCGCCACACTGTCTTCCACAATGGTTGAACTAATTTACACTCCCACCAACAGTGTAAGAGTGTTCCTATTTCTCCACATCCTCTCCAGCATCTGCTGTCTCCAGATTTTTAATGATCGCCATTCTAACTGGCGTGAGATGGTATCTCAATGTGGTTTTGATTTGCATCTCTAATGACCAATGATGATGAGCATTTTTTCATATGTTTGTTGGCCTCATGTATGTCTTCTTTGTAAAGTTTCTGTTCATATCCTTTGCCCATTTTTGAATGGGCTTGTTTGTTTTTTCCTGTAAATCTGTTTGAGTTCTTTGTAAATTCTGGATATCAACCCTTTGTCAGATGTGTAAACTGCAAAGATTTTTTCCCATTCTGATGGTTGCCGATTCACTCTAGTGACTGTTTTTTTGCCAGAAGCTGTGGAGTTTGATTAGGTCCCATTTGTCTATTTTGGCTTTTGTTGCCAATGCTTTTGGTGTTTTGTTCATGAAGTCCTTGCCTACCCTATGTCCTGAATGGTTTTGCCTAGATTTTCTTCTAGGGTTTTATGGTGTCAGGTCTTACGTTTAAGTCTTTAATCCATCTGGAGTTAATTTTAGTGTAAGGTGTCAGGAAGGGGTCCAGTTTCTGCTTTCTGCACATGGCTAGCCAGTTTTCCCAACACCATTTATTAAATAGGAATTTTCCCATTGCCTGTTTTTGTCTGGTTTATCAAAGATAATATGGTTGTAGATGTGTTGTGTTGCCTCCGATGCCTCTGTTCTGTTCCATTGGTCTATATCTCTGTTTTGGTACCAGTACCATGCTGTTTTGATTACTGTAGCCTTGTAGTATAGTTTGAAGTCTGGTGATGCCTCCCGCTGTGTTCTTTTTGCTTAGAATTGACTTGGCGCGGCTCTTTTGGTTCCATATGAAATTCATGGTGGTTTTTTCCAGTTCTGTGAAGAAATTCAATGGTAGTTTGATGGGGATAGCATTGATTGTGTAAATTACTTTGGGCAGTATAGCCATTTTCACGATATTGATTCTTCCTAACCACGAACATGGAATGTTTCTCCATCTGTTTGTGTCCTCTCTATTTCGTTGAGCAGTTGTTTGTAGTTTTCCTTAAAGAGGTCCCTTACATTCCTAGTGAGTTGTATTCCTAGGTATTTTATTTTCTTTGTAGCAATTGTGAATGGCAGTTCTTGATTTGGTTCTCTTTAAGTCTGTTATTGGTGTATAGGAATGCTTGTGATTTTTGAACATTGATTTTATATCCTGAGACTTTGCTGAAGTTGCTTATCAGTTGCAGGAGCTTTTGGGCTGAGGTGATGGGGTCTTCTAGGTATACTATCATGTCGTCTGCAAATAGAGACAATTTGGCTTCCACCTTCCTATTTGAATACCCTTTATTTCTTTTTCTTGCCTGATTGCTCTGGCTAGAACTTCCAGTACTATGTTGAATAGAAGTGGTGAGAGAGGGCATCCTTGTTCAGTGCCAGGGGAATGCTTCCAGTTTTTGCCCATTAAGTATGATATTGGCTGTTGGTTTGTCATAAATAGCTTTTATTACTTTGAGATATGTTCCATCAATACCAAGTTTATTGAGGGTTTTTAGCATAAAGGGCTGTTGAATTTTGTCAAATGCCTTCTGCATCAATTGAGATAATCATGTGATTTTTGTTTTTGCTTCTGTTTATGTGGTGAATTACATTTATAGACTTGCATGTTGAACCAGCCTTGCATCCCCGGGATGAATCCTACTTGATCATGATGGATAAGTTTTTAATGTGCTGTTGCAATCGGTTTGCCAGTATTTTATTGAAGATTTTTGCATCTATGTTCATCATGGATATTGGCCTGAAGTTTTCTTTTCTTGTTGAGTCTCTGCCAGGTTTTGGTATCAGGATGATGTTGGTCTCATAAAATGATTTGGGAAGGGTTCTCTTTGGATTATTTGGAATAGTTTCAGAAGGAATGGTACCAGATCCTCTTGTGTGTCTGGTAGAATTCAGCTGTGAACCCATCTGACCTGGGCTTTTTGTGTGGTAGGTTTCTAATTGCTGCCTCAACTTCAGACCTTGTTATTGGTCTATTCATAGTTTCGGCTTCTCCTGGTTTAGGCTTGGGAGGACACAGGCGTCCAGGAATTTATCCATTTCTTCCTGATTTACTAGTTTATGTGCATAGAGTTGTTTGTAGTATTCTCTGATGATGGTTTGAATTTCTGTGGAATCTGTGGTGATTTCCTTTATCATTTTTTTATTGCATCTATTTGGTTGTTCTCTTCTTTTTATCAGTCTGGCTAGTGGTCTGTCTATTTTGTTGATCTTTTCAAAAACCAGCTCTGATTTATTTTTGAAGGGTTTTTCTTGTCTCTATCTCCTTCAGTTCTGCTCTGATCTTAGTTATTTCTTGTCGGCTAGGTTTTGAGCTTTTTGATCTTGCCTCTAGCTCTTTCAATTTTGACGATAGGGTGTCAATTTTGGATCTCCACTCTTCTCATGTGGGCACTTATTGCTATATATTTTCCTCTACAGACTGCTTTAAATGTGTCCCAGAGATTCTGGTACGTTGTGTCTTCATTCTCGTTGGTTTCAAAGAACTTCTTTATTTCTGCCTTCATTTCATTGTTTATCCAATCAACATTCAAGAGCCAGTTGTTCAGTTTCCATGAAGCTGTGCGGTTCTGAGTTATTTTCTGAATTCTGAGTTCCAACTTGATTGCACTATGGTCTGAGAGACTGTTTGTTATGATTTCCGTTGTTTTGCATTTGCTGAGGAGTGCTTTACTTCCAATTATGTGGTCAATTTTGGAGTAGGTGTGATGTGGTGCTGAGAAGAATGTATATTCTGTGGATTTGGGGTGGAGAGTTCTGTAAATGTCTATCAGGTTTGCTTGTTCCAGGTCTGAGTTCAAGTCCTGGATATCCTTGTTAATTTTCTGTCTGGTTGATCTGTCTGCTATTGACAGTGGAGTGTTAAAGTCTCCCACTATTATTGTGTGGGAGTTCAAGTCCTTTGTAAGTCATTAAGAACTTGCCTTATATATCTGGGTGCTCCTACATTGGGTCCATATATATTTAGAATCGTTATCTCTTCTTGTTGTATCGATCCTTTTACCATTATGTAATGACCTTCTTTGTCCCTTTTGATCTTTGTTACTTTAAAGTCTATTTTATCAGAGATGAGAATTGCAACTCCTGCTTTTTTGCTCTCCATTTGCTTGGTAAATCTTCCTCCATCCCTTTATTTTGAGCCTTTGTATCTTTGCATGTGAGGTGGGTTTCTGGATACAGCACACGATGGGTTTTGGTTTTTATCCAATTTGCCAGTCTGTGTCTTTTGATTGGTGCATTTAGCCCATTTACATTCAGGGTTAATATTGTTATGTGAATTTGATATGCTAGCTGGCTGTTTTGCCCGTTGGTTCATGTACATTCTTCATTTTGTTGATGGTCTTTAGCATTTGGTATGCTTTTAGGATGGCTGGAACTGGTTGTTTCTTTCTATGTGTAGTGCCTCTTTCAGGAGCTCTTGTAAAGCAGGCCTAGTGGTGACAAAATCTCTGAGTACTTGCTTGTTCGTGAAGGATTTTATTTTTCCTTCACTTATGAAGCTCAGTTTGGCTGGATATGAAATTCTGGGTTGAAAGCTTTTTCTTTAAGGATGTTGAATATTGGCCCCACTCTCTGGCTTGTAGAGTCTCTGCCGAGAGATCTGCTGTGAGTCTGATGGGCTTCCTTGTGGGTGACCTGACCTTTCTCTGGCTGCCCTTAGTATTTTCTCCTTCGTTTCAACCCTAGTGAATCTGACGATTATGTGCCTTGGGGTTGCTCTTCTTGCAGAGTATCTTTGTGGTGTTCTCTGTATTTCCTGGAGTTGAGTATTGACCTGTCTTGCTAGGTTGGGGAAATTTTCCTGGATAATATCCTGAAGAGTGTTTTCCAGCTTGGATTCATTCTCTTCATCACATTCTGGTACACCTATCAAACGTAGGTTGGGTCTCTTCACATAGTCCCACATTTCTTGGAGATTTTGTTCATTCCTTTTGCACTTTTTTCTTTAATCTTGGTTTCTCGTTTTATTTCATTGAGTTGATCTTCAACTTCTGATATTCTTTCTTCTGCTTGGTCAATTCGCTGTTGAAACTTGTGCATGCTTCATAAGTTCTCGTGTTGTGTTTTTCAGCTCCTTCAATTCATTCATATTTCTCTAAGTTGTCCATTCTCAATCTTTTTTCAAATCTTTTTCTAGGTTCTTAGTTTCTTTGCACTTTAGAACATGTTCCTTTAGCTCACTGAAGTTTCTCATTATCCACTTTCTGAAGTCTGATTCATTTTGTCACATTCATTCTCCGTCCAGCTTTGTTCCTTGCTGGTGAGGAGTTTTGGTCCTTTTTGGAGGTGAGGTGTTTTGGTTTCGGTGTTTTCCTCCTTTTGCGCTGGTTTCTTCCCATCTTTATGGATTTATCCGCCTGTCGCCTTAGTATTGGCTGATTTTTCAATTGGGTCTCTGTGTGGACACTGAGATTGTTGATGATGAAGTATTTCTGTTACTTAGTTTTCCTCTAATGATCTATCCTCTCTGCTGTATGAGTGCTGAGGTCCACCCAGGCCCTGCTTGTCTGGGGTATACCTGCAGCAGCTGCAGAACAATGAGGGATGATACCAGTTTCTTCTTCTGCTGCCCTTGTTCCAGAATGATGCCAGCCAAATGTCAGTCTGATTAGTCCTTTTCTGGGGTGACTCCTTGATATACAGGGGTCAGGAGCTGCTTGAGGAGACAGTCTGTGCTTTATAGGAGCTCCAGTGCTGAGCTGTGAGCTCCGTTGTTCATTCAGGGTTGTTGGGAGGTTGTTTATGTCTGCTGCAATAGAACTCATAAACACCACTTTTTTTTTTTCACCCTTAGATGCTCTGTCTCAGGGAGTTGGGGCTTTTTATGAGTATCTGTTGCACTGTCCTGCCCCACTAGATGGCAGTCTATTCACTATTTGCCTGCCGGGCTCTGACCTGCCTGCTGCTGGGCCCTGCTGTGGAGGAGTCTCTGTTATGGCAGGTTGCCTCGGCAATGGCAGGCAGTCCTGGGCGGTACTTAAGTGGGGTGCACTGTCATCAATGGTGGACGCCCTCCCTGACCGGGCTGCACCGCCCCAGATGCCGCAACAAAACTCTCAGCCCCAAGCGCCTCCAGTGGCCGCCCTGCTTGTCCCGTGAGCGTGGGACCCGCCGAGCCCGATCACCCAGCTCCCTGCCTCAGAGTCCGTCCTCTCTCTCTCTTCCTCTCCCAAGCTGAAAGGTCGACTCTCTCACTGGCGCCCCAGGAGCCTGCCGATAGGGCACTGGGATCCGTGTGATCTCCCGTGCTGCTGCCCAGTACCCCGGCTGAGATCACGCTTCCCAGGAAACTCCTGGTCTGGCTCATTGTCCAAGTCCCGTTCAATCAGATGGACGTGCCAATCTGCCCTTCCAAATCTCAGATTGCTGGTTTAACAGGGCACCCAGACCAGTGAGTTCCGCGCTGGGTCCCGCTGCGGTGCCAGCCAAAGAGGCGGTGGGAGCTGACTGCGTTAGCCGGCTGCTAGCGTTTCGTGTCTCTCCCACACCTGGGACTTTCAACGCTCTGTGGGCATAAAAGGAACATCCGAGGATGCGGCTAGGACTCACCCTCTGCGCCTTCACCGAGAGCTGCAATCCTGAGTCACCTCTCTGACGCCATCTTGCCTCATCTCCTCGAAATACACTCTTTTCTATTCCCCAGGTGTGCACTACTCACTGAGGCTCTGAGTGAGTTTCTATCTGAAATGCTCTCCTGGCTATTCTCCAGGTGTGTTTTATTCACATGGGCTCTGAATGAGGTGCCATATGAAATAGACTCCTGACTATTCCACAGGTGTGTATTATTCACTGATGTTCTGAATGTGTCGTCAAAGTAAATAGACACATGGCTACTCCTCAAGTGGAAATTCTTCACTGATGCTCTGAATGAATGGCTGTGTGAAACAGACTTCAAGATTTTTTCAGGTATGCATTACTTAATGAATCTTTGAATGAGAGGACACTGTAAATAAACTCCTGACAATTACCCAAACTTGCACTATTTTGAGGTGTCTGAATGAGTGGCAATAGGAAATAACCTAATCAATTTTCCCCTGGTGTGTATTATTCACTGAGGCTCTAAAAGTGTGTCCATATGAGAGAGAAACCTGTCTATTCCCAAGGTTTGCAGTATTTAGTTTGGTTCTAAATCACATGTCCTATGGAATAAGATACTGATTATTCCCCAGGCGTGTATTATTCACTGAGGTTCTGAATGAGTGGCCATATGATATAGAGCCTTGAATATTCTCCATGTGTGTATTATTCATCTGTTGCTCTGAATGAGGGCTCATTTGAAATAGAATCCTGACTATTCCCCATGTGTGTATTATTCATCTGTTGCTCTGAATGAGGGCTCATTTGAAATAGAATCTTCAGTACTCCCGAGGCATGCATTATTCACTGTGGCACTGAATGTGTGAAAATATGAAATAGACTTCTGACTATTCCACAGTTGTTTACCATTCTGCGAGGCTCTGAATGAGTGGCCATATAAAAGAGAATCCAGACTATTCCAAATGTGTGCATTTTTAGTGAAGGTCTAAATGAGTGATCATAAAAAATAGAATCATGAATATTCCCCAGGTGTTCATTATTGGCTGAGGTGTGGAATGAGTGGCCAATTGAAATAAATTGCTGAGTACTCACCTGGTATGCATTATTCATGGAGGCTGTAAATCAGTGATAAAGTGAAATAGAATTCTAAATATCCGCCTGTGTGCAGTATTAAGGGAGGATTTTAGACATTATCCCTATAAAACAGATTGCTGCCTATTCTTTAATTGTGGATTATTCACTGAGTCTATGAATGGAAGGCAATATGAAATAAACTTGTGATTATTTTCCATGTGGGTTTTATTTACATGGGTACTGAATGAAGGGCTTTGTGAAATAGACTCCTGTCTATTATATGTTAGTGTACAATTCAATGAGGTTCTCAATGTGTGGCCAAAGGAATAGACATCTGGCTACTTTACATGTGTAAATGATTCACCAAACTGTAAGAATGGCCATATAAAAGAGACTCCAAATATTTCTTCAGGTGTGCATTATTCAATGAGGCTTTGAATGCAGTCCAAACAAAATAGACTCCTGACAATTCCCCAGGTGTGTATTACACAGTGAAACTCGGAAGAAGGAGCAATATAAAATAGACTCCTCACTATCCTACAGGTATAGGTTATTCAGTGAGTGTCAAAATGTGTGTCCATATGAAAGGGAATCCCTACTATTCCCCACGTGTGTAACATTCAGTGAGGTGCTGAATGAGTGGCCAAATGACATAGTTTTCTGAGGACTGAACAGGTGCTCATTGTTCACTTAGGCTTTGAATGAAAAGCCATATGAAGTAGACTCCTGACTGTGTCCCAGGTGTGTATAATTCACTGAGCCTCTGAATGATTGGCCTGAAGAAATAAACTCCTGGCTATTACCCAGGTGTTTATTATTCAGCCAGGCTCAAAATAAGTGGCCATAGACAATAGACATCTCAGTACTCCACAGAGGTGTGTTATTCAGTGAGACTCTAAAAGAGTGGGCATATGAAAAAGTCTCCTGACTATTCTTCGGATGTGTATTATTCACTGAGGCTCTGAATGTGTGGCCATTGTAAATAGAATCCTCACTATTTCTTAGGTGTGTATTTTTCACCGAGTCTCTGAATAAGTGGGCATTCTAAATCAACTTCTGACAATTCCCAAAACCTGCACTACTTCGAGAGGCTGTGAATGAGGGGCAATATTAACAGGACTTCTGAATATTCCCCTGGTGTGTATTATTCACTGAGGCACTGAAAGAGTGTTTGTATCAGACTCCTCAATATTCCCAAGGTGTCATTATTCAGTTCGGCTCTCAATACTGGTCGTATGAAATAGAATCCTGATTATTCACCAAGTGTGTGTCATTCACTGAGGCTCTCAATGAGTGACCATATGAAATAGACCTTTGACTATTAACTGAGGCTTTCAATGAAGAGTCATTTGAAACAAAATCCTCAGGCATGCATAATTCACGGATGCTGTGAAATTGTGGCTATATAAAATGGTCTCCTGACGATTCCACAGTTGTGTAACATTCATTGAGGCTCTGAATGAGTGGCCACATGAAACAGAATCCTCACAGTTTCAAATGTGTACGTTATTCGGTGAAGGTCTGAATGAGTGTCCATAAGAAATAGAATCCTGACTATTCCCCTGGTGTGCAATATTCACTGAGGTGGGGAAAGAGTGGCCATATGAAATAGACTCCTGACTATTTCCCAGGTGTGCATTATTCAGTGAGGTGCTGAATGAGTGGCCATATGAAATAGACTCCTGACAATTCCCCAGGTGTGTATTATTCAGAGACGCTCTGAATGGGTAGATATATCAATTAGGCTCCTGACTTTCCGGAGGAGTACATTATTCAAAATACTCTAAGTGAGAGGTCAGAAGAAATTGTCTCCTGATCCTTTATTAGTTGTGTATAATTCACTGAGTCTCCTGGTGTGTGCTTAATTGAAATACACTCCTGACTATTCCCCAGGTGTGTCTGATTCACTAAGGTTCTGTATGAGATGCCATATAAAATAGAATCCTGACAATTCCTGTGTGCACTATTCCCTGGGAGTCTCAGTGAGTGGCCATACAAAACAGATTCCTG
The DNA here is from genome assembly GCA_021498475.1 of Saguinus midas. Taxonomy (NCBI): domain Eukaryota; kingdom Metazoa; phylum Chordata; class Mammalia; order Primates; family Cebidae; genus Saguinus; species Saguinus midas. Next base: position 55,621,408 of record CM038409.1, on the reverse strand, counting down.
ACTCTCCCCAATGTTTCTATTATTCAGGGAGGCTCTGAAAGAGTGTCCATATGAAATAGACTCCTGATTATTTCCCAGGTGTGCATTATTCACTGAGGCTCTGTATAAGTGGCAACATAAAATAGATTTCTGACTATACCCCAGGTGTGTATTCTTCACCCAGACTCTGAATGAGGCGCCTTATGAAATACACTCCAGAGTATAACATTGGTGTGTATTATTCACTGATGTTCTGAATGTGTCCACAGCAAATAGACACCTGGCCACTCCACAGGTGTGCATTCTTTACTGATGCTTTGAATAAATGGCCACATGAAATTGACTCCAAATTCTCTTTTTTTTCATTAATTTTTATTGCATTATAGGTTTTGGGGTACATGTGCAGAACGTGCAAGATAGTTGCATAGGTACACACATGGCAGTGTGTTTTCCTGCCTTACTCCCCTTCATCCAAACTTGGAATTAATCCCCAGGCTATCCCTCCCCAGCACCCCAGTTGACCCTCCCCCATTGCCCCCAATAGACCCCAGTGTGTAGTAGACCCCCACCCTGTGTCCATGTATTCTCATTTTTCTCACCCACCTATGAGTGAGTATATGCAGTATTACTTTTGCTGTTCTTGTGTCAGTTTGCTGAGAATGATGTTCTCCAGATTCATCCATGTCCTTACAAAGGACACAAACTAATCATATTTTATTGCTGCATAATATTTCATGGTGTATATGTGCCACATTTACCCAGTCCAGTCTATCATCGTTGGGCATTTCGGTTGGTTCCAGTTCTTTGCTATTGTAAACAGTGCTGCAATGAACATTCGTGTGCATGTGTCCTTATGGTAGAAGGATTTATAGTCCTTTGGATATATACCCAGTAATGGGATTGCTGGGTCAAATGGAATTTCTATTTCTAGGTCCCTGAGTAATCGCCACACTGTCTTCCACAATGGTTGAACTAATTTACACTCCCACCAACAGTGTAAGAGTGTTCCTATTTCTCCACATCCTCTCCAGCATCTGCTGTCTCCAGATCCTTTAATGATCGCCATTCTAACAGGCGTGAGATGGTATCTCAACGTGGTTTTGATTTGCGTCTCTCTAATGACCAGTGATGATGAGCATTTTTTCATATGTTTGTTGGCCTCATGTATGTCTTCTTTTGTAAGGTGTCTGTTCATACCCTTTGCCCATTTTTGAATGGGCTTGTTTGTTTTTCTCCTGTAAATCTGTTTGAGATCTTTGTAAATTCTTGAAATCAGCCCATTGTCAGATGTGTAAACTGCAAAGACTTTTTTTCATTCTGATGGTTGCGGATTCACTCTAGTAAATGTTTCTTTTGCCGTGCAGAAGCTATGGAATTTGATTAGGTCCCATTTGTCTATTTTGGCTTTTGTTGCCAATGCTTTTGGTGTTATGTTCATGAAGTCCTTGCCTACTCCTATGTCCTGAATGGTTTCGCCTAGATTTTCTTATAGGGTTTTTATGGTGTCAGGTCTTATGTTTAAGTCTTTAATCCATCTGGAGTTAATTTTAGTGTAAGGTGTCAGGAAGGGGTCCAGTTTCTGCTTTCTGCACATGGCTAGCCAGTTTTCCCAACACCATTTATTAAATAGGGAATCCTTTCCCCATTGCTTGTTTTTGTCTGATTTATCAAAGATAATATGGTTGTAGATATGTTGTGTTGCCTGCGCTGCTTCTGTTCTGTTTCATTGGCCAATATCTCTTTTTTGGTACCAGTACCATGCTGTTTTGATTACTGTAGCTTTGTAGTATAGTTTGAAGTCTGGTAGTGTGATGCCTCCCGCTGTGTTCTTTTTGCTTAGAATTGACTTGGCTATGTGGGCTCTTTTTTTGGTTCCGTATGAAATTCATGGTGGATTTTCCCAGTTCTGTGAAGAAATTCAATGGTAGTTTGATGGAGACAGCATTGATGGTGTAAATTACTTTGGGCAGTATAGGCATTTTCATGATATTGATTCTTCTTAACCACGAACATGGAATGTTTCTCCATCTTTTTTTGTCTTCTCTTATTTCGTTGAGCAGTGGTTTGTAGTTTTCCTTAAAGAGGTCCCTTACTTTCCTTGTGAGTTGTATTCCTAGGTATTTTATTTTCTTTGTAGCAATTGTGAATGGCAGTTCATTCTTGATTTGGTTCTCTTTAAGTCTGTTATTGGTGTATAGGAATGCTTGTGACTTCTTCCCATTGATTTTATATGCTGAGAATTTGCTGAAGTTGCTTATCAGATTCAGGAGCTTGTGAGCTGAGGTGATGCGGTCTTCTAGGTATACTATCATGTCGTCTGCAAATAGAGACAATTTGGCTTCCACCTTTCCTATTTGAATACCCTTTATTTCTTTTTCTTGCCTGATTGCTCTGGCTAGAACTTCCACTACTATGTTGAATAGGAGTGGTGAGAGAGGGCATCCTTGTCTAGTGCCAGATTTCAAAGGGAATCCTTCCAGTTTTGGCCCATTAAGTATAATATTGGCTGTTGGTTTGTCATAAATAGCTTTTATTACTTTGAGATATGTTCCATCAATACCAAGTTTATTGAGTGTTTTTAGCATAAAGGGCTGTTGAATTTTGTCAAATGCCTTATCTGCGTCAATTGAGATAATCATGTGGTTTTTGTTTGTGCTTCTGTTTATGCGGTGAATTACATTTATAGACTTCCATATGTTGAACCAGCCTTGCATCCCCGGGATGAATCCTACTTGATCATGATGGATAAGTTTTTTAATGTGCTGTTGCAATCGGTTTGCCAGTATTTTATTGAAGATTTTTACATCTATGTACATCGTGGATATTGGCCTAAGGTTTTCTTTTCTTTTTTTTTTTTTAATTGTTATTGCATTTTAGGTTTTGGGGTACATGTGCAGAACGTGCAAGATAGTTACATAGGTACACACATGGCAGTGTGTTTTTCTGCCTTCCTCCCCTTCACCCACACTTGGCATTCATCCCCAGGCTATCCCACCCCAGCCCCCGCTGTCCCTCCCCATTCCCCAATAGACCCCAGTGTATAGTAGACCGACTCTGTGTCCATGTGTTCTCATTTTCTCACCCGCCTATGAGTGAGTATATGCGGTATTACTTTTTCTGTTCTTGTGTCAGTTGGCTGAGAATGATGTTCTCCAGATTCATCCATGTCCTTACAAAGGACACAAACTCATCATTTTTGATTGTTGGATAACATTCCATGGTGTATACGTGCCACATTTTCCCAGTCCAGTCTATCATCGTTGGGCATTTGGGTTGGTTGCAGGTCTTTGCTATTGTAAAGAGTGCTGCAATGAACATCCGTGTGCTTGTGTCCTTATAGTAGAACCATTTATAGTACTTTGGATATATACCCAGTAATGCGATTGCTGGGTCAAATGGAATTTCTATTTCTAGGACCCGGAGGAATCACCACACTGTCTTCCACAATGGTTGAACTAATTTACACTCCCACCAACAGTGTAAGAGTGTTCCTATTTCTCCACATCCTCTCCAGCATCTGCTGTCTCCAGATTTTTTAATGATCACCATTCTAACTGGCGTGAGATGGTATCTCAATGTCCTTTTGATTTGCATCTCTCTAATGACCAGTTATGATGAGCATTTTTCATATGTTTGTTGGCCTCATGTATGTCTTCTTTTGTAAAGTGTCTGTTCATATCCTTTACCCATTTTTGAATGGGCTTGTTTTTTTTTTCTATAAATCTGTTTGAGTTATTTGTAAATTCTTGATTTCAGCCCTTTGTCAGATGTGTAAACTGCAAAGATTTTTTTCCATTTTGATGGTTGCCGATTTACTCTTGTGACTGTTTCTTTTGCCGTGCAAAAGCTGTGAAGTTAGATTAGGTCCCATTTGTTTATTTTGGCTTTTGTTGACAATGCTTTTGATGTTTTATTCATGAAGTTCTTGCCTACTCCTATGTCCTGAATGGTTTTGCCTATATTTTCTTCTAGGGTTTTTATGGCATCAGCTCTTATATTTAAGTCTTTAAACCATCTGGAGTTAATTTCAGTGTAAGGTGTCCGGAAGGGGTTCAGTTTCTGCTTTCTGCACATGGATAGCCAGTTTTCCCAACACCATTTATTAAATAGAGAATCCTTTCTCCATTGCTTATTTTTGTCTGGTTTATCAAAGATAATATGGTCGTAGATAGGTCGTGTTGCCTCCGATGCTTCTGTTCTGTTCCATTGGTCTATATGTCTGTTTTGGTACCAGTACCATGCTGTTTTGATTACTGTAGCCTTGTAGTATAGTTTGAAGTCTGGTAGTGTGATGCCTCCCGCTGTGTTCTTTTTCCTTAGAATTGACTTGTCTATGCGGGCTCTTTTTTGGTTTTATATGAAATTCATGGTGGTTTTTCAAGTTCTGTGAAGAAATTCAATGGTAGTTTGATGGGGATAGCATTGATTGTGTAAATTACTTTGGACAGTGTAGCCATCTTTACATTGATTCTTCCTAATTACGAACATGGAATGTTTCTCCATCTGTTTGTGTCCTCTCTTATTTCGTTGAGCAGTGGTTTGTAGTTTTTCTTAAAGAGGTCCCTTACATTCCTTGTGAGTTGTATTCCTAGGTATTTTATTTCCTTTGTAGCAATTCTGAATGGCAGTTCGTTCTTGATTTGGTTCTCTTTAAGTCTGTTATTGGTGTATAGGAATGCTTGTGATTTTTGAACATTGATTTTATATGCTGAGACTTTGCTGAAGTTCCTTATCAGTTGCAGGAGCTTTTGGTCTGAGGTTATGGGGTCTTCTAGGTATACTATCATGTCGTCTGCAAATGGAGACAATTTGGCTTCCACCTTTCCTATTTGAATACCCTTTATTTCTTTTCCTTGCCTGATTGCTCTGGCTAGAACTTCCAGTACTATGTTGAATAGGAGTGGTGAGAGAGGGCATCCTTGTCTAGTGCCAGATTTCAAAGGGAATGCTTTCAGTTTTTGCCCATTAAGTATGATATTGGCTGTTGGTTTGTCATAATTCGCTTTTATTACTTTGAGATATGTTCCATCAATACCAAGTTTATTGAGGGTTTTTACCATAAATGGCTGTTGATTTTTGTCAAATGCTTGAGAGAGATCCAAGATGTCTGATCGCTAACAGCTCGGGATTGTATCTCCTAGTGGAAGCTCGGAAAACGCGAGGATGCCACATTTTCAGAGAACTTTTTGTCGCCCACGGACCAGAAGATTTCCAGTGTAGGAGCCCCTCCTGTGTCTTCTGTGGCAGTTCATTTTCACCGTCGCCTCAGAGCAGCAGCTCTTTGTGCACAGTGAGCGGGACTCGTTCCTCTACTGACTGGTGTTTGGAGCTCCGGAAGGCAGAGCCGCTTGTTGCAGACTCAATTTTGAAGCTGACCAAAAATTCCCAGGCAGAAGTGCACCATCAGTCTTATCGCTGCTGTTTTGGCGGCGCAGTGGGTTGCTTGGTTTCCAGCACTGGGAATCAATAAATTGGACATTCTCTCAGGAACTTAATGAGAAAGGCGCTAATTGTAATGATATCAGATGGATAAAATCACAATAAAGGGAAAAAAACAGCCTAAAAAGGCCGAGAAACTGAAAGTCAGAACCCCTCTCCCTCTACAGGGGATAATAATTCCTCATCAGCAATGGAACAAGTCCTAATGGAAGAGGACTGTGTTCCAGTATCTGAAGGAGGTTTTAGAAGGTGGATGGTAAAAAACCTCTGGGAATTGAAACAAATTGTTCTAAACCAATGCAAAGAAACTAAGAACTTTGAAAAAAGGTTAGACGAAATGTTAAAAATAATGGACAATATAGAAAGAAATATAAATGAACTAATTGAGTTGAAAAATACAACACAAGCACTTAGTGAAATATGCACAAGTTTGAATAGCCGAATTGATCAAGCAGAAGAAAGGATATCAGAGGTTGAAGACCGACTTAATGAAATGGAACGAGAAGACAAGAATAGAGAAAAAAGGATGAAAAGGAATGAGCAAAGTCTCCAAGAATTATGGGACTATGTGAAAAGACCTAATCTACGTTTAATAGGTGTACCTGAATGTGATGGCGAGAATGAATCCCAGCTGGAAAATATTCTTCAGGATATTAATCCATCTGGAGTTAATTTTAGTGTAGCAAAGGGGTCCAGTGGAAGCTCGGAAAACGCGAGGATGCCACATTTTCAGAGAACTTTTGTCGCCCACGGACCAGAAGATTTCCAGTGTAGGAGCCCCGCGGGTCACCAGCGCGACTTCTGTGGCCGGTTCAGCGGTTTTGCCGTCGCCTCAGAGCAGCAGCTCTTTGTGCACAGTGAGCGGGACTCGTTCCTCTACTGACTGGTGTTTGAGCTCCGGGAAGGCAGAGCCGCTTGTTGCAGACTCAAGAAGGAAGCCCGACCAAAAATTCCCAGGCAGAAGTGCACCATCAGTCTTATCGCTGCTGTTTTGGCGGCGCAGTGGGTTGCTTGGTTTCCAGCACTGGGAATCAATAAATTGGACATTCTCTCAGGAACTTAATCAGAAAGGCGCTAATTGTAAAGACATCAGATGGATAAAATCACAATAAAGGGAAAAAAACAGCCTAAAAGGCCGAGAAACTGAAAGTCAGAACCCTCTCCTCTACAGGGGATAATAATTCCTCATCAGCAATGGAACAAGCCTAATGGAAGAGGACTGTGTTCCAGTATCTGAAGGAGGTTTTAGAAGGTGGATGGTAAAAACCTCTGGGAATTGAAACAAATTGTTCTAAACCAATGCAAAGAAACTAAGAACTTTGAAAAAAGGTTAGACGAAATGTTAAAAATAATGGACAATATAGAAAGAAATATAAATGAACTAATTGAGTTGAAAAATACAACACAAGCACTTAGTGAAATATGCACAAGTTTGAATAGCCGAATTGATCAAGCAGAAGAAAGGATATCAGAGGTTGAAGACCGACTTAATGAAATGGAACGAGAAGACAAGAATAGAGAAAAAAGGATGAAAAGGAATGAGCAAAGTCTCCAAGAATTATGGGACTATGTGAAAAGACCTAATCTACGTTTAATAGGTGTACCTGAATGTGATGGCGAGAATGAATCCCAGCTGGAAAATATTCTTCAGGATATTATCCAGGAGAATTTTCCCAATCTAGCAAAGCACGGTACCATTCAACCTCAGGTAATACAGAGAGCACCACAAAGATATTCCTTAAGAAGAGCAACCCCAAGACACATAATCATTAGATTCACCAGGGTTGAAACAAAGGAGAAAATACTAAGGGCAGCCAGAGAGAAAGGTCAGGTTACCCACAAAGGGAAGCCTATTAAACTTAGAGCAGATCTCTCAGTAGAAACCCTACAAGCCAGAAGAGAGTGGGGGCCGATATTTAACATCCTCAAAGAACAGAAATTTCAGCCCAGAATTTTGTATCCTGCCAAACTAAGCTTCACAAATGAAGGAAAAATAAAATCTTTTATGAACAAGCAAGTACTCAGAGATTTTATTACCACCAGGCCTGCTTTACAAAAACTTCTGAAAGAAGCATTACACACAGAAAGGAGCAACCAGTATTAGCCTTTCTAAAAATATACCAAAAAGTAAAGAACATCAACAGAAAGAAGAATTTACATCAACAAATGGATAAAATAGCCAGTTAACATCAAATGGTAGTAATCTTAAATGGAAATCGACTAAGTTCTCTAATTAAAAGATACAGCCAAAATCTAACTGTATACTATATCCATACCTATTTTATATCCAAAGATATACATAGGCTAAAAACAAAGGGTTGGAGAAAGATTTACCAATCAATTAGAGAAAAAAACAAATAAATAAACAAAAAGGAGTTGCAATTCATGCATTTGATAAAACAGATTTCAAACCAAAAAAGATAGAGTGGTATAAGGATCAATGCATTCTAACACCCAGATACATAAGACCCATAAAGAGATTCAGAATCAACGAAACAGAAAATTAATAAGGATATCCAGAATCTGAACTCCGATCAGTAACAAGTAAACTTAATAAGCAAACTCTCCACTTTAGATAAATGAAATATACATTCTCCATTTTAAATAAATAAAATAATGATTGGCCATTATTAATAGCTATTTATAGAATAAAGCAATATTTCTGTTCTCTCTCCCTCTTTTTCTTTCTTTCTTTTCCTTTAAAAAAAAAAGACCCTCTATATCCTCTCTTTCTCTCAGCTCCTGTTAATAAAAAAAAAAAGAAGTTTGTCAAATGCCTTCTCTGCATCAATTGAGATAATCATGTGGTTTATGTTTGTGCTTCTGTTTATGTGGTGAATTACATTTATAGACGCGTATGTTGAACCAGGCTTGCATCCCCGGGATGAATCCTACTTGATCATGATGGACAAGTTTTTTAATGTGCTGTTGCAATTGGTTTCCAGCACTGGGAATCAATAAATTGACATTCTCTCAGGAACTTAATGAGAAAGGCGCTAATTGTAATAGATATCAGATGGATAAAATCACAATAAAGGGAAAAAACAGCCTAAAAGGCCGAGAAACTGAAAGTCAGAACCCTCTCCTCTACAGGATAATAATTTCATCAGCAATGGAACAAGTCCTAATGGAAGAGGACTGTGTTCCAGTATCTGAAGGAGGTTTTAGAAGGTGGATGGTAAAAACCTCTGGGAATTGAAACAAATTGTTCTAAACCAATGCAAAGAAACTAAGAACTTTGAAAAAGGTTAGACGAAATGTTAAAATAATGGACAATATAGAAAGAAATATAAATGAACTAATTGAGTTGAAAATACAACACAGACTTAGTGAAATATGCACAAGTTTGAATAGCGAATTGATCAAGCAGAAGAAAGGATATCAGAGGTTGAAGACCGACTTAATGAAATGGAACGAGAAGACAAGAATAGAGAAAAGGATAAAAGGAATGAGCAAAGTCTCCAAGAATTATGGGACTATGTGAAAAGACCTAATCTACGTTAATAGGTGTACCTGAATGTGATGGCGAGAATGAATCCCAGCTGGAAAATATTCTTCAGGATATTATCCAGGAGAATTTTCCCAATCTAGCAAAGCTACCATTCAACCTCAGGTAATACAGAGAGCACCACAAAGATATTCCTTAAGAAGAGCAACCCCAAGACACATAATCATTAGATTCACCAGGGTTGAAACAAAGGAGAAAATACTAAGGGCAGCCAGAGAGAAAGGTCAGGTTACCCACAAAGGGAAGCCTATTAGACTTACAGCAGATCTCTCAGTAGAAACCCTACAAGCCAGAAGAGAGTGGGGCCGATATTTAACATCCTCAAAGAACAGAAATTTCAGCCCAGAATTTCATATCCTGCCAAACTAAGCTTCACAATTGAAGGAAAAATAAAATCTTTTATGAACAAGCAAGTACTCAGAGATTTTATTACCACCAGGCCTGCTTTACAAAAACTTCTGAAAGAAGCATTACACACAGAAAGGAACAACCAGTATTAGCCTTTCTAAAATATACCAAAAGTAAAGAGCATCAACAGAAAGAAGAATTTACATCAACAAATGGATAAAATAGCCAGTTAACATCAAATGGCAGTAATCTTAAATTGAAATCGACTAAATTTTCTAATTAAAAGATACAGCCAAAATCTAACGGTATACTATATCCAGACCCATTTTATATCCAAAGATATACAAAGACTAAAAACAAAGGGTTGGAGAAAGATTTACCAACAAATAGAGAAAAACAAATAAATAAACAAAAGGAGTTGCAATTCATGCATTTGATAAAACAGATTTCAAACCAAAAAGATAGAGTGGTATAAGGATCAATGCATTCTAACACCCAGATACATAAGACCCATAAAGAGATTCAGACTCAACGAAACAGAAAATTAATAAGGATATCCAGAATCTGAACTCAGATCAGTAACAAGTAAACTTAATAAGCAAACTCTCCACTTTAGATAAATGAAATATACATTCTCCATTTTAAATAAATAAAATAATGATTGGCCATTATTAATAGCTATTTATAGAATAAAGCAATATTTCTGTTCTCTCTCCTCTTTTTCTTTCTTTCTCTTTTAAAAAAAGACTCTATATCCTCTCTTCTCTCAGCTCCTGTTAATGAAGTTTGTCAAATGCCTCTGCATCAATTGAGATAATCATGTGGTTTATGTTTGTGCTTCTGTTTATGTGGTGAATTACATTTATAGACGCCAGATGTTGAACCAGGCTTGCATCCCCGGGATGAATCCTACTTGATCATGATGGACAAGTTTTTTAATGTGCTGTTGCAATCGGTTTGCCAGTATTTTATTGAAGATTGTTGCATCTATGTTCATCATGGATATTGGCCTGAAGTTTGCTTTTCTTGTTGAGTCTCTGTCAGGTTTTGGTATCAGGCTGATATTGGTCTCATAAAATGATTTTGGAAGGGTTCCCTCTTTTTGGATTCCTTGGAATAGTTTCAGAAGGAATGGTACCAGATCCTCTTTGTGTGTCTGGTAGAATTCAGCTGTGAACCCATCTGGACCTAGGCTTTTTTGTGTGGTAGGCTCTTAATTGCTGCCTCAACTTCAGACCTTGTTATTGGTCTATTCACAGTTTTGGCTTCCTCCTGGTTTAGGGTTGGGAGGACCCAGGGGTCCAGGAAATTATCCATTTCTTCCTGATTCATTAGTTTATGTGCATAGAGTTGTTTGTAGTATTCTCTGATGATGGTTTGAATTTCTGTGGAATCTGTGATGATTTCCCCAATATAGTTTTTTATTGCATCTATTTATTTGTTCTCTCTTTTCTTTTTTATCAGTCTGGCTAGTGGTCTATTTTGTTAATCTTTTCGAAAAACCAGTTCTTAGATTTATTGATTTTTTGAAGGTTTTTTTTTTCTCTATCACTTTCAGTTCTGCTCTGATCTTAGTTATTTCTTGTCTTCAGCTAGGTTTTGAGCTTTTTTGATCTTGCTCCTCTAGCTCTTTCAATTTTGACGATAGGGTGTCAATTTTGGATCTCTCCACTCTTCTCATATGGGCACTTATTGCTATATATTTTCCTTTACAGACTGCTTTAAATGTGTCCCAGAGATTCTGGTACATTGTGTCTTCATTTTCGTGGGTTTCAAAGAACTTCTTTATTTCTGCCTTCATTTCATTGTTTATCCAGTCAACATTCAAGAGCCAGTTGTTCAGTTTCCATGAAGCTGTGCGGTTCTGAGTTAGTTTCTGAATTCTGAGGTCCAACATGATTGCACTATGGTCGGAGAGACTGTTTGTTATAATTTCAGTTGTTTTGCATTTGCTGAGGAGTGCTTTACTTCCAATTATGTGGTCAATTGTGGAGTAAGTGTTACGTGGTGCTGAGAAGAATGTATATTCTGTGGATTTGGGGTGGAGAGTTCTGTAAATGTCTATCAGGATTGCTTGTTCCAGGTCTGAGTTCGAGTCCTGGATATCCTTGTTAATTTTCTGTCTAGTTGATCTGTCTGCTATTGACAGTGGAGTGTTAAAGTCTTCCACTATTATTGTGTGGGAGTCCAAGTCTCTTTTTAAGTCATTAAGAACTTGTCTTATATATCTGGGTCCTCCTGCGCTGGGTCCATATATATTTAGAATCGTTAGCTCTTCTTCTTGTATCGATCATTTTACCATTATGTAATGACCCTCCTTGCCCTTTTTGATCTTTGTTGCTTTAAAGTCTACCTTATCAGAGACGAGAATTGCAACTCCTGCTTTTTTTGCTCTCCATTTTCTTGGCGAATCTTCCTCCATCCTTTTATTTTGAGCCTTTGTGTATCTTTGCGTGTAAAGTGGGTTTCCTGGATACAGCACACCGATGGGTTTTGGTTTTTTATCCAATTTGCCAGTCTGTGTATTTTGATTGGTGCATTTAGCTCATTTACATTCAGGGTTAATATTGTTATGTGTGAATTTGATACTGCCATTTTGATGCTAGCTGGCTGTTTTGCCTGTTGGTTCATGTAGATTCTTCATTTTGTTGATGCTCTTTAGCATTTGGTATGCTTTTAGGATGGCTGGTACTGGTTGTTTCTTTCTATGTGTAGTGCCTCTTTCAGGAGCTCTTGTAAAGCAGGCCTAGTGGTGACAAAATATCTGAGTACTTGCTTGTTCATGAAGGATTTTATTTTTCCTTCACTTATGAAGCTCAGTTTGGCTGGATATGAAATTCTGGGTTGAAAGTTCTTTTCTTTAAGGATGTTGAATATTGGCCCCCACTCTCTTCTGGCTTGAAAGGTCTCTGCCGAGAGATCTGCTGTGAGTCTGATGGGCTTCCCTTTGTGGGTGACCCGACCTTTCTCTCTGGCTGTCCTTTGTATTTTCTCCTTCATTTCAACCCTGGTGAATCTGACGATTATGTGCCTTGGGGTTGCTCTTCTTGCGGAGTATCTTTTTGGTGTTCTCTGTATTTCCTGGAGTTGAGTATTGATCTGTCTTGCTAGGTTGGGGAAATTTTCCTGGATAATATCCTGAAGAGTGTTTTCCAGCTTGGATTCCTTCTCTTTCATCACATTCTGGTACACCTATCAAAGGTAGGTTGGGTCTCTTCACATAGTCCCACATTTCTTGGAGATTTTGTTCATTCCTTTTTGTGCTTTTTTTTAAATCTTGGTTTCTCGTTTTATTTCATTAAGTTGGTCTTCAACTTCTGATATTCTTTCTTCTGCTTGGTCAATTCAGCTGTTGAAACTTGTGCATACTTCACGAAGTTCTCGTGTTGTGTTTTTCAGCTCTTTCAGTTCATTCATATGCCTCTCTATGTTGTCCATTCTTGTTATCAATTCCTCGAATCTTTTTTCCAATGTTTTTTCAAGGTTCTTAGTTTCTTTGCACTGATTTAAAACATGTTCTTTTAGCTCAATGAAGTTTCTCATTATCCACTTTCTGAAGTCTGATTCCATCATTTAGTCACACTCATTCTCCTTCCAGCTAGGTTTTCTTGCTGGTGAGGAGTTTTGGTCCTTTGTAAGAGGTGAGGTGTTTTGGTTTCGGGTGTTTTCCTCCTTTTTGCGCTGGTTTCTTCCCATCTTTATGGATTTATCTGCCTGTCATCTTTGTAGTTGCTGAGTTTTCAATTGGGTCTCTGTGTGGACACTGAGACTGTTGATGATGAAGTATTTCTGTTACTTAGTTTTTATTCTAATGGTTTAGCCCCTCTGCTGTATGAAGGCTGAGGTCCACCCAGGCCCTGCTTGTCTGGGGTATACCTGTAGCAGCTGCAGAACAGTGAGGATGATACCAGTT
>CM038409.1:55560098-55608121 GCA_021498475.1 Saguinus midas | reverse complement strand
AAGATCAGAAGGTTTCATTGGTGATTGGTGCCAAACAATTAAAGAAGAATTAACACCAGTCCTCAAACTTTTCAAAAGAGAAGAGGAGGAAACACATCCTACCTCCTTCTGTGAATATAGCACTATCCTAATACAGACAAAGACCCAACAAGAAAAGGAAAACTATAGACTGCTATTACTTATCAATATAGATGCAAAAGTCCTAAAAATAGTATCAATAAACTGAATTCAGAATATTGAAAGCATTGTACACTATGACCAACTGGGATTTTTCCCAATAATAAAAGAAGGGTTCAACATATGATATCAGTCAGTTTAATAAACTACATAATAGAATAAAAGAAAACCTACATGATCATCTCAATTGATACAGAAAAAGCACTTAACAAACTCTAACACTCTTTCATGATAAAAATAATCAATATACTAGGAATATAAGAAAACTTTCTCAATGTGCTGTGGCCGTATGAAAACTCACAATTTTCATACTCAGTGGTGAAAGACTGAAAACTTTTCCCCTAAGATCAAGAGCAAGACAAGGATGCCCACTTTCACTATTCTATTTAACATAATACTTAAAGTTGTAGTCAGAGCAAATATGCAGGAAAGAGAAATAAAAATATCCAGATTGGAAAAGAAGTCAATCTTACATGTCAAAAACTAGAAAGAATACACACACAACTACCCTACATTGTTCATTATTCACTGAAGCTCTGAATGAGTGGCCATATGAAATAGACTCCTGAGTATTCCTCATGTGTGCATTATTCACTGAGGCTCTGAATGAGTGGCCATATAAAATAGACTCTGACTATTCCACAGGTGTGTATTATTCAATGAGGCTCTGAATGAGTGGCCATATAAAATAGACTCTGACTATTCCACAGGTGTGTATTATTGACTGAGACTCTGAATGAGTGGCCATATGAAATAGACTCTGACTATTCCACAGGTGTGCATTATTCACTGAGGCTCTGAATGAGTGGCCATATAAAATAGACTCTGACTATTCCACAGGTGTGCATTATTCACTGAGGCTCTGAATGAGTGGCTATATAAAATAGACTCTGACTATTCCACAGGTGTGTATTATTCAATGAGGCTCTGAATGATTGGCCATATGAAATAGACTCCTGACTATTCCCAGGTGTGTATTATTCAGTGAGACTCTGAATGAGTGGCCATATGAAATAGACTCTGACTATTCCACAGGTGTGCATTATTCACTGAGGCTCTGAACGAGTGGCCATATGAAAGAGATTCCTGACTATTCCAGATATATATATTATTCACTGAAACACTGAAAGAGTGTCCATATGAAATAGACTCCATTTTACTCCACAGGTGTGCATTATTCACTGAGCCTCTGAATGAGTGGCCATATGAAATAGACTTCTGATTATTCCACAGGTGTGCATTATTCAATGAGGCTCTGAATGAGTGGCCATATAAAATAGACTCTGACTATTCCCAGGTGTGTATCATTCAGAGAGGTGCTTAATTTGTGGCTATCTTAAATAGGGTTTGACTACTCCACAGGTGTTCATTATTAACTGAAGCTCTGAATGAGAGGCCATATGAAATAGACTCCTGACTATTGCCCCACTGTGCATTATTCAGTAAGGCTCTGAATGAGTGATCATATGGAATAGAATCCTGACGATTCCCCAGGTGTGTATCTTTCAGTGAGATACTGAATCAGTGGTAATATGAAAGAGGCTCTGACTATTACCGTGGTTTGCATTATTCACTGAAGCTCTGAGTGGCCATATAAAATAGACTCCTAATATTCACTGAGTATTCCTCATGTGTGCATTATTCAATGATTCTCTGAGTGGCCATATGAGACTCCTGACTATTCCAGTTGTGTATTATTTCTTGGGGATTCTAATGAGTGGCCATATGAAATAGACTTCTGACTATTCCACAGGTGTGTATTATTCAGTGAAGCTCTGAATGAGAGGCCATATGAAATAGACTCCTGACTATTCCACAGGTGTGCATTATTCACTGAGGCTCTGAATGAGTGGTCATATAAAATAGACTCTGACTATTCCCCAGGTGTGTATCATTCAGTGAGGCTCTGAATGATTCACCATTTGAAAAGGACTCTAAGTAGTCAACAGCTGTGAATTATTCACTGAGGCTCTGAATGAGTGGCCATATGAAATAGACTCCTGACTATTCCCCAGGTGTGTATTATTCAGTGAGGCTCTGAATGAGTGGCCATATGAAATAGACTCCTGACTATTCCACAGGTGTGCATTATTCACTGAGGCTGAATGAGTGGCCATAAAATAGACTCCTGACTATTCCCAGGTGTGCATTATTCACTGAGGCTCTGAATGAGTGGCCATATGAAAGAGATTCCTGACTATTCCCCAGGTGTGCATTATTCACTGAGGCTCTGAATGATTGGCCATATGAAATAGACTCCTGACTATTCCCCAGGTGTGCATTATTCAATGAGGCTCTGAATGAGTGGCCATATGAAATAGACTCCTGACTATTCCCCAGGTGTGTATTATTCACTGAGGCTCTGAATGAGTGGCCATATGAAAGAGATTCCTGACTATTCCACAGGTGTGCATTATTCAGTGAGGCTCTGAATGAGTGGCCATAAAATAAACTCCTGACTATTCCCCAGGTGTGTATCATTCAGTGAGGCTCTGAATGAGTGGCCATATAAAATAGACTCCTGACTATTCCAGGTGTGTATTATTCTCTGTGGCTCTGAATGATTGGCCATATGAAATAGACTCCTAACTATTCCACAGGAGCATATTATCACTGAGGCTCTGAATGAGTGGCCATATAAAATAGACTCCTGCCTACTCCATTGTCCAGTGACACTTCAAATGAGAGGCCATATAAAAAGGCTGCTGACTATTCCACAGGTGTGTATTATTCAATAAGGCTCTGAATGAGAGGCCATATGAAATAGAATCCTGACTATTCTCCAGGTGTGTATATTCAGTGACGCTCTTAATGAGTGGCCATATAAAATAGACTCCTGACTATTCCCCAGGTGTGCATTATTCAATGAGGCTCTGAATGAGTGGCCATATAAAATAGACTCCTGACTATTCCCCAGGTGTGTATCATTCAGTGAGGCTCTGAATGAGTGGCCATATGAAATAGACTCTGACTATTCCCCAGGTGTGCATTATTCAGTGAATCTCTGAATGAGTGGCCATATGAAATAGACTCCTGACAATTCCACAGGTGTGTATTACTCAGTGAGGCTCTGAATGAGTGGCTATATAAAATAGACTCCTGACTATTCCCCAGGTGTGCATTATTCAATGAGGCTCTGAATGAGTAGCCATATGATGTACACTCCAAATTATTATACATGTGTGCATTATTCAATGAGGCTCTGAATGAGTGGCCATAAAATAGACTCCTGACTATTCCCCAGGTGTGTATTATTCAGTGAGGCTCTGAATGAGAGGCCATATAAAATAAACTCCTGACTATCACCCAGGTGTGTATCATTCAGAGGCACTGAATTTACAGCTATTTTAAACAGCGTCCTGACTACTCCATAGGGGTTCATTATTCACTGAAGCTCTGAGTGAGAGGCCATATAAAATAAACTCCTGACTATTCCCCAGGTGTGCATTATTCAATGAGGCTCTGAATGAGTGGTCATATGAAATAGACTCCTGACTATTCCCCAGGTGTGTATCATTCAGTGAGGCTCTGAATGAGTGGCCATATGAAATAGACTCCTGACTATTCCCCAGGTGTGTATCATTCAGTGAGGCTCTGCATGAGTGGTCATATGAAATAGACTCCTGAGTATTCCTCAAGTCTGCATGATTCACTGATTCTCTGAGTGGCCATATAAAATAGACTCCTAACTATTTCCCAGTTGTATATTATTCCGTGGAAGTCCTACTGAGAGACCATATGAAATAGACTCTGACTATTCCCAGGTGTGCATTATTCTGGGAGTCTCAGAATCAGGGGTGATATGAATTAGTCTACTCCACAAACATGCATTATTCACTGAGGCTCTGAATGAGTGGCTATATGAAATAGACTCCTGACTATTCCCAGGTGTGCATTATTCACTGAGGCTCTGAAACAGTGTTCTTATAAAAGAGACACCTGACTTTTTCCAAGGTGTGCATTATTCACTGAGGCTCTGAATGAGTGGCCATATGAAATAGAATCCTGACTATTCTCCAGGTGTGTATAATTCAGTGAGGCTCTGAATGAGTGACCATAGAGAATAGACCATTGGCTATTCCCCAAGTGTGTGTTATTTACAATAGAATCCTCAGTACTTCCCAGGTGTGCATGATTCACTGAGGCTCTGAATGAGTGGCTATATGAAATAGACTCCTGACTATTCCCAGGTGTGTATCATTCAGTGAGGCTCTGAATGAGTGGCCATATAAAATAGACTCTGACTATTCCCAGGTGTGTATTATTCAGTGAGGCTCTGAATGAGTGGCTATATGAAATAGACTCTGACTATTCCCAGGTGTGTATTATTCAGTGAAGCTCTGAATGAGAGGCCATATGAAATAGACTCCTGACTATTCCCAGGTGTGCATTATTCACTGAGGCTCTGAAAGTTTGGCTATATAAAATAGACTCCTGACTATTCCTCAGGTGTGTATTATTTAATGAGGCTTTGAGTTAGTGACCATATGAAATAGACTCTGACTATTCCCCAGGTGTGTATTATTGACTGAGACTCTGATTAAGTGGGCATATGGAATAGACTACTGACTATTCCAAAGGTGTGCCTTACTCAGGCTTTGATTTTGTGGCCATATAAAATAGACTCCTGACTATTCCTCAGGTGTGTATTATTCACTGAGGCTGAATGAGTGGCTATATGAAATAGACTCCTGACTATTCCTCAGGTGTGTATTACTCAGTGAGGCTCTGCATGAGTGGTCATATAAAATAGGCTCCTGACTATTCCCAGGTGTGTATTATTCAGTGAATCTCTGAATGAGTGGCTATATAAAATAGACTGCTGAGTACTGTACATTTTGCATTATTCACTGAGGCTCTGAATGAGTGGCCATGTGAAATACACTCCTGGCTACTCCACAGGTGTGCATTATTCAGTGAGGCTCTGCATGAGTGGTCATATGAAATAGACTCTGACTATTCCCAGGTGTGCATTATTCAATGAGGCTCTGAATGAGTGGCTATATGAAATAGACTCCTGACTATTCCAAAGTTGTGCATTAGTCACTCAGGCTTTAATTTTGTGGCCATATAAAATAGACTAGTGTCTATTCCCAGGTGTGCATTATTCAGTAAGGCTCTGAATGAGTGGCTATATAAAATAGACTAGTGTCTATTCCCAGGTGTGCATTATTCACTGAGGCTCTGAACGAGTGGCCATATGAAATAGACTCCTGACTATTCCCCAGGTGTGTATTATTCACTGAGGCTCTGAACGAGTGGCCATATGAAATAGACTCCTGACTATTTCTCAGGTGTGCATTATTCAGTAAGGCTCTGAATGAGTGGCCATGAAATAGACTCTGACTATTCCCAGGTGTGTATCATTCAGTGAGTTTCTGAATAAGTGGCCACCTAAAATAGACTCCTGACTATTCCCCAGGTGTGTATTACTTACTAAGGGTATGGATGAGTGGCTACATAAAATAGGCTGCTGACTATTACTCAGGTGTGCCTTTTCCACTGAGGCACTGAATGAACCATCATCTCAAATAGACTCCAGACTATGTTGCAGGTGTGCATTATTCAGTGAATCTCTGAATGAGTGGCTATATGAAATAGACT
The DNA here is from genome assembly GCA_021498475.1 of Saguinus midas. NCBI lineage: Eukaryota > Metazoa > Chordata > Mammalia > Primates > Cebidae > Saguinus > Saguinus midas. Next base: position 55,602,340 of record CM038409.1, on the reverse strand, counting down.
CCTGACTATTCCCAGGTGTGCATTATTCACTGAAGCTCTGAATGAGTGGCCATATGAAATAGACTCCTGACTATTCCCAGGTGTGTATTATTCAATGAGGCTCTGAATGAGTGGCCATATAAAATAGACTCCTGACTATTCCCAGGTGTGCATTATTCAGTGAAGCTCTGAATGAGTGGCCATATGAAATAGAATCCTGACTTTCCCTAGGTGTGTATTATTCAGTGAGGCTCTGAATGAGTGGCCATATAAAATAGACTCCTGACTACTCCACAGGTGTTCATTATTCAGTGAAGCTCTGAATGAGTGGCTATATGAAATAGACTCCTGACTATTCCTCAGGTGTGTATTATTCACTGAGGCTCTGAATGAGTGGCCATATAAAATAGGCTCCTAGCTATTGCACAGGTGTGTATTATTTAATGAGGCTTTGAGTTAGTGACCATTACAAATTGATTCCGGACTATTCCTCAGGTGTGTATTATTGACTGAGACTCTGATTAAGTGGGCATATGAAATAGACTCCTCACTCTTCCAAAGTTGTGCATTAGTCACTCAGGCTTTAATTTTGTGGCCATATAAAATAGACTCCTGACTATTTCTCAGGTGTGCATTATTCACTGAGGCTCTGAATGAGTGGCCATATGAAATAGACTCCTGACTATTCCTCAGGTGTGTATTATTCAATGAGGCTCTGAATGAGTGGCCATGAAATAGACTCCTGACTATTCCTCAGGTGTGTATTATTCACTGAGGCTCATAATGAGTGGTCATATGAAATAGACTCCTGACTATTCCCCAGGTGTGTATTATTCACTGAGGCTCTGAATGAGTGGCCATATGAAAGAGATTCCTGACTATTCCTCAGGTGTGTATTATTCACTGAAACACTGAAAGAGTGGCCATATGAAATAGACTCCATTTTACTCCACAGGTGTGCATTATTCAGTAAGGCTCTGAATGAGTGGCCATATGAAATAGACTCTGATTATTCCACAGGTGTGCATTATTCACTGAAGCTCTGAATGAGTGTCCATATCAAATAGACTCCTGACTATTCCCCAGGTGTGTATCATTCAGGAGGTGCTTAATTTTGTGGCTATCTTAAATTGGGTTTGACTACTCCACAGGTGTTCATTATTCACTGAAGTTCTGAATAAGAGGCCATATGAAATAGACTCTGACTATTCCACAGGTGTGCATTATTCAGTAAGGCTCTGAATGAGTGGCCATATAAAATAAACTCCTGACTATTCCCCAGGTGTGTATTATTCAGTGAGATACTGAATCAGTGGTCATATGAAAGAGGCTCCTGACTATTACCGTGGTTTGCATTATTCACTGAGGCTCTGAATGAGTGGCCATGAAATAGACTCAATATTCACTGAGTATTCCTCAAGTCTGCATTATTCACTGAGGCTCATAATGAGTGGTCATATGAAATAGACTCCTGACTATTCCTCAGGTGTGTATTATTCTCTGTGGCTCTGAATGAGTGGCCATATGAAATAGACTTCTGATTATTCCACAGGTGTGTATTATTCAGTGAATCTCTGAATGAGTGGCCCCATGAAATAGACTCCTGACTATTCCACAGGTGTGCATTATTCACTGAGGCTCATAATGAGTGGTCATATGAAATAGACTCTGACTATTCCCCAGGTGTGTATCATTCAGTGGGGCCCTGAGTGACTGGCCATATAAAATAAACTCCTGACTATTCCACAGGTGTGTATTATTCACTGAGGCTCTGAATGAGTGGCCATGAAATAGACTCCTGACTATTCCACAGGTGTGTATTATTCAGTGAGGCTCTGAATGAGTGGCCATATGAAACTGTTCTTACTAATCCCCAGGTGTCTGTCACTCAGTGAAGTGCTGAAAGAGTGGCCATATAAAATAGACTCTGACTATTCACAGGTGTGTATTATTCTCTGTGGCTCTGAATGATTGGCCATATGAAATAGACTCCTGACTATTCCACAGGAGCATATTATCCACTGAGGCTCTGAATGAGTGGCCATATAAAATAGACTCCTGACTATTCCTCAGGTGTGTATTATTCACTGAAGCACTGAGTGAGAGGCCATATAAAATAGACTCCTGACTATTCCACAGGTGTGCATTATTCAGTGAGACTCTGAATGAGTGGCCATATGAAATAGACTCCTGACTATTCCTCAGGTGTGTATTATTCAGTGAGGCTCTTAATGAGTGGCCATATAAAAGAGATTTCTGTCTATTGCACAGTGTGCATTATTCCCTGCGGCTGTGAAAGAGTGGCCATATAAAATAGACTCCTGACAATTCCCCACGTATGTAATATTCAGTGAGGTTCTTAATGAGTTTTCATATGAAATAGTCTCCTTTTACCTGGTGTGCATTATTCAGGAAAACTCTGAATGAGTGGCCATTAGAAATAGACTCCAGAGTATATCACAAGTGTGTACTATTCAGTGAGGCTGTGAAAGAGTTGCCATATTAAACAGACTTTTTATTAATCCACATGTGTGGGTTATTCACTGACTGAATGAGTAGCCATATGATGTACACTTCAAATTATTATTTATTTGTGCATTATTAAAAGAGTTTCTGTATGAGTGTCCATACCAAATAGACTGCTGACACTCCTGCACATGTGTATTATTCAGTGAGGCCCAGAATGACAGGTCATATAAAATAAACTCTGACTATCACCCAGGTGTGTATCCTTCAGGGAGGCCCTTAATTTGCAGCTATCTTAAACAGCGTTCTGACTACTCCATAGGGGTTCATTATTCACTGAAGCACTGAGTGAGAGGCCATATAAAATAAACTCCTGACTATTTCCCCGTTGTGAATTATTCAATAAGGATCTGAATGAGTGGTAGTATGGGATAGAGTTCTGACAATTCCTGGGTGTGTATCATTCAGTGGGGCCCTGAGTGACTGGCCATATAAAACAGGTTCCTGACTATTACCCTGGTGTGTATTATTCACTGTGACTCTAAATTTTTGGCCATGTGAAATAGACTTTTGAGTATTCCTCAAGTCTGCATTATTCACTGACTCTCTGGGTGGCCACATAAAATAGACTCCTAACTATTTCCCAGTTGTGTATTATTCCGTGGAAGTCCTACTGAGAGACCATATTAAATAGAATTCTGACTGTTCCCCATATATGCATTATTCTGGGAGTCTCAGAATCAGGGGTGATATGAATTAGTCTCTTTAGTATTCTACAGACCTGCATTATTCACGGAGGATCATAATAAGTGGTCATGGTGAAAAGACTCCTGGTTATTCCCCAGGTGTGCATTATTAACTTAGGCTCTGAAACAATGTTCTTATAAAATAGACACCTGACTTTTCCCAAGGTGTGCATTATTCAGCTTGGTTATCAATGGCCAGCAGCATGAAATAGAATCCTATTTCTTAGTTGTGTATAATTCAGTGACGCTCTGAATGAGTGACCATAGAAAATAGACTATTGGCTATTACCCCAGTGTCTATTATTTACTATAGAATCCTCAGTACTTCCCAGATGTGCATGATTCACTGAGGCTCTGAATGAGTGGCAACAGAGACTGTTGACAATTCCACAGGTGTGCATTATTCCATGAGTCTCTGAAAGAGTGGCTACATAAAATAGGCTCCTGACTATTTTCCAGGTGTGTATTATTCAGTGGGGCTCTGAATGAGTGGCCATAGAAAAGAGACACCTGAATACTATGCAGGCATGCATTTTTAGGTTGTGCTCTGAATGAGTGGCCATACGAAATAAATTCCTGACTTTTCCCAAGGTATGTATTATTTAGTGAGGCTCTGAATGTGTGGCTCTATGAGTTAGACTTCTGACTACTCTACAAATGTTCCTTATTCAGTGAAGCTCTGAAAGAGAGGCCATATGTAATTGCGTCCTGAGTATTTCCCAGGTGTGCTTTCTTCACTGGGGCTCTGAAAGTTTGGCTATACAAAATAGTCTCCTGACTAGTCCACAGGTGTGTATTTTTTAATGAGGCTTTGAGTTAGTGACCATATGAAATAGACTCATGAGTATTCCCCAGGTGTGTATTATTGAGTGTTACTCTGAACAAGTGGGCATATAAAATATACTACTGACTATTCCAAAGTTGTGCCTTACTCACTCAGGCTTTGATTTTGGGGCCATATAAAAGAAACTAGTGTCTACTCCCCAGGTGTGCATTACTCACTGAGGCTGTAAATGAGTGACTATAGAAAGTAGACTCCTAACTCTTCCCGAGGTGTGTATTACTCAGTGAGGCTCTGCATGAGTGGTCATATGAAATAGGATGCTTACATTCCTCCATATTTGTATTATTCAGCGAATCTCTGAATGAGTAGCCATATGAAATAGTCTTCTGACTAGTCCACACTTGTGTATTTTTTAATGAGGCTTTGAGTAAGTGTCTGTATGAAATAGACTCCTGACTATTCCCCAGGTGTGTATTGTTGACTGAGACTTTGAACAAGTGGGCATATAAAATAGACTACTGACTATTCCAAAGTTGTTCCTTACTCAGGCTTTGATTTTGTGGTCACATAAAATAGACTAGTGTCTATTGCCCAGGTGTGCATTACTCACTGAGGCTATGAATGATTGGCTATAAAAAGTAGAGTTTTTACTGTTCCTCAGGTGTGTATTACTCAGTGAGTCTCTGCATGAGTGGTCATATTAAATAGGATGCTGGCATTCCCCTATATTTATATTATTCAGTGAATCTCATAATAAGTGTCTTTATAAAAGAGACTGCTGAATACTATATATTTTTGCATTTTTACTGAGGCTATGAGTGAGTGGTCATATGAAATACACTTTGGCTACTCCACAGGTGTGCATTATTCACTGAGGCTCTGAATGAGTGTTCATATGACATAGCCTCCTGATTATTGCCCAGGTGTGCATTATTCAATGAGGCTCTTACTCAAAGGTCATATGAAATAAAATCCTGACTTTATCCCAGGTGTGCATCATTCAGTAATGCTCTGATTGTTTGGCTATATAACATAAACTCTGACTATTCCCCAGGTGTGTATCATTCAGTGAGTTTCTGAAGAAGTGGCCACCTGAAATAGACTCCTGACTATTTTCCAGGTGTGTATTACTTACTAAGAGTATGAAAGAGTGGCTACATAAAATAGGCTCCTGACTATTTCTCAGGTGTGCATTTTTCACTGAGGCACTGTATTAACCATCATCTTAATTGGACTCTAGAATATTTCACAGGTATGCATTATTCCATGAGTCTCTGAAAGAGTGGGTATATGAAAGAGAATCCTAAGTATTCTCCAGGTATGTATAATTTACTGAGACTCTGAATGAGTTGCCATGTAAAATACACTTCTTTCTCCTCTGTAGATGTGTATTATTCAATGAGGCTCTGAATGAGTGTCAATGGGAAAGAGACTCCTGAATAACCCCAGGAGTGCATTTTTAGGTTGGGCTTTGAAAGAGTGGCTTTTTAAAATAGAATCCTGACTTTCCCCCAGGTGTGTATTATTAAGTGAGGCTGTGAATGTGTAGCTATATGAAATCGACTTCTGACTACTCTACAGGGTTCATTATTCATTGAAGCTCTGAATGAGGGGACATATGTAATAGTGTCCTGTGTATTCCCCGGACACTATGCATTATTCACTGGGGCTCTGAAAGTTTTGCCATATAAAATATGCTCCTGGCTATTGCACAGGTGTGTATTATTTAATGAGACTTTGAGTTAGTAACAATCAGAAATTGATTCCTGACTATTCCTCAGGTGTGTATTATTGACTGAGACTCTGATTAGGTGTGCATATAGAATAGACTTTTCATTCCTTTAAAGTTGTGCATTACTCATTCAGGCTTTGATTTTGTGGCCATAAAAATTAGACTAGAGTTTATTCCTCAAATGTACATTATTCACTGAGGCTCTAAATGAATGACTATATGAAGTAGACTCTTAACTTCTTTACAGCTGTGTCTTATTTAAAGAGACTAAATAATTAAGCATAAGAAAGAGACTCCTGACTCCTCCCCAGGTGTGTATTATTTACAGAGACTCTAAATGTGTAGCCATTTGAAGTAGACTCTTGACCATTCCGCAGGGGTGTGTTATTCACTGAGGCTCTGATCGAGTGGCCACATGAAAGAGATTCCTGACTATTCCAGATATATGTATTATTCACTGAAACACTGAAAGAGTGGCCATATGAAATAGATTCAATTTTACTTCACAGGTGTGTGTTATTCATTGATTCTCTAAATGAATCACCATATGAGCAGACTTCTGATTAATCCCCACATGTGCATTATTCAAAGACATTCTGTATGAGTGTCAATATCAAATAGACTCCAGACTATCACCGAGGTGTGTATCATTCAGGAGGTGCTTAATTTGTGGCTATCTTAAATAGGGTCCTGACTACTCCACAGGTGTTTATTATGCACTGAAGCTCTAAATGAGAGTCCATATAAAATAAACGCCTGACTATTGCCCCATTATTCATTATTCAGTAAGGCTCTAATGAGTGGTCATATGAAATAGAATCTTGATGATTCCACAGGTGTGCATTTTTTGGTGCGATACAGAATCAATAGTCATATGAAAGAGGCTCCTGACTATTACCGTGGCATACATTATTCACTGAAGCTCTGAGTGGCCATATAAAATAGACTCTTAATATTCACTGAGTATTCTTCATGTGTACATTATTCACTGATTCTCTGGGTGGCCATATGAAATAGACTCCTGACAATTCCCCAGTTGTGTATTATTTTATCGGGTTTCTAATGAGTGGCCATATGAAATAGACTTCTGATTATTCCACAGGTGTGTATTATTCAGGGAATATCAGAATGGAGGGTGATGTGAATTAGTCTCCTCAATACTCCACAGACATGTGCTATTCACTGAGGCTCATAATGAGTGGTCATATTAAACAGAATCCTGAATATTTCCAAGGTGTCTATCATTCAGTGAGGCTCTGAATGATTTGCCATTTGAAAAGGACTCCTGAGTACTCAACAGGTGTGAATTATACAATGAGCCTCTGAAGGAGTGGCCATGTGAAATACACTACTGATTTTTCCACAGGAGTGTACTATTCAGTCAGGCTCAAAACGAGTGGCCATATGAAATAGACTCATTACTATTGCCTCATTGTGTATTATTCGGTAATGCTGTGATTGAGTAGCCATATGACCTGGACTCTGACTATTCCCAAAATATGTATTCTTTAGTGAGTTTCTGAATCAGTGCCCACATAAAATAGACTTCTGACTCTATCCTCTTGACTATGTCTAAGCTGTGCATTTTCCACTGAGTAACTGGTTGAACGGTCATATCAAATAGTCTCCAGAGTATTCCCCAGGTGTGCATTATTCAGTCAGTCTCTGAATAAGTGGCTATATATAATAGAATCCAGAGTATTTTCCAGATATATATGATTCTTCACTGAGGTTCTGAATAAGTGGCCATGTGAAATACACTCCTGACTTTTCCACAGGTCTGTATTATTCTGTGAGGCTCTGAATGAGTGGCCATAAAATAGAAACTCCTGAATACTCCTCAGGCTTGTGTTTTTACATTTGGTTCTAAATGAGTGGCTATACGAAATAGAATCCTGACTTTCCCCAAGGTTTATGTTATACAGTTAGACTCTGAATATTTGGCTACACAAAATAGAATTCTGACTACAATAGAGGTGTTTCTTATTCAATGATGCTCTGAAATGAATGCCATATGTAACAGCATCCTGCGTATTCCACAGGTATGTATTATTCACTGAGGCTCTGAATCTTTGGCCATATAAAATTGTTTTCTGACTAGTCCACAGGTGTGTATTGCTGACTCTGACTCTGAATATTTGGGCATATGGAATAGACAAGTGACTATTCCAAAGTTGTGTATTACTCACTCAGGCTTTAATTTTGTGGCCATATTAAATAGACTAGTGTCTACTCCACATGTGTTCATTATTCGCTGAGGCTGTAAATGAGAGGCTATATAAAGTAAACTCCTAACACTTCCCCAGGAGTGTATTACTCAAGGAGGCTCTTCTTCTGTGACCATATAAAACAGGATGCTGTCTATCTTAAAAATTTGTATTATTCAGTGAATCTCTGAATGAGTGGCTATATGAAATAGACTGCTGAGTACTTTACATTTGTGCATTATTCACTGAGGTTACGAGTCAGTGGCCATATGAAATGGAATCATGACTAATCCACACCTGACTAGTATCCACTAAGGCTATGAATGAGTTTCCAAATGAAATAGACTCCTGGCTAATCCACATGTGTGAATTATTCACCGAGGCTCTGAATGAATGTCCATCAAAATAGACTCCAAATTATTCACCAGATGTGTATTATTAAGTGAGGCTCAGAAGTTATGACCATATTAATTAGATTCCTTACTATGGCAAGTGTCTGTCTTATTTACTGAGGCATTCAATATGTGTCTACATGAAATAGAATCCTGACTACAGCACATTATTCAGAGACACTCTGAATGAGAGAACAAATGAAAAGGCTCCTGACTGTATTACAGGTGTGCATTATTTATTGAGACTCTGAATGAGGAGATAAAAGTAAATTCTGAAGATTTCCCAAGTTATGTACATTTAGTGAGGTTCTCAATGACTGGCCATAGAAAAGAGACTTCTGACTATTCTACAGTTGTGTGTTATTCAGTGATTCTCTGAATGAGTGGCCATAGAAAACATATCTACAACCATATAATCTTTGATAAACCTGACAAAAACAAGCAATGGGGAAAGAATTCCCTGTTTAATAAATGGTGTTGGGAAAACTGGCTAGCCATGTGCAGAAAGCAGAAACTGGACCCCTTTTTGACACCTTACACTAAAATTAACTCCAGATGGATTAAAGACTTAAACATAAGACCTGACACCATAAAAACCCGAGAAGAAAATCTAGGCAAAACCATTGAGGACATAGGAGTAGGCAAAAACTTCATAACCAAAACACCAAAAGCATTGAAAACAAAAGCCAAAATGGACAAATGGGACCTAATCAAACTCCACAGCTTCTGCATGGCAAAAGAAACAGTCACTAGAGTGAATAGGCAACCATCAGAATGGGAAATAACCTTTGCAGTTTACACATCTGACAAAGGGCTGATATCCAGAATTTACAAAGAACTCAAACAGATTTACAGGAACAAAACAAAAAAGCCCATTCAAAAATGGGCAAAGGATATGAACAGACACTTTACAAAAGAAGATATACATGAGGCCAACAAACACATGAAAAAGTGCTCATCATCACTGGTCATTAGAAAAATGCAAATCAAAACCACATTGAGATACCATCTCACGTTGGTTAGAATGGCGATCATTAAAAAATCTGGAGACAGCAGATGCTGGAGAGGATGTGGAGAAATAGGAGCACTCTTACACTGTTGGTGGGAGTGTAAATTAGTTCAGCCGTTGTGGAAGACAGTGTGGCGATTCCTCAGGGACCTAGAAATAGAAATTCCATTTGACCCAGCAATCCCATTACTGGGTATCTATCCAAAAGACTGTAAATCGTTCTACAATAAGAACACATGCACACGAATGTTCATTGCAGCACTGTTTACAATAGCAAAGACCTGGAACCAACCCAAATGCCGAACAATGATAGACTGGACTGTTAAAATGTGGCACATATACACCATGGAATATTATGCAGCAATCAAAAATGTTGAGTGTTTGTCCTTTGTAAGGACATGGATGAATCTGGAGAACATCATTCTCAGCAAACTGACACAAGAACAGAAATAGAAATACCGCATATTCTCACTCATAGGCGGGTGAGAAAAATGAGAACACATGGACACAGGGAGGGGGTCTACTACACACTGGGTTCTATTGGGGAAAATGGGGGAGGGACAGTGGGGGGGGGCTGGGGAGGGATAGCCTGGATAAATGCCAACTGTGGGTGAAGGGGAGGAAGGCAGCAAAACACACTGCCATGTGTGTACCTATACAACTACCTTGCACGTTCTGCATATGTACCCCCAAACCTATAATGCAATAAAATTAAAAATAAAAATAAAAATAAAAAAAAAAATAAAATAAACTGATCTCCACCAGGTGTGTATTACTCAGCAATACCCAGAATTAGAGTTCATATAAAATAGACTCCTGACAATCACCTAGGTGTGTATCATTCAGAGAGGTACTTCATTTGTGGCTATCTTAAACAGCATCCTGATTACTCCATAGAAGTTCATTATTCACGGAGGGCTTCCAAGATGGTGTCATAGATGCGACTTTGAATTGCAGTTCTCAGTGATGGCACAGAGGGTGAGTCCTAGCAGCATTCTCAGACAGGCCATTTTTGCCCACAGAACGTTGAAAGTCCCAGGTGTGGAAGAGACATGGGACACTAGAGCAGCACGCCGCACAGCTGCTTCGGCCAGTTCTGCAGACCGGAGGCACCAGGCACAAAACTCTCTGGTCCGGGTGCCCTGTTAAACCGGCAATCTGAGATTTGGAAGGGCAGATTGGCATGTCCATCTGATTGAATGGGACTTGGACAATGAGCCACACCAGGAGATTCCTGGGAAACGTGATCTGAGCTGGTGCAGTGGGCAGAGGCACGGGAGATCATATGGATCCCAGTGCCCTATCAGCAGGCTACTGGGGCGCCAGTGAGAGAGTCACACGTTCAGCTTGGGAAGACGAAGAGAGAGAGAGAGAGGACGGACTCTGAGGCAGGGAGCTGGGTGATCAGGCTCAGCGGCTCCCACCCGGACAGGGACAAATGGGGCGGCGATTGTAGGCGCTCAGGGCTAAGAGTTTTGCTGCTGGCATCTAGGATGCTGCAGCCCAGTGGGGGAGGGGCATCTGCCACTACCAACGCAATCCACCCCTACTGAAGTACCGCCCAGGGTGACGCAGCCTGCTGTTGCCAAGGCAATCTGCCATAACAGAGAGACTCCGACAGCAGGGCGGAGAAAGCCGCAGAAGGGCAAAGCGAGCCACAGCAGAACGGAGCCCTGAAGCAACAGGGCAGACCCACGCAAGCAGGGTGGAGCCCTGGCAGGCAAATAGTGAATAGACTGCCTCCTAGCGGGGCAGGACAGTGCAATAGATACTCATAAAGAAAGCCCCAACTCCCTGAGACAGAGCATCTAAGGGAGAAAAAAAAAAGGGTTTTATGAGTTCTGTTGCAGCAGACATAAACACATCCACCCAACAACCCTGAATGAACAACGGAGCTCACAGCTCAGCACTGGAGCTCCTATAAAGCACAGACCATCTCCTCAAGCAGCTCCCTGACCCCTGTATATCCAAAGAGTCACCCCAAAAATGGACTAATCAGACTGACATTTGGCGGGCATCATTCTGAAACAAAGATAGCAGAAGAAGGAACTGGTAGCATCCTCACTGTTCTGCTGCTGCTACAGGTGTGCCCCAGACAAGCAGGGCCTGAAGTGGACCTCAGCACTCGTACAGCAGAGGGGCTAGACCATTAGAAGGAAAACTAAGTAACAGAAATACCTCATCATCAACAATCTGGGCGTCCACACAGAGACCCAATTGAAAAATCAGCAACTACTAAGATGACAGGTGGATAAATCCATAAAGATGGGAAGAAACAAGCGCAAAAAGGAGGAAAACACCTGAAACCAAAACACTTCTCCTCCTACAAAGGAAGAAAACTCCTCCCCAGCAAGGGAACAAAGCTGGACAAAGAATGAGTGTGATGAAATGACAGAAAGTGGGTAAAAAGAAATTTCAGTGAGCTAAAAGAACATGTTCTGAATCAGAGCAAAGAAACTAAGAACCTTGAAAAAAGATTTGAAAAAGATTCGAGGAAATGATAACAAGAATGGACAACTTAGAGAGGAATATGAATGAATTGAAGGAGCTGAAAAACACAACACGAGAACTTCACGAAGCATGCACAAGTTTCAACAGCCGAATTGACCAAGCAGAAGAAAGAATATCAGAAGTCGAAGATCAACTCAATGAAATAAAACGAGAAACCAAGATCAAAGAAAAAAGCGCAAAAGGGAATAAACAAAATCTCCAAGAAATGTGAGACTAAGTAAAGAGACCCATTCTACGTTTGGTAGGTGTATCAGAATGTGAGGAAGAGAATGAATCCCAGCTGGAAAATACTCCTCAGGATATTATCCAGGAAACGTTCCCCAACCTAGCAAGTCAGGTCAACACTCAACTCCAGGAAATACAGAGAACACCAAAGAGATACTCCGCAAGAAGAGCAACCCCAAGGCACATAATCGTCAGATTCACCAGGGTTGAAATGAAGGAGAAAATACTAAGGGCAGCCAGAGAGAAAGGTCGGGTCACCCACAAAGGGAAGCCCATCAGACTCACAGCAGATCTCTCGGCAGAGACTCTACAAGCCAGAAGAGAGTGGGGGCCAATATTCAACATCCTTAAAGAAAAGAACTTTCAACCCAGAATTTCATATCCAGCCAAACTGAGCTTCATAAGTGAAGGAAAAATAAAATTTTTCATGAACAAGCAAGTACTCAGAGATTTTGTCACCACTAGGCCTGCTTTACAAGAGCTCCTGAAAGAGGCACTACACATAGAAAGAAACAACCAGTACCAGCCATCCTAAAAGCATACCAAATGCTAAAGAGCATCAACAAAATGAAGAATCTACATGAACCAATGGGCAAAACAGCCAGCTAGCATCAAAATGGCAGTATCAAATTCACACATAGCAATATTAACCCTAAATGTAAATGGGCTAAATGCACCAATCAAAAGACACAGACTGCCAAATTGGATAAAAAGCGAAAACCCATCGGTGTGCTGTATCCAGGACACCCACCTCACATGCAAGGATACAGAAAGGCTCAAAATAAAGGGATGGAGGAAGATTTACCAAGCAAATGGAGAGCAAAAAGAAGCAGGAGTTGCAATTCTCATCTCTGATAAAATAGACTTTAAAGCAACAAAGATCAAAAGGGACAAAGAAGGTCATTACATAATGGTAAAAGGATCGAAACAACAGGAAGAGCTAACAATTCTAAATATATATGGACCCAATGCAGGAGCACCCAGATATATAACGCAAGTTCTTAATGACTTACAAAGAGACTTAGACTCCCACACAATAATAGTGGGAGATTTTAACACTCCACTGTCAATATCAGACAGATCAACCAGACAGAAAATTAACAAGGATATCCAGGACTTGAACTCAGACCTGGAACAAGCAAACCTGATAGACATTTACAGAACTCTCCACCCCAAATCCACAGAATATACATTCTTCTCAGCACCACATCACACCTACTCCAAAATTGACCACATAATTGGAAGTAAAGCACTCCTCAGCAAATGCAAAACAACTGAAATCATAACAAACAGTCTCTCAGACCATAGTGCAATCAAGTTGGAACTCAGAATTCAGAAAATAACTCAGAACCGCACAGCTTCATGGAAACTGAACAACTGGCTCTTGAATGTTGATTGGATAAACAATGAAATGAAGGCAGAAATAAAGAAGTTCTTCAAAACCAACGAGAATGAAGACACAACGTACCAGAATCTCTGGGACACATTTAAAGCAGTCTGTAGAGGAAAATATATAGCAATAAGTGCCCACATGAGAAGAGTGGAGAGATCCAAAATTGACACCCTATCGTCAAAATTGAAAGAGCTAGAGGAGCAAGATCAAAAAGCTCAAAACCTAGCAGACAAGAAATAACTAAGATCAGAGCAGAACTGAAGGAGATAGAGACAAGAAAAACCCTTCAAAAATCAATAAATCTAAGAGCTGGTTTTGAAAAGATCAACAAAATAGACAGACCACTAGCCAGACTGATAAAAAGAGAGAACAACCAAATAGATGCAATAAAAACGATAATAAATCACCACAGATTCCACAGAAATTCAAACCATCATCAGAGAATACTACAAACAACTCTATGCACATAAACTAGTAAACCAGGAAGAAATGGATAAATTCCTGGACGCCTGTGTCCTCCCAAGCCTAAACCAGGAGGAAGCTGAAACTATGAATAGACCAATAACAAGGTCTGAAGTTGAGGCAGCAATTAAGAGCCTACCACACAAAAAGCCCAGGTCCAGATGGGTTCACAGCTGAATTCTACCAGACACACAAAGAGGATCTGGTACCATTCCTTCTGAAACTATTCCAAATAATTCAAAAGAGGGAACCCTTCCCAAATCATTTTATGAGACCAACATCATCCTGATACCAAAACCTGGCAGAGACTCAACAAGAAAAGAAAACTTCAGGCCAATATCCATGATGAACATAGATGCAAAAATCTTCAATAAAATACTGGCAAACCGATTGCAACAGCACATTAAAAAACTTATCCATCATGATCAAGTAGGATTCATCCCGGGGATGCAAGGCTGGTTCAACATACACAAGTCTATAAATGTAATTCACCACATAAACAGAAGCAAAACAAAACCACGATTATCTCAATTGATTCAGAGAAGGCATTTGACAAAATTCAACAGCTTTTATGCTAAAAACCCTCAATAAACTTGGTATTGATGGAACATATCTCAAAGTAATAAAAGCTATTTATGACAAACCAAGCCAATATCATAATAATGGGTGGAAGCATTCCTTTGAAATCTGGCACTGAACAAGGATGCCCCTCTCACCACTTCTATTCAACATAGTACTGGAAGTTCTAGCCAGAGCAATCAGGCAGAAAAGAAATAAAATTATTCAAATAGGAAGGTGGAAATGTCTCTGTTGCAGACGACATGATAGTATACCTAGAAGACCCCATCACCTCAGCCCAAAAGCTCCTGACTGATAAGCAACTGAAAGTCTCAGGATATAAAATCAATGCAAAAATCACAAGCATTCCTATACACCAATAACAGACTTAAAGAGAACCAAATCAGAACAACTGCCATTACAATTGCTACAAAGAAAATACCTAGGAATACAACTCAAAAATGTAGGGACCTCTTAAGGAAAACTACAAACCACTGCTCAACGAAATAAGAGGACACAAACAGATGGAGAAACATTCCATGTTCATGGTTAGGAAGAATCAATATCGTGAAAATGGCTATACTGCCCAAAGTAATTTACACAATCAATGCTATCCCATCAAACTACCATTGAATTTCTTCACAGAACTGGAAAAACCACCATGAATTTCATATGGAACCAAAGAGCCCGCATAGCCAAGTCAATTCTAAGCAAAAAGAACACAGAGGCATCACTACCAGACTTCAAACTATACTACAAGGCTACAGTAATCAAAACAGCATGGTACTGGTACCAAAACAGAGATATAGACCAATGGAACAGAACAGGCATCGGAGGCAACACAACATATCTACAACCATATATCTTTGATAAACCAGAAAAACAAATGGGGAAAATTCCTGTTTAATAAATGGTGTTGGGAAAACTGGCTAGCCATGTGCAGAAAGCAGAAACTGGACTTCCTGACACCTTACACTAAAATTAACTCCAGATGGATTAAAGACTTAAACATAAGACCTGACACCATAAAACCCTAGAAAATCTAGGCAAAACCATTCAGGACATAGGAGTAGGCAAGGACTTCATGACAACAAAACAAGCATTGGCAACAAAAGCCAAAATAGACAAATGGGACCTAATCAAACTCCACAGCTTCTGCAGCAAAGAAACAGTCACTAGGTGAATTGCAACCATCAGAATGGGAAAAATCTTTGCAGTTTACATCTGACAAAGGCTGATATCCAGAATTTACAAAGAACTCAAACAGATTTACAGGAAAAACAAACAAGCCCATTCAAAAATGGGCAAAGGATATGAACAGACTTTACAAAAGAAGACATACATGAGGCCAACAAACATGAAAAAATGCTCATCATCACTGGTCATTAGAGATGCAAATCAAAACCACATTGAGATACCATCTCATGCCAGTTAGAATGGCGATCATTAAAAATCTGGACAGCAGATGCTGGAGAGGATGTGGAGAAATAGGAACACTCTTACACTGTTGGTGGGGTGTAAATTAGTTCAACCATTGTGGAAGACAGTGTGGCGATTCCTCAGGGACCTAGAAATAGAAATTCCATTTGACCCAGCAATCCCATTACTGGGTATCTATCAAGGACTATAAATCGTTCTACTATAAGGACACATGCACGAATGTTCATTGCAGCACTGTTTACAATAGCAAAGACTGGAACCAACCCAAATGCCCATCGATGATAGACTGGACTGGGAAAATGTGGCACATATACCATGGAATATTATGCAGCAATCAAAAAGGATGAGTTTTGTCCTTTGTAAGGACATGGATGAATCTGGAGAACATCATTCTCAGCAAACTGACACAAGAACAGAAGAAATACACATATTCTCACTCATAGGTGGGTGAGAAAAATGAGAACACATGGACACAGAGGGTCTACTACACTGGGGTCTATTGGGGAATGGGGAGACAGTGGGGGGCTGGGAGATAGCCTGGGGATGAATGCCAAGTGTGGGTGAAGGGGAGGCAGCAAAAACTGCCATGTGTGCCTATGCAACTATCTTGCGTTCTGCACATGTACCCCAAACCTATAATGCAATAAAATTAAAAAAAATAATAAAAAAAGCTATCTAACAGCATCCATAGAAGTTTATTATTCACTGAAACTTTGAAAGGCCATATAAAATAGACACCTGACTATTGCTCCATTGTGAATTATTCAATAAGTTCTAAATGGTGGTAGTATGAAATAGAATCCTGAAATTCCCAGGTGTGTATCATTCAGGAGGCACAGAATGAGTGGCCATATAAAAATGCTCTTATTACCCTGGTGTGCATTATTCACTGAGGCTCTAAATGAGTGGCTACATGAATAGACTCTTCTTTCCCCAGGTGTGTATTATTGAATGAGACTCTGACTAAGTGGGCATAAAAAGAGACTCTTGTGTATTGCCCAGGTGCACAGAGACTCTGAATGTGTAGCCATTTGAAGTAGACCCTTGACTATTTCTGAGTATTCACAGAGGCCCTGAAGTGGCCATGTGAAAGAGATTCTGACTTATCAGATATATATTATTCACTGAAACACTGAAAGAGTGGCCTTATGAAATAGAATTTTACTCCACAGGTGTGCATTATTTTTGACTCCAATAAATCACCATAAGAAATATATTAGTTTATTCCCCACATGTGCAGTATTCAAGAGGTTCTGAGTGTCCATATCAAATAGTCTCCTGACTATCACATGTGTATATATTCATGGAGCTGCTTAATTTGGGGCTACCTTAATAGGGTCCTGACTACTCCACAGCTGTTATTACACTGAAGCTCTGAATGATAGGCCATATAAATAGACTCTTACTGCCCCATTGTGCATTATTGGTAATGCTGTGATTGAGTGGCCATATGACCTGGACTCTGACTATTCCCAAGTGTATTCTTCAGTGAGTTTCTGAATGGTGACCACATAATAGACTCTGACTCTATCCTCTTGACTATTTCTCAGTGCATTTCCACTGAGTCACTGGGTGACATCATATCAAATAGTCTCAGACTATTCCCCAATGTGCATTATTCAGTCTCTGAATAAGTGGCTATATAATAGAATCCTGAATATTTTCAGATATATATGATTCTTCACTGAGTTCTGAATAAGTGGCCATGTGAAATACACTCCTGACTTTTCCATAGGTCTGTATTATTCTGTGAGCTCTGAATGAGTGCCATAAAATAGAGACTCCTGAATACTCCTCAGGCATGTTTTTACATTCGGCTCTAAATGGGCTATACTAGAATCCTGACTTTCCCAAGGTGTATATTATTCAGTTAGGCTCTGAATATGTGGCTATACAAATTCTGACTACAATACAGGTGTTCTATTCAATGAAGCTCTGAAATTGATGCCATATGTAATAGCGTCCTGAGTATTCCCAGGTATATTATTCACTGAGGCTCTGAAACTTTGGCCATATGAAATTGTTTCTGACTAGTCCACAGGTGTGTATTGACTGACTCTGAATATTTGGGCATATGGAATAGTGACTATTCCAAAGTTGTGTATTACTCACTCAGGCTTTGATTTTGTGGCCATATAAAATAGACTAGTGTCTATTCCACGTGTGCATTATTCTGAGGCTGTAAATGAGAGGCTATATAAAGTAGACTCTAACACTTCCCCAGGTGTGTATTACTCAGTGAGGCTCTTCTTGTGTGACCATATGAAACAGGATGCTGTCTATCTTAAATATTTGTATTATTCAGTGAATCTCTGAATGAGTGGCTATATGAAATAGACTGCTGAGTACTTACATTTGTATTTCACTGAGGTTACGAGTCAGTGGCCATATGAAAGAATCCTGACTAATCCACAATTGTCATATTATCCACTGAGGCTATGAATGAGTGTCCAAATGAAATAGACTCCTGGCTACTCCAGTGCATTATTCTCTCTGAATGAATGTCCATCGAAAATAGACTCAAAATTATTCTCCAGGTGTGTATTATTCAGTGAGGCTCAGAAGATGGCCATATTAATTAGATTCCTTACTATAAGGGTGTCTTATTCACTGAGGCTCTGAATATGTCTACATGAAATAGACTCCTGACTACCACATTATTCAGTGACACTGAATGAGAGGCCACATGAAAAGTCTCCTGACTATTCCACAGGTGTGCATTATTTAGTGAGACTCTGAATGAGGATAAAGTAAATCCTGACTATTTCCCCAGGTGTGTACATTTAGTGAGGCTCTCAATGATTGGCCATAGGAAAGAGACTTCTGACTATTCACAGGTGTATTATTCAGTGATTCTCTGAATGAGTGGCCATAAAATAGACTCCAGACTATATCACAGGTGTAATATTCAGTGAGGCTGTGAAAGAGCCATATGAAACTTCTACTTTCCACATGCATTATTCACTGTTTGTCTGAATGAGTAGCTGTACATAGACTCCTCATTATTCTCCATGTGTGCATTATTCAAACAGGTTCTGTATGAGTGTCCATACAAATATCCTGACACTCCCCAGGTGTGTATTACTCAGCAATACAGAATTAGAGTTCATATGAAATAGAATCCTATCACCCTGTATCACAGTGTATCATTCAGGAAAGGCACTATTCTGTGTATTCAGATCTCTGAATGATCCATGATAGACTCATATTACATTATTATTCAGTGACTGAAAAGACATATAAAATAGATTACATGAATGTCCATTGACATTACAATGCTATCAAACATGTGATTATTATCATTATTCACTGAAATGTAGTATGAAATAGAATCCTGACTATTCTCAGTGTGTTCAATAAGGTTCAGTGGTATTATGAAATAGAATCCTGAACAGGTGTATCATTAGCACAGAATGCATATAATGCTCAACTATTATCCTGGTGTGCATTATTCACTGAGGCTCTAAATGAGGCTACATGAAGTAGACTCTAAATCTTCCCAGGTGTGTATTATTGAATGAGACTCTGACTAAGTGGGCATAAAAAACTCTTGTGTATTGCCCAGGTGTGCATTACTTCAGAGACTCTGAATAGCCATTTGAAATAGACCTTGACTATTTCTGAGGGAGTATTATTCACAGAGGCCCTGAACAGTGGCCATGTGAGATTCCTGACTTATCAGATATACATTATTCACTGAAAAGAGTGGCCTATAAAATAGACCCATTTTACTCCACAGGTGTGCATTATTTTTTGACTCTCCAAATGAATCACCATATAAAATAGACTAGTGATTATTCCCCATGTGCAGTATTCAAGAGGTTCTGTAGTGTCCATATCAAATAGTCTCCTGACTATCACACATGTATCATTCACGGAGCTGCTTAATTTGGGGCTACCTTTAGGGTCCTGACTACTCCACAGCTGTTTATTATGCACTGAAGCTCTGAATGAGAGGCCATATGAAATAGACTCCTTACTATTGCCCCATTGTGCATTATTCTGTAATGCTGTGATTGAGTGGCCATATGACTGGACTCTGACTATTCCCAAGGTGTGTATTCTTCAGTGAGTTTCTGAACGTGACCACATAAAATAGACTCCTGACTATCCTTGACTATTCTCAGCTGTGCATTTTCACTGAGTCACTGGGTGAATGGTCATATCAAATAGTCTCAGACTATTCTGTGCATTATTCAGTGAGTCTCTGAATAAGTGGCTATATAATAGAATCCTGAGTATTTTCCAGATATATGATTCTTCACTGAGGTTCTGAATAAGTGTAAAATACACTCCTGAATTTTCCATAGGTCTGTATTATTCTGTGAGGCTCTGAATGAGTGGCCATAAAATAGACTCCTGAATACTCCTCAGTGCGTTTTACATTGCTCTAAATGTGGCTATACGAAATAGAATCCTGACTTTCCCCAAGGTGTATGTTATTCAGTTAGGCTGAAACATGTGGCTATAGAAAAGAATTCTGACTACAATACAGGTGTTCTTATTCAATGAAGCTCTGAAATAGATGCCATATGTAATAGCGTCCTGAGTATTTCCAGGTATGTATTATTATTCACTGAGGCTCTGAAACTTATATAAATTGTTTCTGACTAGTCCACAGTGTGTATTATTGACTCTGACTGAATATTTGGGCATATGGAATAGAATAGTGACTCCAAAGTTGTGTACTCACTCAGGCTTTGATTTTGTGGTATAAAATAGACTAGTGTCTATTCCACGTGTGCATTATTCCTGAGGCTGTAAATGAGAGGCTATAAAGTAGACTCCTAACACTTCCCAGGTGTGTATTACTCAGTGAGGCTCTTGTGACCATATAAAACAGGATGTCTATCTTAAATATTTGTATTATTCAGTGAATCTCTGAATGAGGCTATATGAAATAGACTGCTGAGTACTTTTTGTGCATTATTCACTGAGGTTACGAGTCAGTGGCCATATGAAATGGAATCTCTAATCCACACGTGCATATTATCCACTGAGGCTATGAATGAGTGTCCAAATGAAATAGACTCCTGGCTACTCCACAGGTGTGCATTATTCATCGAGGCTCTGAATGAATGTCCATCGATAGACTCCAAATTATTCAGGTGTGTATTATTCAGTGAGGCTCAGAATATGTGGCCATATTAATTAGATTCTTACTATAGGGTCTGTCTTATTGAGGCTCTGAATATGTGTCTACATGAAATAGACTCACTACACCACATTATTCAGTGACACTCCAAATGAGAGGCCACAAAGTCCTGACTATTCCACAGGTGTGCATTATTTAGTGAGACTCTGAATGAGGGATAAAGTAAATCCTGACTATTTCAGGTGTGTGAGCTCTCAATGAGTGCCATAGGAAAGAGAGATTTCTGACTATTCCACAGGTGTGCATTATTCAGTGAGTCTCTGAATAAGTGGCTATATAATAGAATCCTGAGTATTTTCCAGATATATGATTCTTCACTGAGGTTCTGAATAAGTGGCCATGTGAAATACACCTGAATTTTCCATAGGTCTGTATTATTCTGAGGCTCTGAATGAATGGGCCATAAATAGAGACTCCTGAATACTCCTCAGGCGTTTACATTCGGCTCTAAATGAGAAAATAGAATTGACTTCCCAAGATGTTATTCAGTTAGTCTGAATATGTATATAGAAATAGAATTCTGACTACAATACAGGTGTTCTTATTCAATGAAGCTCTGAAATAGATGCCATATGTAATAGCCCTGAGTATTTCAGGTATGTATTATTCACTGAGGCTCTGAAACTGGCCATATGAAATTGTTTCTGACTAGTCCACAGTGTATTATTGACTCTGACTGAATATTTGGGCATATGGAATAGACTGACTATTCCAAAGTGTATTACTCACTCAGGCTTTGATTTTGTGAATATAAAATAGACTAGTGTCTATTCCACACGTGTGCATTATTCCTGAGGCTGTAAATGAGAGGCTATATAAAGTAGACTCAACACTTTCCCAGGTGTATTACTCAGTGAGGCTCTTGTGTGACCATATAAAACAGGATGCTGTCTATCTTAAAATTTTTATTATTCAGTGAATCTCTGAATGAGTGGCTATATGAAATAGACTGCTGAGTATTTTGCATTATTCACTGAGGTTTGAGTCAGTGGCCATATGAAATGGAATCTGACTAATCCACACGTGCATATTATCCACTGAGGCTAAAATGAGTGTCCAAATGAAATAGACTCTGGCTACCCACAGGTGTGCATTATTCAGAGGCTCTGAATGAATGTCCATATCAATAGACTCCAAATTATTCTCCAGGTGTGTATTATTCAGTGAGGCTCAGAATATGGCCATATTAATTAGATTCTTACTATACAAGGGTCTGTCTATTCACTGAGGCTCTGAATATGTGTCTACATAAATAGACTGACTACACCACATTATTCAGTGACACTCAAAATGAGAGGCCACATGAAAGTCTCCTGACTGTTCCACAGGTGTGCATTATTTAGTGAGACTCTGAATGAGGGACAAAAGTAAATCCTGACTTTCCCAGGTGTACATTTAGTGAGGCTCAATGAGTGCCATAGGAAAGAGACTTGACTATTCCACAGGTGTCATTATTCAGTGATTCTCTGAATGAGTCCATAAAAATAGACTCAGACTATATCACAGTGTAATATTCAGTGAGGCTGTGAAAGAGGGCCATATGAAACAGACTTCTAATTACATGGTTATTCACTGTTTGTGAATGAGTAGGTGTATGACATAGACTCTCATTATTCTCCATGTGTGCATTATTCAAACATTCTGTATGAGTGTCCATACCAAATAGACCTGACATTCCCCTGTGTGTATTACTAGCGATACCCAGAATTAGAGTTCATATAAAATAGACTATCACCCAGGTGTGTTATTCAGAAGGCACTTAATTGTGGCTATATTAAACAGCGTCCTGATTACTCCATAGAAGTTCATTATTCACTGAAACTTTAAATGAGAGGCCATATAAAATAGACACCTGACTATTGCTCCATTGTATTATTCAGTAAGGTTCTAAAAAGTGGTAGTATGAAATGAATCCTGAGGATTCCCCAGGTGTGTCATTCATGAGGCACAGAATGAGTGCCATATAAAATGCTCGACTATTACACTGGTGTGCATTATTCACTGAGGCTCTAAATGATTGGCTCATAGACTCTAACTCTTCCCCAGATGTGTGTGTATTGAATGAGACTCTGACTAAGTGTAAAAAAAGACTCTTATTTTCAGGTGTATTACACAGACTCTGAATGAGTGGCTATGAAAGTAGACCCTTGACTATTTTCCCAGGTGTGCGTTATTCAGAGGCCCTGAACGAGTGGCCATGAAAGAGATTTCCTGACTTATCAGATATACATATTCTGACTGAAAGTGGCCTATATGAAATAGACTTTTACTCCACAGTGCATTATTAGTGACTGAATGAGGATAAAAATAATGAATTTTTCCCAGTGTGCATTATTTAGGCTCTCTGAATGAGTGCCATACAAAGAGACTCTGACACTTCCCAGGTGTGCATTATTCAGATCTCTGACTAAGTGGGCATAAAAAAGACACTCTTGTGTATTGCTCAGGTGTGCATTACTTACAGAGACTCTGAATGTGTAGCTTTTTGAAAAAGACCCTTGACTATTTCTGAGGGGAGTATTATTCAAAGAGGCCCTGAACGAGTGGCCATGTGAAAGAGATTTCTGACTTATCAGATATACATAGTTTTTACTGAAAAACTGAAAGAGTGGCCATATATAATAGACCACATTTTACTCCACAGGTGTGCATTATTTAGTCAGACTCTGAATGAGGGGATAAAAGTAAATAATGACTATTTTTCCAGGTGTGTACATTTAGTGAGGCTCTCAATGAGTGGCCATAGGAAAGAGACTTCTGACTCTTCCGCAGGTGTGCATTATTCAGTGATTCTCTGAATGAGTGGCCATAAAAAATAGACTCCAGGCAATATCACATGTTTGTAATATTCAGTGAGGCTGTGAAAAAGGGGCCATAGGAAACAGACTTCTAATTACTCCCAATGTTTGTTATTCACTTTTTTTCTGAATGAGGAGCTGTATGACATAGAGTACTCATTATTCTCCATGTGTGCATTATTCAAACAGGTTCTGTATGAGTGTCCATGCAAAAGAGACTCCTTACACTCCCCCAGGTGTGTATTACTCAGCGATAAACCAGAATTAGAGTTCATATGAAATAGAGGCCTGACTATCACCCAGGTGTGTATTATTCAGGAAGGCACTTAATTTGTGGGTATCTTAAACAGCGTCCTGATTACTCCATAGAAGTTCATTATTCATTGAAACTTTGAATAAGAAGCCATATGAAATAGACACCAGACTCTTGCTCCATTGTGAATTACTCAATAAGGTTCTAAATGAGTAGTAGTATGAAATAGAATTCTGAAGATTCCCGAGGTGTGTATCATTCAGGGAGGCACAGAATGAGTGGCCCTATATAAAATTCTCAACTATTTTTCTGGTGTGCATTATTCACTGTGGCTTTAAATGAGTGGATACATGAAGTAGACTCTTAACTCTTCCCCAGGTGTGTATTATTGAAGGAGACTCTGACTAAGTGGGCATAAAAAAGAGACTCTTGTGTATTGCCCAGTTGTACATTACCTACAGAGACTCTGAATGTGTATCCATTAGAAGTAGATCCTTTACTATATCTGGGGGGAGTATTTTTCACAGAGGCCCTGAACGACTGGACATGTGAAAGATATTCCTGACTTATCAGATATAGATATTATTCACTGAATCACTGAAAGAGTGGCCTTATGAAATAGAACCCATTTTACTCCACATGTGTGCGTTATTTTTGACTCTCCAAACGAATCACCATATGAAATAGAATAGTGATTATTCCACACATGTGCAGTATTCAAAGAGGTTGTGTATGAGTGTCCTTATCAAAGAGTCTTCTGACTATCACACATTTGTGTATCATTCACGGAGCTGCCTAATTTGGGGCTATTTTAAATAGGGTTCTGACTACTCCACAGCTCATTAATATGCACTGAAGCTCTGAATAAGAGGCCATATGAAATAGACCCCTTACTATTGCCCATTGTGCATTATTCGGTAATGATGTGATTGAGTGGCCATATAACCTAGACTCTGACTGTTCCCAAGGTGTATATTCTTCAGTGAGTTTCTGATCGAGTGAGCACATAAAATAGACTCCTGACTTTATCCTCTTAACTATTTCTCAGCTGTGCATTTTCCACTGAGTCACTGGGTGAACAATCATATCAAATAGTCTCCAGACTATTTCCCAGGTGTGCATTATTCAGTGAGTCTCTGAATAAGTAGTTATATATAATAGAATCCTGAGTATTTTCCAGATATGTATGATTCCTCACTGAGGTTTAAAATAAGTGTTCATGGCCGGGCGCGGTGGCTCAAGCCTGTAATCCCAGCACTTTGGGAGGCCGAGGCAGGTGGATCACGAGGTCAAGATATCAAGACCATCCTGGTCAACATGGTGAAACCCCGTCTCTACTAAAGATACAAAAAAATTAGCTGGGCATGGTGGTGCGTGCCTGTAATCCCAGCTACTCAGGAGGCTGAGGCAGGAGAATTGCCTGAACCCAGGAGGCGGAGGTTGCGGTGAGCCGAGATCATGCCATTGCACTCCAGCCTGGGTAACAAGAGCAAAACTCCGTCTCAAAAAAAAATAAATAAAAATAAAATAAAATAAAATAAAATAAGTGTTCATGTGAAATACACTCCTTACTTTTCCATAGGTCTGTATTATTCTGTGAGGCTCTAAATGAGTGTCCCTAAAATAGAGACTCCTGAATACTCATCAGGCATGCGTTTATACATTTGGCTCTACATGAGTGGCTATACGAAATAGAATCCTGACTTTCCCCAAGGTGTATGTTATTCAGTTAGGCTCTGAATATGTGGCTATATGAAATAGAATTTTGACTACAATACAGGTGTTCCTTATTCAATGAAGCTCTGAAATAGATGCCGTATGTAATAGCGTCCTCAGTATAGCCCAGGTATGTATTATTCACTGAGTCTCTGAAACTTTGGCCATATAAAATTGTTTTCTGACTAGTCTACAGGTGTGTATTATTGACTCTGACTCTGAATATTTGGGCACATGGAATAGACTAGTGACTATTCCAAAGTCATATATTACTCTCTCAGGCTTTGATTTTGTGATTATATAAAATAGACTAGTGTCTATTTTACACGTATGCAATATTAACTGAGGCTGTAAATAAGAGGCTATATTAAGTAGACTCCTAACACTTCCCCAGGTGTGTATTACTCAGTGAGGGTCTTCTTATGTGACCATATGAAACAGGATGTTGTCTATCTTAAATATTTGTATAATTCATTGAATCTCTGAAAGAGTGGCTATATAAAATAGACTCCAGACTATATCACAAGTGTGTCATATTCAGTGAGGCTGTAAAACAGGGGCCATATGAAACAAACATCTAATTACTTCACATGTGCGTTATTCACTGCGTGTCAGAATGACTAATCTTATGACATGGACTTCTCATTATAATCCATGTGTGCATTATTCAAACAGGTTCTGTAGGAGTGTCCATACAAAATAAACTCCTGAAACTCCACCAGGTGTGTATTACTCAGCAAAAAACCAGAATTAGAGTTCATATGAAATAGACTCCTGACAATCACCTAGGTGTGTATCATTCAGAGAGGCACTTTATTTGCAGCTATCTTAAACAGCATCCTGATTACTCCATAGAAGTTTATTATTCACTGAAACTAAAAAAGAGGCCATATAAAATAGACACCTGACTATTTCTTCATTGTGAATTATTCAGTAAGTTTCTAAATGAGTGGTAGTATGAAATAGAATTCTGACGATTTCCCAGGCGTGTATCATTCAGGGAGGCACAGAATGAGTGGCCATATAAAACATCCTCGACTATTACTCTGGTATGCTTTATTCACTGAAGCTCTAAATGAGTGGTTACATGAATAGACTCTTAACTCTTCCCCAGGTGTGTATTATTGAATGAGACTATGACTAAGTGGGCATAAAGAAGAGACTCTTGTGTATTGCCCAGGTGTGCATTATTTACAGAGACTCTGAATGTGTAGCCCTTTGAAGTAGACCCTTGACTATTTCTGAGGGGAGTATTATTCACAGAGACCCTGAAGGAGTATCCATGTAAAAGAGATTCTTGACTTATCAGATATACGTATTATTCACTGAAACACTGAAAACGTGACCTTATGAAATAAATCCCTTTTTACTCCACAGGTTTGCGTTATTTTTTGACTCTCCAAATGAATCACCATAAGAAATATATTAGTGGGACTGGCTTCCAAGATGGCGTCGTAGAGGTGACTCAGGATTGCAGCTCCTAGTGAAGGCGCAGAGGGTGAGTGCTAGCCGCATTCTCGGACGGACCTTTCTTGCCCACAGAACGTTGAAAGTCCCAGGTGTGGGAGAGACACGGGAAGCCAGCACAGCCGGCTCGCGTGGCTAGCTCGCACGGCTTGGCCAGCGCTGCAGCGCCTCCGCTCCAGCACAGAACTCACTGGTCTGGGTGCCCTGTTAAACCAGCAATCTGAGATTTGGAAGGGCAGATTGACATGTCCATCTGATTGAACAAGACTTGGACAATGAGCCAGACCAGGAGATTTTTGGGAAGCGTGATATGAGCCAGCACACTGGGCAGTGGCACGGGAGTTTGCACGGATCCCAGTGCCCTATCGGCAGGCTACTGGGGCGCCAGTAAGAGAGTCGACCTTTCACCTTGGGGAGAGAAAGAGAGAGAGAGAGGATGGACTCTGAGGCAGGGAGCTGGGTGATCGGGCTGGGCGGGTCCCACCCTCACGGGGACAAGCAGGGTGGCGATTGGAGGCGCTTGGGGCTGAGAGCTTTGCTGCCGGCACAGTTGAATCTAGCATGGTGCAGCCCTCTGGGGGGAAGGGCGTTCGCCACTACTGACCAATCCGCCCCTACTGAAGTACCGCCCAGTGCTGACGCAGCCTGCCATTGCCGAGGCAACCCGCCATAACGGAGAGACTCCCTCAGCTGGGCGGAGCCCCATGGCAGGACGGGGCTGGCAGCAGCAGGGTGGAACCACGTTAGCAGGGCAAAGCCTCGGCAGGAAAATAGTGAATAGACTACCTCCTAGCTGGGCAGGACAGTGCAAAAGATACTCATAAGAAAGCCCCAACTGCCTGAGACAGAGCATCTAAGGGGAAAAAAAGGGGAGATGTTTTATGAGTTCTGTTGCAGCAGATATAAACACATCCTCGCAACAACCCTTAATGAAAACCAGAGCACACAACTCACCAATGCAGCACCTATAAAGCACAGACCGTCCCCTCAAGAAGCTCCCTGACCCCGGTATATCCAAAGAGTCACCCCAAAAAAGGACTAATCAGACTGATATTTGGCGGGCATTATTCTGGCAAAAAGATAGCAGAAAAAAAAAACTGGTAGCATCCCTCACTGTTCCGCAGCTGCTACAGGTGTACCCCAGAAAAGCAGGGCCTGGAGTGGACCTCATCACTCGTACAGCAGAGGGGCTGGACCATTAGAAGGAAACTAAGTAACAGAAATACTTTACCATCAACAATCTGGGCATCCACTCAGAAACTCAGCTGAAAAATTAGCAACTACTAAGACGACAGGTGGATAAATCCACAAAGATGGGAAGAAACCAGCGCAAAAAGGAGGAAAACACCAAACCAAAACACCTCACCTCCTACAAAGGACAAAACTCTCACCAGCAAGGAACAAAGCTGGACGGAGAATGAGTGTGATGAAATGACGGAATCAGACTTCAGAAAGTGGATAATGAGAAACTTCAGTGAGCTAAAAGAACATGTTCTAAATCAGTGCAAAGAAGCTAAGAACCTTGAAAAAGATTTGAAAAAGATTCGAGGAAATGATAACAAGAATGGACAACTTAGAGAGGAATATGAATGAATTGAAGGAGCTGAAAACACAACAAGAACTTCGAAAGCATGCACAAGTTTCAACAGCCGAATTGACCAAGCAGAAGAAAGAATATCAGAAGTTGAAGATCAACTCAATGAAATAAAACGAGAAACCAAGATTAGAGAAAAACACAAAAGGAATGAACAAAATCTCAAGAAATGTGGACTATGTGAAGAGACCCAACCTACGTTTGATAGGTGTACCAGAATGTGATGAAGAGAATGAATCCAAACTGGAAAACACTCTTCAGGATATTATCCAGGAAAAATTCCCCAACCTAGCAAGACAGATCAATA
Source organism: Saguinus midas (assembly GCA_021498475.1). Lineage (NCBI taxonomy): Eukaryota > Metazoa > Chordata > Mammalia > Primates > Cebidae > Saguinus > Saguinus midas. The sequence goes on along the minus strand of CM038409.1, from coordinate 55,573,146 downwards.
CTCAACTCCAGGAAATACAGAGAACACCACAAAGATACTCAGGAAGAAGAGCAACCCCAAGGCACATAATCGTCAGATTCACCAGGGTTGAAATGAAAGAGAAAATACTAAGGGCAGCCAGAGAGAAAGATTGGGTCACCTACAAAGGGAAGCCCATCAGACTCACAGCAGATCTCTTGGCAGAGACTCTACAAGCCAGAAGACAGTGGGGGCCAATATTCAACATCCTTAAAGAAAAGAACTTTCAACCCAGAATTTCATATGCAGCCAAACTGAGCTTCACAAGTGAAGGAAAAATAAAATCCTTCATGAACAAGCAAGTACTCAGAGATTTTGTCACCACTAGGCCTGGTTTGCAACAACTCCTGAAAGAGGCACTACACATAGAAAGGAACAACTAGTACCAGCCGTCCTAAAAGCATAGCAAATGCTAAAGAGCATCAACAAAATGAAGAAACTACATGAATCAATGGGCAAAACAGCGGGCTAGCATCAAAATGGCAGAATCAAATTCACACATAGCAATATTAACCCTATATGTAAATGGGCTAAAAGCACCAATCAAAAGACACAGACTGGCAAATTGGATAAAAAACCAAAACCCATCCGTGTGCTGTATCCAGGACACCCACCTCACACGCAAGGATACACAAAGGCTCAAAATCAAGGGATGGAGAAAGATTTACCAAGCAAATGGAGAGCAAAAAAAAGCAGGAGTTGCAATTCTCGTCTCTGATAAAATAGACTTTAAAGCAACAAAGATCAAAAGGGACAAAGAAGGTCATTACATAATGGTAAAAAGATCGACACAACAAGAAGACCTAATGATTCTAAATATATACGGTCCCAATGAAGGAGCACCCAGATATATAAGGCAAGTTCTTAATGACTTACAAAGAGACTTAGACTCCCACACAATAATAGTGGAAGACTTTAACACTCCACTGTCAATATCAGACAGATCAACCAGACAGAAAATTAACAAGGATATCCAGGACTTGAACTCAGACCTGGAACAAGCAAACCTGATAGACATTTACAGAACTCTCCACCCCAAATTTACAGAATATACATTCTTCTCAGCACCACATCACACCTACTCCAAAATTGACCACATAATTGGAAGTAAAGCACTCCTCAGCAAATGCAAAACAACTGAAATCATAACAAACAGTCTCTCAGACCATAGTGCAATCAAGTTGGAACTCAGAATTCAGAAAATAACTCAGAACCTCACAGCTTCATGGAAAGTGAACAACTGGCTCTTGAATGTTGATTGGATAAACAAAGAAATGAAAGCAGAAATAAAGAAGTTCTTTGAAACCAACGAGAATGAAAACACAACGTACCAGAATCTCTGGGACACATTTAAAGCAGTCTGTAGAGAAAAATATATAGCAATAAGTGCCCACATGAGAAGAGTGGAGAGACCCAAAATTGACACCCTATCATCAAAATTGAAGGAGCTAGAGGAGCAAGATCAAAAAAGCTCAAAACCTAGCTGAAGACAAGAAATAACTAAGATCAGAGCAGAACTGAAGGAGATAGAGACAAGAAAAACCCTTCAAAAAATCAATAAATCCAAGAGCTGTTTTTTTGAAAAGATCAACAACATAAACAGACCACTAGCCAGACTAGTAAAAAAAAAGAGAACAACCAAATAAATGCAATAAAAAACGATAATGGGGAAATCACCACAGATTCCACAGAAATTCAAACCATCATCAGAGAATACTACAAAAAACTCTATGCACATAAACTAGTAAACCAGAAAGAAATGGATAAATTTCTGGACGCCTGTGTCCTCCCAAGCCTAAACCAGGAAAAAGCCGAAACTATGAATAGACGAATAACAACGTCTGAAGTTGAGGCAGCAATTAAGAGCCTATCACACGGGGGGAGAGATCGAACATGGCTGATCGCTAACAGCTCGGGATTGTAGCTCCCAGTGAAAGCTCGGAAAACGTGAGGATACCACGTTTTCAGAGGAATTTTCCTCACCCACGGACCAGAAGATTTCCAGTGGAGGAGCCTCGCGGGTCGCCAGCACTTCTGTGGCTGGCGCAGCGGTTTTGTCATCACCTCTGCACCGCAGCTCTTTGTGCACAGTGAGCGGGACTGGTTCCCCTACGGATCGGTGTTTGGAGCTCTGGGAAGGGAGAGCCACTTGCGGACTCAAGAATGAAGCCAGACTGGAGATTCCTAGGCAGAAGAGCACCAGCAGTCTTATCGCTGTTGTTTTGGTCGGCGCAGTGGGTTGCTTGGATTCCAGCACTGGGAATCAATAAATTGGACATCCTCTCAGGAACTTAATCAGAAAGGTGCTAATTGTAAAGACATCCGATGGATAAATTCACAATAAAAAAAACAGCCTAAAAAGGCCGAGAAAACCGAAAGTCAGAACCCCTCTCCTTCTACAGGGGATAGTAATTCCTCATCAGCAATGGAACAAGCCCTAATGGAAGAGGACCGTGTTTCAGTATCTGAAGGAGGCTTTAGAAGGTGGATGGTAAAAAACCTCTGGGAATTGAAACAACTTGTTCTAACCCAATGTAAAGAAACTAAGAATTTTGAAAAAAGATTAGATGAAATGTTAAAAAGAATGGACAATATAGAGAGGAATATAAATGAATTAATGGAGTTGAAAAGTACAACACAAGAACTTAGTGAAATATGCACAAGTTTGAATAGTCGAATTGATCAAGCAGAAGAAAGGATATCAGAGGTCGAAGACAGACTTAATGAAATGGAACTAGAAGACAAGAATAGAGAAAAAAGGATAAACAGGAATGAGCAAAGTCTCCAAGAATTATGGGGCTATGTGAAAAGACCTAATCTACGTTTGATAGGTGTACCTGAATGTGATGGAGAGAATGAATCCCAGCTGGAAAATATTCTTCAGGATATTATCCAGGAGAATTTTACCAATTTAGCAAAGCAGGATACCATTCAACCTCAGGTAATACAGAGAACACCACAAAGATATTCCTTAAGAAGAGCAACCCCAAGGCACATAATCATTAGATTCACCAGGGTTGAAACAAACGAGAAAATACTAAGGGCAGCCAGAGAGAAATGTCAGGTTACCCACAAAGGGAAGCCTATTAGACTTACAGCTGATCTCTCAGCAGAAACCCTACATGCCAGAAGAGAGTGGGGGGCGATATTTAACATCCTTAAAGAACAGAACTTTCATCCCAGAATTTCATATCCTCCCAAACTAAGCTTCAAAATTGAAGGAAAAATAAAATTTTATGAACAAGCAAGTACTCAGAGATTTTATTACCACCAGGCCTGCTTTACGAAAACTTCTGAAAGAAGCACTACACACAGAAAGGAACAACCAGTATTAGCCTTTCTAAAAATATACCAAAAAGTAAAGAGCATCAACATAAAGAAAAATTTACATCAACAAATGGATAAAATAGCCAGTTAACAACAAATGGCAGTAATCATAAATTGAAATCGACTAAATTTTCTAATTAAAAGATACAGCCAAAACCTAATGGTATACTCTATCCAGACCCATTTCATATCCAAAGATACACAAAGACTAAAAACAAAAAGTTGTAAAAGATTTACCAAACAAATAGAGAACAAAAATAAATAAATAAACAAAAAGGAGTCGCAATTCATGCATTTGATAAAACAGATTTTAAACCAACACAGGTAGAGTGCTATAAGGATCAATACATCCTATACATAACACCCATAAAAGATTCAGACTCAACGAAACAGAAAATTAATAAGGATATCTAGAATCTGAACTCAGATCAGTAACAAGTAACCTTAATAAGCACTTGTAGAGCTCTCCACTTTAGATAAATAAAATATACATTCTCCACTTGAAATACACAAAATAATGATCAGCCATTATTAATACCCATTAAAAGCAATATTCCTGTTCTCTCTCCCTCATTTTCTTCCTCTCAAAAAAAAAAAAAGCCTACCACACAAAAAAAGCCCAGGTCCAGATGGGTTCACAGACGAATTCTACCAGAAACACAAACAGGAGCTGCTACCATTCCTTCTGAAACTATTCCAAATAATTCAAAAAGAGGGAACCCTTCCCAAATCATTTTATGAGACTAACATTATCCTGATACCAAAACCTGGAAGAGATTCAACAAAAAAGAAAACTTCAGGCCAATATCCATGAAGAACATAGATGCAAAAATCTTCAATAAAATACTGGCAAACCGATTGCAACAGCAAATTAAAAAACTTATCCATCATGATCAAGTAATATTAATCCCAGGGATGCAAGGCTGGTTCAACATATGCAAGTCTTTAAATGTAATTCACCACATAAACAGAAGTCAAAACAAAAACCACATAATTATCTCAATTGACGCAGAGAAGGCATTTGACAAAATTCAACAGCCCTTTATGCTAAAAACCCTCAATAAACTTGGTATTGATGGAACATATCTCAAAAAAATAAAAGCTATTTACGACAAACCAACAGCCAATATCATACTTAACGAGCAAAAATGGAAGCATTCCCTTTGAAATCCAGCACTAGACAAGGAAGTCCTCTCTCACCACTCCTATTTAACATAGTACTGGAAGTTCTAGCCAGAGCAATCAGGCAAAAAAAAGAAATAAAGGGTATTCAAATAGGAAAGTTGGAATCCAAATTGTCTCTATCTGCAGACGACATGATAGTATACCTAGAAGACCCCATCACCTCAGCCCAAAAACTCCTGACACTGATAAGCAATTTCAGCAAAGTCTCAGGATATAAAATCAATGTTCAAAAATCACAAGCATTCCTATACACCAATAACAGACTTAAAGAGAACCAAATCAAGAATGAACTGCCATTCACAATTGCTACAAAAAAAATAAAATACCTAGGAATACAACTCACAAGGAATGTAAGGGACCTCATTAAGGAAAACTACAAACCACTGCTCAACGAAATAAGACAGGACACAAACAGATGGAGAAATATTCCATGTTTGTGGTTAGGAAGAATAAATATCGTGAAAATGGCTATACAGCCCAAAGTAATTTACACAATTAATGTTATCCCCATCAAACTACCATTGAATTTCTTCACAGAACTGGAAAAAAACACCATGAACTTCATATGGAAACAAAAGAGAGCACGCATAGCCAAGTCAATTCTAAGCAAAAAGAACACAGCGGGAGGCATCACACTACCAGACTTCAAACTATACTACAGGGCTACAGTAATCAAAACAGCATGGTACTGGTACCAAAACAGAGATATAGACCAATGGAACAGAACAGAGGCATCGGAGGCAACACAACATACCTACAACCATATAATCTTTGATAAACCAGACAAAAACAAGAAATGAGGAAAAGATTCCCTGTTGAATAAATGGTGTTGGGAAAACTGGCTAGCGATGTGCAGAAAGCAGAAACTGGACCCCTTCCTGACACCTTACACTAAAATTAACTCCAGATGGATTAAAGACTTAAACATAAGACCTGACACCATTAAAACCCTAGAAGAAAATCTAGGCAAAACCATTCAGGACATAGGAGTCGGTAAGGACTTCATGACCAAAACACCAAAAGCATTGGCAACAAAAGCCAAAATAGACAAATGGGACCTAATCAAAATTCACAGCTTCTGCACAGCAAAAGAAACAGTCACTAGAGTGAATCGGCAACCATCAGAATGGGAAAAAATCTTTGCAGTTTACACATCTGACAAAGGGCTGATATCCAGAATTTACAAAGAACTCAAACAGATTTACAGGAAAAAGACAAACAAGCCCATTCAAAAATGGGCAAAGGATATGAACAGACACTTTACAAAAGAAGACATACATGAGGCCAACAAACACATGAAAAAATGCTCATCATCACTGGTCATTAGAGAGATGCAAATCAAAATCACATTGATATACCATCTCAAGCCAGTTAGAATGACGATCATTAAAAAATCTGGAGACAGCAAATGCTGGAGAGGATGTGGAGGAAAAGGAACACTCTTACACTGTTGGTGGGAGTGTAAAGTAATTCAACCATTGTGGAAGACAGTGTGGCGATTCCTCCAGGACTTAGAAATAGAAATTCCATTTGACCCAGCAATCCCATTACTGGGTATTTATCCAAAGGACTATAAATTGTTCTACTATAAGGACACATGCACACGTATGTTCATTGCAGCACTGTTTACAATAGCAAAGTCCTGGAACCAACCCAAATATCCATCGATGATAGACTGGATTGGGAAAATGTGGCACATATACACCATGTAATATTATGCGGCAATCAGAAATGATGAGTTTATGTTTTTTGTAAGGACATGGATGAATCTGGAGAACATCATTCTCAGCAAACTGACACAAGAACAGAAAAAGAAATACCACATATTCTCACTCATAGACCTGTGAGAAAAATGAGAACACATGGACACAGGGAGGGGTCTACTACACACTGGGGTTTATTGAAATGGGAGAGACAGTGAACTGGGAGGATAGCCTGGATAAATGCCAAGTTTGGGTGAAGGGGAGGAAGGCGGCAAAACACACTGCCATGTGTGTACTTATGCAACTATCTTGCACGGTCTGCACATGTACCCCAAAACCTATAATGCAATAAAATTAAAAAATTTTTTCATTTTTAAATAAACACTGGGTTTTTGAATCAGAAAAAAATAAAGAAATATATTACTTATTATTTTCCACATGTGCAGTATTCAAAGTGGTTCTGTATGAGTGTCCATATCAAATAGACTCCTGACTATTACACATGTGTATATCATTCATGGAGCTGCTTAATTTGGAGCTACCTTTAATAGGGTCTTGACTACACTACATCTGTTTTTTATGCACTGAAGCTCTGAATGATAGGCCCTGTGAAATAGATTCGTTACTATTTCCCCATTGTGCATTATTCGGTAATGCTGTGATTAAGTGGCCATATGACCTTGACTATGACTATTCGCACAGCGTGTATTCTTCAGTGATTTTCTGAATGAGTGACCACATAAAGGTGACTCCTGACTCTATCCTCTTGACTATTTCTCAGCTGTGCATTTTCCACTGAGTCACTGGGTGAACGGTGATCTCAAATAGTCTCCAGACTATTCCCCTGGCGTGCATTATTCTGTGAGTCTCTGAATAAGTGCCTATATATAATAGAATCCTGAATATTTTCAAGATATACATGATTTTTAACTAAAGTTCTGAATAAGTGGCCATGTGAAATACACTTTTGACTTTTTCATAGGTCTGTATTATTCTGTGAGGCTCTGAATGAGTGGCCATAAAATAGCGACTCCTGAATACTCCTCAGGCATGCGTTTTTACATTTGGCTCTAAATGGGTGGCTATACGAAATAGAATCCTGACTTTTCCCATGGTGTATGTTACTCAGTTAGGTTCTGAATATGTGGCTATACGAAACAGAATTCTGACTACAATACAGGTGTTTCTAATTCAGTGAATCTCCGAAATAGATGCCATATGTAATAGCGTCTTGAGTATTCCCCAGGTATGTATCATTCACAAAGGCTCTGAAACTTCGGCTATATGAAATTGTTTTCTGAATATTCCACAGGTTTGTATTATTGACTCTTATTCTGAATATTTGGGCATATGGAATATACTAGTGACTATTCCAAAGTTGGATATTACTCACTCACGCATTGATTTTGTGGCCATATAAAATAGACAAGTGTCTATTCCACACGGTTGCATTATTTGCTGAGGCTGTAAATGAGAGGCTATATAAAGTAAACTTCTAACACATCCCCAGGTTTGTATTCCTCAGTGAGGCTCTTCTTGTGTGACCATATGAAAGAGGATGCTGTCTATCTTAAATATTTGTATTATTCACTGAATCTCTGAATGGGTGGCTATATTATATAGACTGCTGAATACTTTACATTTGTGAATTATTCACAGAGGTTATGAGTCAGTGGCCATATGAAATGCAATCGTGACTAATCCACACATGCATATTATCCAATGAGTGTCCAAATAAAATAGACTCCTGGCTACTCCTGAGGTATACATTATTCACCAATGCTGTGAATGAATGTCCATCGAAAATAGACTCCAAGTTATTCTCCAGGTGTGTATTATTCAGTGAGGCTCAGAAGATGTGGCCATATTAATTAGATTCCTTACTATAGCAAGGGTCTGTCTTATTCACTGCAACTCTGAATATGTGTCTACATTAAATACACTCCTGACTAGAGCACATTATTCAGTGACACCCCGGATGAGAGGCCACATGAGAAAGTCTCCTGACTGTTCCACCGGTGTGCATTATTTAGTGAGAATCTGAATGAGGGAATAAAAGTAAATCCTGACTATATCCCCTGGTGTCTACATTTAGTGAGGCTCTCAATGAGTGGCCATAGGAAAGAGACTTCCGTCTCTTCTACAGGTGTGCATTATTAAGTGACTCTTTAAATTAGTGGCTTTAAAAGTAGACTCCAGATTATATCACAAGTGTGTAAAATTCAGTAAGGCTATGAAAGGGAGGCCAAATGAAACAGACTTCTAATTAGTCCACATGTGCTTTATTCACTTTTTGTCTGTATGAGTAGCCGTATGACATAGACTCCTCATTGTTCTCCATGTGTGCATTATTCATAGAGGTTGTGTATGAGTGTCCATACCAAATAGACTCCTGACACTTCCCCGGTTGTGTGTTACTCAGCAAAACCCAGAATTATGGTTTATATAAAATAGAATCCTGACTATCACCCAATTGTGTATCATTCTGGATGGCACTTAATTCATGGCTATCTTAAACTGTGTTCTGATTACTCCATAGAAGTTCATTATTCACAGAAACTTTGAATAAGAGTCAATGTAAAATAGACATCTGACTATTGTTTCAATGTGAATTATTCAATAAGGTTCTATATGGGTGGTATTATAAAATAGAATCCTGAGGATTTTAAGGTTTGTATCATTCAGGGAGGCACAGAATGAGTGGCCATACAAAAAATGTTTGACTATTATCCTGGTGTGCATTATTCACTTAGGCTCTAAATGAGAGACTACGTGAAGTAGATTCATAAATCTTCCCCAGGTGTGTATTACTGAATGAGACTTTGACAACGTAGGCATAAAAAAAGAAACTCGTGTGTATTGCCCAGGTGTGCATTACTTACAGAGACTCTGAATGTGTAGCCCTTTGAAGAAGACCCGTGACTATTTCTGAGGAAAGTATTATTCACAGTGGCCCTGAACGAGTGGCCATGTGAAAGAGATTTCTGACTCATCAGATATACATATTATCCACTGAAGCACTGAACGAGTGTCTTTATGAAATAGAAAACATTTTATTCCACAGGTGGGCTTTATTTCTTGACTCTCCAAACGAATCACCATATGAAATAGACTAGTGATTATTCCCCACATGTGCAGTATTCGAAGAGGTTCGGTATAAGTGTCCACATCAAATAGTCTCCTGACTATCAAGCAAGTGTGTATCATTCACGAAGCTGCTTAATTTGAAGATAACTGCAATAGAATCCTTACTACTCCACAGCTGTTTATTTTGCAGTGTAGCTCTGATTGAGAGTCGATATAAAATAGGCTCCTTACTATTGCCCCACAGTGCTTTATTCGGTAATGCTGTGATTGAGCGGCCATATGACCTGGACTCTGACTATTCCCAAGGTGTGTATTCTTCAGTGAGTTTCTGAATGAGTGACCACGTAAAATAGACTCCTGACTCTATCATCTTGACTATTTCTCAGCAGTGGATTTTCCACTGAGTCACTGGGTCAACAATCATATCAAATAATTTCCAGACTATTTTTCATTTGTGCATTATTGAGTGAGACTCTGAATAAGTGGCTCTATATAATAGAGTCCTGAGTATTTTCAAGATGTATATGATTCTCCACTTAGGTTCAAAATAAGTGGCCATGTGAAATACACTCCTGACCCTTTCATAGGTTTGTTTTATTCTGTGAGGTTCTGAATGTGTGGCCATAAAACAGAGACTCTTCAATACCCCAAAGGTGTGCATTTTTACATTCGTCTCTAAATGAGTGGTTATACAAAATAGAATCCTGACTTATTCCAAGTTGTATGTTATTCAGATAGGCTCTTAATATGTGGCTATATAAAATAGAATTCTGACTACAATACAGGTGTTCCCTATTCAATAAAGCTCGGAAATAGATACCATATGTAATAGCGTTCTGAGTATTCCCAAGGTATGTATTTTACACTTAGGCTCTCAATATTTAGCTATATGAAATTGTTTCCTGACTGGTCTACAGGTTTGTATTATTGACTCTCACTCTGAATATTTGGGCATATGGAATAGACTAGTGACTATTTCAAGGCTGTGTATTACCCACTGAGCCTTTGATTCGGTGGCCATATAAAATAGACTAGTGTCTATTCAACACATGTGCATTATTCGCTGAGGATGTAAATGAGAGGCTATATAAAGTAGACTCCTAACCCTTCCCCAGGTGTGTATTACTCAGTGAGGCATTTTGTGTGTGACGACATGAAACAGGATGCTGTCTGTCTTAATATTTGTATTATTCAGTGAATCTATCAATAAGTGGCTTTATGTAATAGAGTACTACTGAGTACTTTACATTTGTGCATTGTTCACTGAGGTTATGAGTCACTGGCCATGTGAAATGGAATCCTGACTAATCCACACATGCATATTATCCACTAAAGTTATGAATGAACATCCAAATGAAATAGACTCCTTGCATCTCCACAGTTGTGCATTATTCACCGAGGCTCTGAATGAATGTCCATCGACAATAGACTCCAAGTTATTCTCCAGGTGTGTATTATTCAGTGAGGCTCAGGAGATGTGGCCATATTAATTAGATTCCTTACTAAAGCAAGGGTCTCTCTTATTCACTGAGGCTCTGAAAATGTGTTTACATGAAATAGACTCCTGACTACAGCACATTATTCAGTGACACTCTAAAAGAGAGGCAACAAAGTAGAAAGAGGAAACCCAATGGACTCAGCAATACTTTTACTGGGTATATAACCAAAGGACTATAAATCGTTCTACCATAAGGACACTTACACACGAATATTTAATGCAGCACAGTTTACAACAGTAAAGACCTCTAAACAACCCAAATGTTCATCGATGATAGACTGGACTGGGAGAATGTGGCACATATACACCATGGAAAATTATGCAGCAATCAAAAATGATGAGTTTCTGTCCTTTTTAAGGACATGTATAAATCTGGAGGACATCATTCTTAGCAAACTGACACAAGAACAGAAGAGCAAATACCGCATATTCTCACTCATAGGCGGATGAGAAAAATGAGAACACATGGACACAGGGAGGGCTTCTACTACACACTGGGGACTATTGTTGGGAATGGGAAAGATAAACTGGGGGGTGAGCTGTAAAGAGATAGCCTGGGGAGAAATGCCAAGTGTGGCTGAAGGAAAGAAAGGTAGCAAAACACACTACCATGTGTTTACGTGTGCAACTATCTTGAGCCTTCTGCACATGTATCTCAAAACTTAAAATGCAATAAAAATTTAAAATAAAAATGAATAGGAGGGAGAGGCAAGATGGCGTCGTAGAGGCGACTCAGGATTGCAGCTCTCGGTGAAGGCGCAGAGGGTGAGACCTAGCCACATTCTCAGATGGACCTTTTATGCCCACAGAGTGTTGAATGTCCCAGGTGTGGGAGAGACACTGGACCCTAGTGCAGCCGGCTAACGCAGGCGGCTTCCGCCACTTCTTCGACCGGTGCCGCAGTGGGACCCAGCGCAGAACTCACTGGTCTGGGTGCCCTGTTAAACCGGCAATCTGAGATTTGGAAGGGCAGATTGGCATGTCCATCTGATTGAACGGTACTTGGACAATGAGCCAGATCAGGAGTTTCCTGGGAAGCGTGATCTGAGCTGGGGTAGTGGGCAGCGGCACGGGAGATCACACGGATCCTAGTGCCCTATCAGCAGGCTACTGGGGCGCCAGTGAGAGAGTCGACCTTTCAGCTTGGGGAGAGGAAGGGAGAGAGAGAGAGGACGGACTCTGAGGCAGGGAGCTGGGTGATCCAGCTCGGCGGGTCCCACCCTCACGGGGACAAGCAGGGTGGGGACTGGAGGCACTTGGGGCTGAGAGTTTTGCTGCCAGCATCTAGGACGGTGCAGCCCGGTGAGGGAGGGGCGTCCACCATCTCTGACGTAGTGCACATCACTGAAGTACCACCCAGGTCTGACGCAGCCTGCCATTGCCGAGGCAACCTGCCATGACAGAGAGACTCCACCAGGCAGCAACAGGGCTGACCCACGCTAGCAGGTCAGAGCCCGGGCAGGCAAATAGTGAATAGACTGACGCCTAGTGGAGTAGGACAGTGCAACAGATACTCATAAAGAAAGCCCCAACTCCCTGAGACAGAGCATCTAAGGGTGAAAAAAAAAAGAGTGGTGTTTTATGAGTTCTATTGCAGCAGACATAAACAACCCCCCAACAACACTGAATGAACAACGGAGCTCACAGGTCAGCACTGGAGCTCCTATAAAGCACAGACCATCTCCTGAAGCAGCTCCCTGACCCCTCTATATCCAAAGAGTCACCCCCAAAAAAGACTAATCAGACTGACATTTGGTGGACATCATTCTGGAACAAAGACAGTAGAAGAAGAAACAGGTAACATCCCTCACGGTTCCGCAGCTGCTACAGATATACCCCAGACAAGCAGGGCCTAAAGTAGACCTCAGCACTTATACAGCAGAGGGGCTAGACTATTAGAAGGAAAACCAAGTAACAGAAATACTTCATCATCAACAATCTCAGCGCCAACATAGAGACCCAATTGAATAATCAGCAACTACTAAGACGACAGGAGGATAAGTCCACAAAGATGGAAGAAACCAGCCCAAAAGGAGGACAACACCCGAAACCAAAACACCTCACCTCCTACAAGGACCAAAACTCCTCAACAGCAAGGGAACAAAGCTGGACGGAGAATCAATGTGACGCAAAGACGGAATCAGACTTCAGAAAGTGGATATTGAGAAACTTCAGTGAGCTAAAAGAACCTGTTCTAAATCAGTGCAAAGAAACTAAGAACCTTGAAAAA